>JANAVB010016599.1:18944789-19377289 GCA_029216955.1 Iris pallida | reverse complement strand
GGTTTGGTCATAAGTATGTTAGTTCGGTTTAATTTTACAAATATAAGGTCGACTAAAACCAAATAAAGAATCAAATGGTCCAAATTTCACATAATAATTTATTTTGAATTTTTTTTACAATGAAAAAATAACCAAAACTGGCCGGTTCAATTGTGAACCGGTTCGGCCGATTCACCTGTTTAACCCGGTTTTGACAAAAAATTGACGGTTCTTTAAAAGACCTGATTTTAATCGAACCGGACCGATTTTTTGGCTTAAACCATTTGGACCCGGTCCAACCGTCGGTCCGGTCCGGATTTTACCACATTGGCTTGTAGACTTGTTATCTAGCAAGCTAGCCTCGTCGACCAGCAGACTAGCCTCACTGTATGAGGTTGTTAACTATAGCATTTAATCCCATATATGTAATTTTGGGAGTCCTTACACCCTCAAAAACATATAAATAACTCCATATGGACCGAATAGTGGTTGGTTGGCGTTGTGTCGAGCCCAAGCCTCCCATGTATGGAGAAATTATTAGGTGCTCCTGGCTCAATTGGATGTGCTGAGTGATGAGTTCGGTCCAATGAACAATGGACACTTGGCAATAACCAATTAACTCCACATTTTTCACATCAAAATCGGATAGGAGAAGATAACAGAAAAAGCTAAAAAATTTAATAATATTAATATTAACATTAATATTAATATTAACAATAAAATTAATATTAACAATAATACTAATATTAATATTAAGATTAATATTAATATTAACATTAACATTAATATTAACATTAATATTAATATTAATATTAAGCTAACTTATGAATTGACGTTGGCTTTTTGTTAGTTTTTTCTGTTATCTTCTCCTATCCAGTTCTGATGTGGAAAGTGTGGAGTTAATTGGTTATTGTTAAATGTCCATTGTTCATTGGACCGGGCTCACCACTCAGCACATCCAGTGGTGAGCCGGAAGCACCTAATAATTTCTCCATGTTATGAACATAACAGTGTTTTTTGGAACCTTTTGGAGGAGGGAAGGAAAATTTGAGGAGAAGAAAAATAGAGCATAGTAAAATGAAGGTAAAATTAAATTTTCTTTCACTTGTTTAGATAACCAAAACGGAGGGGACGGAAAATTTTAAAAATAATATCTTATTTATTTATTGAAAAAGATATAATTACTGTTTAGTCATTGATTTTTTTTAAAATCTTAATTAATACATACTTTATTGGAGGATAGTTGGATAATTTATTTTATAAAGAAAATTTTTATGGTGGGGTTCAGATAAATTTTTTTCCTAAATTTTTCTCCCTCATTTTCTCTTCTCCTTCTCAAATACCACTACCTTAAAAAAATATTTCTTTCTCCTCAACATTTTTCTTCTTTCCATTTTTTTTTCTTCTTCCCAAAGAATACCCAAGAGTTCGAAGGCTGGTTGGCGGATAATCGAATGGAAGCTTCCGAGAGGACAAGATTCCATGGCTGGTTGACCGTTGACTGGTAGGATCAATTGCAAGCCAAAGAAAGAAGAAAATGATCAATCCCAAGCATCATCGATCACCTACCTGACATGATTTTAGCAAGAGATCCATCAATCATTGGAAGCTACTTGCTTTTTCTCACAGAGATCTCATAGGCTTTGTCATACCCAGATCCCAAAATAAAGCCGAGCCACGTAAACATCCCAGGCCACAAGATACACGAAAGTAGTACCAATATTCATGATTGTTGCCTGCAAATTTAGAAGACATGTTTACCAAGACTACAAATACTTATTACAGTTGAGAAAAAATCTTTTAAATTTATATAATCTGAAAATTCCATCTTACTACTCTGCTACAAGGTACTACCAAAATATGTGTTAAAAACACAATGACTAGTAAAAAAGACATAAGAAAACTCGAAGTACAACCCTTTAGATCCAACATCCATTCTTGCTCTACATTCTCCACCATGCTATAGAACAAGATAGTCTCATCAAATTCATCTTTCGGACCTAGTGAACAAATACTAGATCGTCAAATGACATGTATGTTCAAGGTCAAATGTCATGTCCCGATCCTAGAGCCGATCGTTCAGCTTGTACGTGATGCCATACAAGCCTAGGCTGCGCTTGTACAAAGCACTAACTTTGCATAATAACAACCACACTAAATCAACAATAATAAAATGGAACTTTTTAATGCAGAAAAATCAAATTTTAATACAGGGATATGAACAAAATGTCTTCTTTATTGATTACTTGAAAGGAATTATAAAATGCTCTTGCTTGCGTCCCAAAATGCCATAATTGGCTTACATCTTTCTTTTGAAACTTTGAAAATAGTCACAGTGCCCATACATGAATACCCCTTTACTAAAACAAAGATAGAAACACCTTCAAAGAAAATTGCTAAACTTGGTCATAATTATAATAATTTTTGGAATATTTTACTGGAATTTAATTAATAATTTTTATTAAAATATAAGTTTTCTTGCCCATACATGAATACCCTTTTACTCTCTGGAATATTTCAGAGAATTTTCTTTGGAATATTTCATATTCCAAGAAATATTCTGTGGGATTAATTAATACAAATTCTGGGATTAATTAACATTAATTCTGATTAGTTAATGAAAATTTTAGAATGTTTCCACCATGTAATGTGGCTAAGCATTCCACAATGGATTTTCTAAATAACCATCATTCATGGTAATAATTACAAGTCTGTCACTCCTACAAGAAAATTTATATTTTAATAAAAATTATATGTAAATTTCAATAAAATATTCTAAAAATTATTAAAAAAATAATAAATATTAGGAAAAATTTTAGATTTTATTTATTGGTGAAAAGAGAGGTTACAAAAATGTCCATCAGAGATAAGTTTAGCTGCGAGAAGTTCAACCGGTATACCAGCGACTTGCTCTTCTACAAGTACAACAAATTCACTTTTTCCTTGATGTAGGCGAATTTGGACAAGAAGTCAAACTAGTATAGGAGGTATATTGATTTCGAACGGTTCAGGCATTTCAACACATTGTAGGCGAGATTTTGGTATAAATCGATGATTCTGTTATATATGGCCTAGATTAGAGATTAAGCTAGTTTTCTTAGCCCTATTACAAGAAGCTAACATGCTTTTTTCCTTGGGTGTACTCTCAAGGAGATTCAAGAAAGATTCCACCACTGTTTCTATGAGATCTGTGCTTGTAAGTCTTGCACTTCAAGAGAGAAGGAGGATTCTCATCTGGGTGTTGTCAACTCCATAAGGGAGATCGATACCGATATTTATTTGATGGGCAACTACTGTTGTGTAAGATTCTAGTTAGGGTTGGAGATTGCTATCTCATTGTAATACTTTTGTTTATCGCCTTCTTAAGAAGTTGGAAGGGGTTGACCCTTGGAACAAAGGAATTGACATATACTTGTATGTTGGAAACGAAGCACGAAAACGTTCCCCCAAACCAAAAGGTCCTACGAGAGAACCGAGCAAAAGCATACAAACCAAAAATGCTAAACATATTCGCAAACACATATTTTTGACGTGAAAAACCTTTACGGGAAAACCACGGGACGATCGGAGTCCAAACCTGAAGAACCTGTCACGTCCCGATCCGAAAAATCGCTCGTCCTCGCTAGATTTTACCAGAATTATCGTCCTCGCTGGGGCGTGATGCCGTACGAGCCTGGAGTTACGATCGTGCAAGGCAAGATAACAGGTTCACATAGTGTTTATCTCAAATTGAAACATAAGTAGTAGAAGGTATCAGAATATACAATAAGACTCTCTTTTATTGATAATGAACTGAAGATTACAAAGGCTCTGAATAGACCAACTTAATATGTCAATTGGCTACAACGCTCATGATCTCTCTTGCTCGCAAAAGATTTTATTGTTTCATACATTATGCCTCTTTATAGCCAACAAGTAGTCGTCGGTCGAACATCTCCATGTTGTAAGTCCGAATGCCAATGTGCGGTAGCTACCCTTGAAATGCTAAGGACTCTATGCCTCGACGTGTCCAAGCCAAGCCCCGCCCCGCCCCGAGCCAAACATAACCTGAACCTGCAAACAAACTAGTAGGAGATTAGTGCTTTTGTCCTTGCTGCACTGATCAAGACCCACTCGTACCCAACCAACACTAAGTACATTTAGTGAAACATACAACTTATTTGGTGACCTTTCTATTTAGCCTTAGGGTCAGTTTTATGGCAATATTTAAGCATAGCAACTTATTATAAATGTGGCCAATATCGTATTCGTACAACATATACATCTAGACATAATATAAACATAAGCATAGTGATCGTGCATGTTTTCATCTCGTTTTGCTTAGTCCGCAATCATTAGAAATATGCATAACCAACCATACGATTCACACAACCAACCAACCAAAACTTAGATATATGCATAAGGGTGGAAGGCCCTACGTCTGCACCAACTTTAATCTCAGCCCACTGGCCCTATCTATATGAAGGTCACGATGTTTCACACCGTAATGGACTTGGCATCCTTATGTGTAAGCATATGATCGCTCCAGTACGGGTTGCTAGTCCAGTACCCGAAGGATCCTAAACTTACTGATATCATGACTTAACATAACACTGGCGGTCGCAACCCATCCTAATGATGTGCACCATAAATATCATACATAATTTTCTCATAGGCCGAACGGTCCCACTACACCAAAATGGGCATTTAGGAACACTTTTTATATGTACCTAATATTTTTAGGAACACATAAAATCGTTCCTAAAAGTGGCGTTGCAATTATCGAAACAATTATAAAGCGTTCCTAAATATCATTTGGAACGGTTATTAGATGTTCAAAAACTAGATTTTGAAACATATATAAGGCGTTCCTAAACTAATTTTGGAACGACTTTCAAAAGTTCCTAAAATTAGATTTGGATACACATATGATGCGTTTCAAAAGCATTTTTGGAACGTCTTCGAATCGTTTCTAACTGTCAGTTTAAAACATTTTATGTTCGTTCCTAAATGTAATTGCAACACTTTTTGCAGAGTTCGTGTGTCTAGTTTTTGAAACGCTTTATTAACATTCACGTGCATTTTTTTATAATTCAATTTCACAGCCAATTTTTTGTTACACAAATATTCATAAAATTACCATTAAAACACAATAAATTGTACAAGATTTTCTACACATTCACAGAATCAACATCCAAAAATGTCGACTAAATTAACCAAAATTGTCAACTTAATACAAAACAACTAATATCATATCCTAAAAGTTAATCATTATAAATTGTCATCAAAAGTATACAAAAAGTAAAAGTTACAAATAATATATAAAATGTAGCTCGACCACAAAAGATAATCTGTTTACAAATCTTAGTTCTCTGAATGATGATCCCAAAAGTTATTCTCCAACCAAATGGCGAAGATTTGAACGACAACAACTAATATCACCTGCATGCAACATTATGAAACAAGTTTAAGTCAAAATTAGGAAATTGAAGAACAAGAGACTAAAATGAACCAAAATCTATACTATGTTCAAAAAAATTCTTAATAAAAGACTATACAAACCAGATCGAACTTTCCAACCATTGCTGAATCTGCCTCATTATCCACCTACAAAAAAGTTACATACAACTTCATAGTCAGAAGAACACAACAAGCAGAAGAACATTCATGTATTCGCGTGCGTGTGCACTTATGTAGCTACATATGTACATCAGCTGAAATCAGAAACATAAACATGGACCAGCACAAGAAATGAGCATAGAACTACAGGATAACAGGGAAATAATAATAAAAACTTCTTTGTGCACGGGCGTGTGGGCTCTCGATTGTGTTTCAATGAATATAAACATACAACAACAAAATTAGTTTGGTGCTAGAGCATTCAGGAGAATGAGAAAGCATCCGACTGCAAGAACAAATTTGTTTGGTAGTACAGGATCAAGAAATCAGTGAAGGAATAACATTTAGCCATTTACTCTGAGTTGGACCTTCAAATTAGGAATAGGTATAAGATATCAATGCTGGAACCCAGTCTAGATTATATTATTCTGTAAATTTGATTTATATGTACTAGACATTAGTTTGATTATACTGTTGTAAGTTGAAAATTATGGCTAGAAGAGAAGTTTTATCATGACCAAAACAGATGATGATGACTATTCAATGATGAAGGTCTTTCATATTAACAGTATTTACAGTGACGAGTGTAGGTTCTTTCATAGGATCGAGTGTGCTAACACAAAGACATCAATGTCTGCTAACTCTGATAGTTTCCCTTCTTTCTTATATCTGGGAAGAAATTTATATATATATATGTTAAAGAATGTGTTCGAAGCAACATGATTAATTAAAAGATTTATTTGGCCAAGATGTTGCAAGCCACAACAAAACATGATACACAGCCTGCAAAGAGTCACACGAAAGTAAATAGAGTTATACCTCAATTATATCAGGCAAAAATGATGTGTGTCACAAGAAAACATTATAAATGGACTGCATGGAGTCACTAAATGGTAGAGTAATACCTCATTGATAGACGATCCAAGTATGTTTCTCGCTGAACTGGACTCCATTTTGGGAAATAATCCAGGATACAACAAACCTTATTTCACATATAACTGAAGTCGGCCACAATCCATAAGCATCTAGAACCGAGTGCAGAAGTCTGTAATGGAAGAAGATGCCAAGAATAACGAGCCAAAGTAGAACTATTATCCTGTAGGGGTTCATTTTGTTGGAAGAAATGGGTAGCTTCCTTGACAGTGGCTGCCTGCCTTCATCAGTCCTAATGACAAAAAGTATTAGCAAGTTGTAATTAGAAAAGTCAAAGATCACAAGTAATGGCGAAGAAAGCAACAGTTAGATACAAGGACATAATTTATAAGAACATTTCTAAAACTGGCTGGCTCAAATGATTTTTAGACTCAATTAAGTTGGTGCATTCTATCGCTTTTTGAGCGTAGAGAGCATGGCTTTCAGATGAAATCCCATCAATCTAAACAGAAGGGGAGAACAGAATTAATAGTAACCTTCAAGGAAAGCATGTTTAATAATATTTAGTATCATATTTGAGACATGTGTATCAGTCTACCTGTATATAGGCATCAAGCTTATATATAGGTATCAGTCTCAGAGTTTTTTAAACTATGATGGCATGCTAACTACGTGTATAAGGGTATCAGTCTTATAGAAATCTTTTTAGATTCTTTGATATATATATACACGTAGAAAAAAATATATATATATATATATACACACACGATTCTAATTTGATCAGACTATCTCATATAGCCTTCTTCGTAATGCTCGTAATACAATTCGTTTTCATATTTGAATCATATCATGCCCCAAACTAACATAAAGACTCCCTAAAATACCTACAGTATACACATAACACAAGCCCATGTAAAACATAGCAAAATTTCAAAAATAAAATATGCACAAATGGGCCATAATAAATTATTGCACGAGCGAAAGAACCAGCTTATATAATTAATAGAGTGGAACAAGAAGTGCTTTCGCATCCCAATGGGATGATACCCCTCCCTAGAAGTAACCAAAACTAGCTAAAAACACCATCATCCATATTTTTAAAATAAGATTTGATGAAAATAACTTTGTATCGACAAATCAATGTCAATTTTCACTGGCTGACAAGTCCCTTTACTTTAATGCTGCACACCTACTGCATCAGAGATCAATCCCAGGATAAACCGCCACTTGGGAAAGCCTTCTTCCCTCCGTACTTTTGCTTCCCAATGTTGAATGAAACATACTTGTACTTGATCTAGAAGTATCAGCCAAAACACAGGAACATCAAAGATGGAGAAGGTCATCACAAAAGCCACTAGGAAGGCTTTAGTTGTGGCATACCAGAACTTGATCAGTCTTATATATATATATATATATATATATATATATATATATATATATATAGGTATCAGTCTTTTAGATATATAGGTATTAGTCTTCTATATGTATCAGTCTCATGTATGCATTTACCATGAATCAAGTCTACAAAAGTACAAAGTCTATGGATATTTTACTGCATATATATTTAGTATCAGATCACCATATAGGTTTATATGCTTGTAAATAGAAAGGGTCAAGGACATCAAGGGTAGTAAAACATTAATAGGAGAAATTGCTAAACGACAATGTTCAGTAACAGATTCATATTGTGCAGTAGGGAACATCTAATGTTCCCTATATATTGTACAATGATGCGCTTTTCCGTGTGTAGCTGCACATCTCCCCTCGGAGTAGCAATGGAAGATACCTAGTGTATCGGTAGGTGACAAGGTAGGTAAACCAAAGAACAGGGGATTCCTGGACCCAACATGCTTGTGTGCAGTATATAGGTGTAGCATTAAATATTGGGCAATGTGCCTGGGCTAGCGGATATGGGAATTAACTTCGATTTTAGTATTAGATAGGTTGTCCATGAAGGACTAATTCTACAGATTCAAAGCAGAACAAGTGTCATGTGTAACTCTTAGGCAACCAGGAGCAGTGTCACGAGCACAGCAGCACATCTGCGTATCTGATGTCATGGTACATAGTTGTAACAAGGCCATAGCAGACAGTTGTGTACATGGCTAGATGTTGCATGTATGTTTGTGTAGGGTAATGCATCATAATGTGCAAGCTGTAGTAAGGAAGGGCTGGTACACTAGAAAATAGTAGGAACTAGTGTATAGGTGCAGACTAGAAGTCGATGTACCATGTGCGGGTATGTGCCTGTGTCGACTAGAAGAATATGCTTGCGTGCGGAACTGGAAAGGAGTATCAGTGGGCAAAAGGCGGAAATATAGTGTGTGTTGTTCTTGTAGAACGGAGGGGTGTCAGTTATCCTATGTCCAAATTGTGTAAATCAACTAGTAGGAATGTGTGTGTTAGTGTATCAGGAATAGGTGTAGAGTATAATGTGCTTAACAAAAACATATGAAAAGGTGTACCCAGGTATAAGTGTCCAGATTTGGTGGAAACAATATAGGGATGATGGTGTGTCAAATGTGCGGGTAATAGGAACTTAGAGTGTGTGTATGGGCCACAAAAGGCCACAAAGGGCAAGTTGCCACGAAGTAGTCGCCAATGAAGAACTGACCACTTAGTAGGAATTCTTATCCCCCATATATATGAAGACATAGGATCCATGGGACAATCATATCTCACATGGCGCCAGGCAGTTTTAAGAGAGAACTGAGCTGACAAAGTCATATCCCATATCCATTTAGAATTAATGTCTCACAAAAACACATGAGATTGCAAAATTTCTCTACTTTCTGTAATATTACAAGCTTGTTAAATCAACTATATATCCCAACCTGACTCCATATCTCCCAGTTGAAAAATATAATGAAGGCAAGGACCATTAACAGATGTAGATAAATAACTTGATGCAACCAATTATCAAAATATATGTTAGCATGGCATCTAACCAACATAAGCTGGATATGGGTTTCATCCCATATCAATGGTCTCATTTATCGTACATTTTCAGCCATTATCGACTTTCTATGAGAGGAGGCCAATCAACTTCCGATAGTCAATCCAAGAATTTGCCTTTCCAATCAACTATAACCCCCTTATCTCACTATTTCACTTAAATTTTTTTAAAACAAACACTATGAGCCCCCTATCTCTAGATGCTCTTACCATAAAGTTTGGTACATTGTTAATTGGATGAGCAATAAGAAATTAGGATGAACCTTTCATTAGGTGTGTTGCTTATATGTATCATCATCAAGTTCAACCAGGTTTTGCAGTTTCACATGTTTGTGATTGTATTTCTTTCCCTCGTCTTCTATTGATAGGCTTCTCTTGTGCACATATATATTTGCACATATATACAAAATATTTCTATAGATGATTCTGATACAGTTATCCTCTTATGGACAGGTAATTTTATGATCCATCAACATATAAAAATTGACGACGATTCACCAATTCGACTAGCACACTTTATTTAATAAGAAAGAAACAATAGTAGCAAGACAATTAAACACATAAAACGAGGTATCATTTATCTAAAAATAGAATCGAAATTCAAATTGTACTACTAGGGAAACCAAGAAGTAGCAAGAAGCCAAAGAATGAAGAAATATAATAAGAAACCTGTGACAACCTTTCAAATGATAACTATAAGGAATATGAAGAAACCAAACTATAGAGTTTTTTTATTTACTTGGATGCTGGTTGGCATCCATTGTACTTGATCTTCTTGATTGTAGATTTTCTATTAGTTCACTAATATCATATTGAAGTGGTCCAGTTATTAAACTTATTACAAGTGTATAGCGTGATGCTTTATAGAAAGGAATCTCCTCTTAAGACTCCATCATTGCTCTTGTAAAAATAAAATAAGAGGTTCTACTTTCAGTGCATTCCATGACACAACTAATCATCTTTTTCTAGAAAGACCAACGAGAGAGTTTTCTAAGAAACTAAAACTGGCAGGTCTTATATGATGTTTTCTTTCCCTAAAAATTTCAAAAGTAGATAAGGATTGGTACCCACCCGAAGTTCCAGATCCAAACACTGCTACATAAAAGACTGTTTTAAAAAAATATACACTAAAGTTGTTGTTGAACATAAAATAAATCTCTATACAAATATTGTCTGAATATTTCAATAAATAATATGCATTTGTAAACCATTGTAAACAATGGTAAAATATAAATACAATGAATGTTTGAGAATACTCTCACCTCGCAAACTAAGCCTGATACTGCAGGTACAACAAATCTCAACAATATGTCTTAAATGCCTGCCTGTATAGAGGGTCAAGAGAGCAGTTGGAAAAAAAATAGAGATCTAACAACCAAGTATTACTTAATGTTTCAGGTGAAGTTTGTATGTAAATTGGTGAGTCTAATAGCCAATAAATTCCATATTGTACAACTTTCACCATCCTTGATAACAGCCTATATAAACTTTCCTTCTTTATACTTCTGGCTTTCTGGGTAGGCCTTCTCCTAAATTAGAGTATGCAAGAATATACTTAAAATTCATCGCCAAAAGATTAAAAAAAACACAAACATCAGGTAATGTCCTCATATTGAGTTGTTAGCACGTGTAGTAAATCCAATAAATAGAGTTATCAGGTGATTTTAAATGGCATGTATCTATGCAATACTTAAGCTATATGAACAAGAAAGGTTCAGAAAGAAGGCTGGACACTACTGATATTCTTCAACAACCTTTTAATGACTTCAAATGTACGAATTGCAGGTTAGCTACAATCTAACATCAGTAATTAACAAAAGAACATTTAGGAGAGAAGCCTAAATCATTTAGGTGAAGGGCTCCATGGATGGATAAGAATGTTTGCTTAACTGAAAGTAATAATTAACTAGAGATGAGGTAATTAACAAGTAATAATTACAAGATGGCTGGCTAATAAATATTAGAAAAATGATCCGTGTTATAAAAATAAGCTAAATATTGGACATAGAATTGGGGCTTATCACATGCAAGAAATTGGTCCCATACAATTTTCCAATGCTTATCCTACACATCCTACAAGTTCTACAAGTCCTACAAATCCACACATCCTACAAGTCCTACCAAGCTACCAGCTATAAAAATTACAGATTAAAACAAAGAAAATAGAAAGCACAAAACTTGGAAAAAATTTGGGCGATAGTACGCAAAAGACTCAGCTATGAAAATCTTCCTCGGTGGATGATGGCGATCGTACGTGGATTCTTCATCGGTGGATGATGGCCTTCAAGCCCATTTTCCATGCGTCGTCACAAATCCTTCCGCAATGGTGGTCGACGCAGATGGCGACCTTCAAACCTTCCTCGATGGCGAGCGTGCACGGGTTTGATAGAGAGAAGACTGTAGAAGCATGGAAAATACTAAAGAAAATGACTCATGCGGCCAAAGAACCCCATGCGGCTCAGAAAGCCCATACGGCTCGGAGAGTCATGCGGCATAAGGAGCTATGCGGCCCGAGGCATTCCATGCGGCTCAGAAGACACGTGGCCTGACAGTGCTCCCCTCCGACCCATGCTGCATTAATTGCTTTGACGGCTGACCCCTCTGAAAAGTTGACAGCCCTGACACAAAAGCAGGTAATTATGACTCTGTCATAATGATGAATCTCTAGGGAAGAGAAAAGAGATCTCTGACACAAATCCCCCGAGAGCCATAAAAATGCCACGTGGCCTTACCACGTGGGCGTTCGTATGCGGCTCACTTCTCTCATGCGGTTCAGAATGAATCCTATACGGCTCAGGTCAAGAAAGCCTCATGCGGCTCGAGCAAAGAACTTCTCATGCGGTTCAGAGTGAATCTGTCCTATGCGGCTCAGGCCAAGAAAGCCTCATGCGGCTCGAGCGAGGACTTCTCATGCGGTTCAAGTGGATCATGTCCATGCGGCTCAGGCGGATATGTACCTATGCGGCCCACAAGGATTACTCCCCTGTGGTTCGATGGCTCAAGTGAGGGCCACTGCCCAGGCAGCCCTGACACGTGGGCTTAACCATATGCGGCTCAAATTCATATGCGGCCCACTCGTCATGCGGTCTAGATCCCCCTAGCAGCTCCCAGGACACGTGTCCTAAACCGATTAATTTCTCAGATTTGCTGCCATTAAAGATTGGGTCAAATCCCAATAATCTGGGATACGTGGCAGAAGAATAGATCTAATTTATTCGCAGATATCAGAAGATCTTTATAAGGAAGATTTATTCCAATCAGCATTAATTGCTAATGGGATTTGGTGTAATCTACACCTAATGGCTCGGATTTATCACAATAAAAAATGAACGGCCTGGATTGACCAATCCCCAGGCCGCCGCCATCTCCAAGAGCTAATCATTGGCAACCCTAATGATCACATCCCACTATTATAAATAGCAGGGTGCCATTCCCTTGCAAAAATATACAAGGAGAGATATACAATATCAGAGAGAAATACGTATATACAGAGAGACTTCCCTCCATAGTCAGAGAGGGAATACACACAAAGAGAGAGAAGCCAGAAGAGCAGTCAGAAGGAGAGCAAGAAGAGCATTTCTTCATCAACGCCAACCATCTTTTCACAGGAGCCAAGGCTGCATACCGATCGTCCAAGGAGTAAGGCAGGGCTGCCTTCGCCTTCCCGAGCCTCTATCGTCACCCCCCAGAATCTAAAATAAACAATTGTACTTAGACTGCTGTACCTAGGTTTTCGTCCCTAGGCTTTCCTTGTACAAGCGAGTTTGTAACGTGAAGTAAAAGTCCGGTCCTCCGATAATTGTTCTGTTCTTTTATATTTCATGGCAAATATGATGGCGACTCTGCTGGGGACTAACTTATCCACGGCTGAGGAGTTGGTGATGTAATCGGACGCAGCCAAAGTTGGCTCCATGCAACAAAAGATGGTCGTCCACTTCGACCAACAGGCGTTTGAAGAGATGCTCTCCGAAGGAGGCGCTGGCCCGGTTCAAAAATGCACCTGCGGGACGAAGGCTCGCAAAGAGTGGAGGCCAAAATCATTTGCTCCTCCAGCCCTCGATGGGATACCCTCTGTTACACAAGACGGCGAGAAAGACTCTCCTGCGGCCCCACTTCAAACCGTAGACAACTCTGCTGTCCCCAAGTCCGGTAGAAGAAAGCACTATGATGCTGGACTTGCAGGGGCAAAGAGGAACTCTATGCGATCCGAGCCGCATAAGGGTATTACCCGCAGAAAGAAAGTTCATGCGGCTACATCCGCCAGCCGCATGAAGAAAACTCATGCGGCCACATCTGTCAGCCGCATACCTTATGCGGCTACAGTTGCCAACCGCTTGGATGAGACTCATGCGGCTACTGAAGTCAATCGCTTGCAGAAAACCCATGCGGCCACTATTGCCAAACTGCATGCGGCCAGCCTGCACGGTCGTGACTCCTAGCCGCATAAGAACAACTCATCCCACAGCAGAAGACAACCGCATGCAGACAGCCTGTACGGTACCCAATGCTAGCCGCATAGCATCCGTTCCACGCTTCTCTCAATCAGTCTTCGACCGTCTCTCATGCGGTCCTGACTCTGATGGTTCTCTGGACGATAAGCCAGACTCTGTGGTATTCAACTTGGACTCCTCCTATTACGCACCCGCAAGTGCTAAAAGGAGGAAGTCTAGGGCAGCGTGGGCTCACCAAGCCCAGTCAGCTGCCCCAACCTCTGACTATCGGGGCGTCCCGCTGGTTATCACGCGGGCCTCTGATGGGAAGTTATACAGAACCGCTCGAGTCCAGCCCCCGACAGCGAACGGATAGAGCGGTTCCTCTGACCTGCGTGAGGTTATCCTCCACAAACACAAGGAAAGAGAAGGGGCCTCAGTGTGCAAAGAATCCTCACACGGATGTCACTGCACCCAAATCATCGTCAACTGCTGTTGTAACAACGCGACAGTGACGAAACATCGGCCGTCCGTCTTCCAAAGACTACAGCATCCGAGCTCGGAGGACGACGCACCTCCTGTTGTCTCCTGCAATTCCACTCAGAAAGTCCCCGCCGAGGGGAGAGGGAAGAAGACAAGCATCTCCAGCCCGAAAATATCAACCACTACAGCTAAGAAATTGTCGGCTAAACGGTTGCCCTCTACCGGAGTACACCAACACACCCATTCGAAGACAAAATCTGCTGCAACGGGAGATTCATCGTCCACGTCCCTGGGGGTCGTAGGAGCTGGGGTAGTACTCTTTCGAATGTCCACAATAATCCGATGTTTCAAGGAGACGAGCCCGGGGAAGCAACCCTCCCATTAGGTGCAACAGACGCTGATATCCCCGAGGACATCCGTGACTCTCAAGATGAAACAAGCTCCGAAGCTAGGGGTACTGTTCCTTCCGAGTCCGAACCCGAAGAGAACATTCCCACATATCCCGATGATTTCTCGATGCATGGATGCGACTCGGAGGGCACATCCTCCACCACTCCTCATGTAAAGACGGTATTCATGACGGACAGCAATCAAGGCGGTTCCAGTGATCGCCAACGCATCGACACTTTGGAGGCCATACTGCACGCATTGGTCAAGTCTGTAGACGAGATCAAAGTGGCTCTTCCTACTCTGCAGGGAGTGACACCTGGCCAAACAAGCGCAGGTCCCGTAATCAATGTAGATTCAAATTCAGCGGCACCGAACCCGGGCAATAATCCTCCTAAAATAACGACCACTACCGTGATAGATGAGGCCCCAGAAGTAAGGAGAGAGGTTCAGGAGCTCCGAGCCATGTTCCACGCCCGAGAAAACTCTCAAGATTTCAAAATACGGCAACCATATCCTGCTGAATGGAGGGATGTTCCGTTCCCACCAAGATATAAGCCGTTCAACATCAACCCATATGATGGCAAGACCTCAGCAAGTCGGTACATCACTTACTTCGAGGTCACCACCGACCATCTGCCCCATGATGACGCTGTCCTCACGCGATTATTCATCGGGGCATTGGAAGGAGTCGCCTTCGAATGGTACCGCAACCTGCCAGACAACTGCATCCACTCCTTCGCTGGCTTCAAATGCTTGTTCTTGGAGAGATTCTATGAGGTAGGGCAGGACGTCACAATGTCAACCCTCATAGATGTCTTCCAAGGAGAGAAAGAGCTGACGAGGAATTACATTGAGCGGTTTCGTCAAACCGCAATAAAGTTACCATCTGGCAATCCGAATTCCTCATTGATTGAAATTTGCCAAAAGAGACTACTTCCAACAATTAGTCTCTGGATGGGCGAAAGTCAGTTCAAGGACTGGAAGGCTTTTATCATCAGTGCTACAAGTGCCGAAGAACGATTGAGAAAGGCTCGCCAACTAGGGTTGCACATCTCAGAGGGAGATAACAAGGGCAAGCGTCCCAACACCAACATCGACAATGGGGGTAGCCCCTCCAACAATCGGGACAACAGAGGCAAGCAGGCTATGGCGGCCGACACGGCCCAGAAGCCCGAGTCACAACCAGCAGACAAACAATGGCCTCAAATCACTTACTCTTTCGAAGACGGCCACGTCAAGCCTATCTTGGACACGCTCATACAAGGAGATAGAATTCAGCTTCCTCCACCAAGACGGGAGCCTCGACCGGCTGACCTGGAGAATCCAAAGTTCTGCCATTACCACCGCTATGCACACCAGGCTACACACGACTGCTACCAACTAAAACGGTACATCCAAAACCTCATCGATTCGAATGCTCTGGCCATCGATTTCGAAGAGATAACCGTGGCAGCCAATATGGTGTCCGTATAATTCGGCAGCTTCCCTCCGACGGAAACTCAAGACGGGGTGGTTCCCATCCCTCTGGCGATAATAGAGATTACCAATCTTCCACCTCCCCGAGATCAAACTACCGGTCTAGTACCTCTCACTACATCGCGAGAAGAAATCATGTGGGTCCATCCGGACCTGGTCCACGAGGTGACTCAGTCCACGACGCCTCCCATTCACAAGAAGAGAAGTGGAAAAGTCAGATCCTGCCGCACCGTTTCGGCAGATGAAGAAGAAGTCACGGCCGTCGTTACTCGATCTGGAGCACAATCTCAACCCGTGGCTGAGAACTCGACTGATGATCATCCGCCCACTACCACTGACGCTCCAGGGCCTCCTCAGCCTCCGACGACCGACAAGCCTAGGCCGAAGGAGACTCGCGTCGACAAATCCCTCCGAAAGAAGACACCTCAGGGGCTGGAAAGGCCCTACAACTTCGATATCTTGGCACAATTGGCCAATACACCGGCCAAATTGTCCTTATATGAACTCCTGAGGCTCTCGAAGGATGTCCGCGCGGCCTTGAGCGATGCACTCTAAAATGCCAACGCGTACTTGGCTCAGGCCAACCTCACGGAAGAAAATCAGCCCACAGATCTCCAAGACAGCGCATGTACGGGAGTGATGCCCAATATCGTCTTCACCCCGCAGGATATGCTCATCAAAACCAACCTGCACGATCGCCCGTTATACTACACTGGATACATCGACGACGTGAAGGTGGACCGGATGCACATTGATCCTGGGTCTTCCATAAGCATCATCCCGAAGGGTCTGCTACATCATCTTCATATTTTGATGCATCGTCTGACGCCTACAAACACTGCCATCAGCAGTTTTAATTCGGGCAGGAGCTACCCAATCGGGAAGATCCGTCTGAAATGCCAGATTGGCGATCTTCAATCAGAAGTCACCTGCTACGTCATAGATGCCGACACTTCTTACAACATCCTTTTGGGACGCCCTTGGATACACGATTATATGATCGTGCCTTCCACGCTGCACCAATGCTTCAAATATGTCGACAAGCATGGCTTCGTGAGGACAGAATTTGCTGACATCGATCCCTTCAAAGGGGTCGAATCCTACTACTCGGACTCCTACCTATACGAAAAGTCGAAGAGGCACCTTGATGGAGGAAATGAACAAGCTGGTATCGAAGCGACCGCGGGATCAGAAGAACCTCTGACGATCCACCTCCAATCCCACAAACCGGGCAAATCCGCACCCCTTATGGCTACGCTGCGTAAGGACGCAGTCAGTCTCTCGGCACAGGAAGGACAGACGAGAATCCGGCTGCCAAGGTCCGGCCAAGTGCGGAGAGCCACAACAGGGCCACTTGCCATCAGACTGCCGAGAGTCGGTCAACCCCAAACGGAGAAGCTCAATCCCTCCGATAGACCGCTCACGATACGCCTTCCCAAGAAGGGTCGTCACTCCGATACGATGTCTGACACTTCTAGCGAACCGGCCACTCCCCGCCCCACATCGAGTACCAAACTGGGGGTTGCTAGTCTACCAACGACTCCACTCTCTGCTCCGCCAGTTGAACCTCGGAAGATTAAACTGACTAGGTCGTCCTCTCAGTCTTCATTTATACAGGGGGTAGCCGAAGAAGAACCGGAACTAGCCAAGTATGTGGCTGCCCACACCGACGTTCCCTATGCAGATGATGTAATCCCCCTAGAAAAGATACCTTACTTCATCAATAAAGGGCTATCTTTGAACTACATCGAGCTCAATAAGCTTTGTACAATGTATGCTATGGAACATGGTATAGGCACCCATCTACACACACAGGTGACAAATGTGCACACCGCAATCCAGCTTATTCCAGCAGAAGACGCTTACCGCACAATCGAGAGAGGGGACCATCCAATCATCTTCGACCGGAAGGACGATCCGTGCCCCTTCACCATAAAAGAAGTTGATCTTGGGTCAGATGCCGGGAGACTGCCTCTGTATCTTTATAGCCCCCAGTCCAAATATCTCATGCAAAAACAGGGATATGATCTAGAGACTACACCAGGTTTGAATTACGGTACTGGACGACGATTACCTTTGAAGCCACCAGTACCGGCTGGCAAGCCACGGGACTACTATAGCAAAACTCGATGTGGACTAGGGTATGTAACTCCCACAACGACCCCTGAGAGTTCAGATGAAGAGTGTGACTGGCAGTCACATTCAACCGGGTCACCAACTTTCGACTCGGATACCAGCATCGGAGACGTATTCAGACAAGTCCTGTCAGTCAACATGGCATTTGCTGATGCTTACGAAGAAGACAAAAACATTCCTGAAATCCTCGAACTAGAGCCCTGGGCCCAACAGCTGGATGCACAATGGAAAAAGCGGTTTGAGCAGAGAGAACCTCCTACCGAAGATGAGGTTATGCAGGTCGACCTCGGCAGCGAATCCTCTCCAAAGCCAATCTTCGTCAGTAAAAGCCTAACAGACGAAGAGCGAGAATCGCTGCTGAAACTTGTCAGCGAATATATTGATGTGTTTGCCTGGAGCTATGAAGACATGCCAGGGTTAAATCCCGACATTGCTCTTCACAAACTCAACATTCGGCCAGATGCAAAGCCAGTCAAACAACAACAACGACGCTTCCGCCCAGGCATTATGGATACAATCGAAGCCGAAGTCAACAAACTGATAGCCAGCGGCTTCATTCGTGAGGAGCAACATCCTGACTGGGTCGCCAACATAGTTCCGGTCCTTAATAGGAATGGAAAGATCCGAATCTGCATCGACTTCCGTAATCTGAATGAGGCATGTCCGAAAGACGAATTCCCCCTCCCTATCACAGACATCATGATCGACAACACATGCGGCTTTGAACGTATGTCATTCATGGATGGATTCTCGGGGTACAACCAAATCAAGATGTTTCCTGACGACGAAAAGCACACATCATTCCGAACACCAATTGGCACATACTGCTACACAGTCATGCCTTTCGGTCTAAAGAATGCTGGTGCCACATATCAGCGAGCCATGTGTATCATTTTCAGAGAACACTTGCGCAAGATGGTGGAATGCTATGTCGATGACATCGCCGTCAAGAGTCGCCGTAAGGGAGATCATCTGCAGGACCTGAGGACGGTATTCGACCTGATGAGAGCCCACAATCTGAAAATGAACCTTACGAAATCTTTCTTGGGCGTATCCAGCGAAAAGTTCTTGGGATTCATTATCACCGTTCAGGGCATTCATGTGGACCCTGAGATAATAAAGGCAATCATGGGGATGGATCCCCCGAGAAATCTCCGCGAACTTAGAGACCTCCAAGGAAGGCTAGCTTACATCAGGAGGTTCATTTCTAACCTCTCCGGGCGATGCCGACCGTTCACACACCTCATGAAGAAAAGAGTCTCATTCGTATGGGACGAGGAATGCCAGCGTGCCTTCGACAACATCAAAGAATATCTGTCAAATCCTCCAGTCCTGGCGGCCCCGGTTGCCGAAAAATCGTTCTTGCTCTATGTACGAGCAATAGAACACTCCCTCGGTGCCCTGTTGGCACAAAACAACGATGCAGGTTACGAACAAGCTATATACTATCTCAGCCGAATAATGGTGGGACCCGAGCACCGATACACCGCGGTTGAGAAGGAATGCCTCGCCTTGTTGTTCGCCATTCAGAAGACGCGGCACTATGTCACCGGACAAACGATACATGTGATCTCACGAATCAACCCTCTCAGGGTCCTCATGACTAAACCAGGGGTACTCAGTTCTCGCCTCGCTACTTGGGCAATATTGCTGTCCCCTTATTATATGACCTTCGTCCCGCAAAAGGCAGTCAAAGGTTAAGCCCTGGCAGACTTCTTAGCAGCCCACACAGGCTCAAAGTCCTCCAGAATATATGAAGAGATCCCAGATGAGGTCGCCGATTCGCATGCAACCTCTCACGAGGCTATATGGCGAATGTTCTTCGACGGTGCTTCGAGGACCGGACCTAAAGGCAATATAGTTGTCGGAGTCGGGGTAGTGCTGGTCTCCCCTTCCGGATTGGTGATCAACCGCGCCTATTCCCTCACAGAACCCTGCTCTAACAATGTGGCCGAGTATAACGCTCTGTTCATTGGCCTCCAACTAGCAAGAGAGCTGGGGGTAGAATATCTTGAAGCATACGGCGACTTCCAACTAATCGTCAATTAGATCCGGGGCTCATACGAGGTCCGATACGAAGACATGATCCCTTATCACCAAATAGCGATTGACATGATCTCGTCGTTTAAGGGTTTTTTCATCGAATATGTCCCCAGACTCCAAAATATCGAAGCTGATGCCCTAGCAGGCCTTGCCGCTTCCTTAGCGGTGCCGAACCACGCTCATCATTTGATTGGCGTAATAGGCCACGAACTGGTCTGTCCCAAGAACAACGTTCAACTCGTGGCGAGCTATTCCGCCCAGACGGTCGACGAAGCACCAGACTGGAGACAACCGTTCATCGACTTCGTCGTCTACGACATCCTGCCCGAGAACCCGAAGGAAGCCACTTCTATCAGACGGCGTTCTCTCAGATTTTTCTACGATACAGAAACAAAAATGCTGTATCGCCGCTCCTACGACGGATTATTGCTCCGGTGCTTGTCGAATACAGAAGCCAAAGAAGCAGTACGAGAAGCTTATGACGGTGTCTGCGGGGCCCACCAGCCCGGCCCAAAACTACAAGATCGCCTTCGCCGAATGGGCTACTATTGGCCCATGATGGTGGCAGATGCAATAGATTATGCTAGAAAATACAAAGCTTGCCAGGTCCACGCAGACTTCATTCACCAACCATCCGAGTTTCTACATCCGACGGTGGCGTCTTGGCCATTCGAAGCATGGGGAATGGATATCATTGGTCCAATCACCCCACCTTCCTCCCGAGGACATCGCTTCATACTTGCGATCACTGATTACTTCTCCAAATGGGCGGAAGCTGTCCCACTCGCAGAAGTTAAAACTTCGAACGTGATCAGCTTCCTTAAGCATCACGTCATCTACCGCTTTGGACTGTCCCGAAGGATCATCCATGATAATGGTCCACAGTTTGTAAGCCACGCATTCTATCGGTTTTGCGATAAGCACCGTATTCAGAATGTCGCTTCGACACCGTAGAATCCGACAGGAAACGGGTTAGCAGAGGCATTCAACAAAACGATCATCAAACTACTCAAGAAGTTTGTCTCCTCCAACAAACGTGACTGGAATGAGAAGCTCGGTGAATGCTTATGGGCTTATCGTACCATAATCCGGACCGCCACCGGGAATACACCATTCTCTCTAGTGTACGGGAGTGAGGCAGTTCTCCCATTAGAGACTCAAATACCCTTACTCCGCGTCGCCCTCACTTATCAATTGACAATGGATGATAAATACCGACATCGACTACAAGAGTTGGAGGCCTTAGATGAAAAGCGCCTCCTAGCTCAGCAAAGGATCGAGCTATACCAAGCACGCATCTCAGGAGCCTTCAACAAGAAGGTCAAAATCAGAACATTCCAAGTGGGCGATCTTGTTCTGGCAGTCCGGAGGCCAATGGTCATGACTCACAAGACCGCCGGTAAGTTTCAACCAAAATGGGAAGGTCCATTTGTCATCGAGGCCGTGTTCTCCAACAGTGCTTACCGCCTCGCCAAGCAGAACGGAGACTTGCTTATGTTGCCCGTCAACGGCAAGTTTCTAAAGAAATACTATGTTTAAACAAGATTCTCCAGATCATCGAGTCACGTACCTGCTGGTACCACTGAACTAACCCCCCAATTTTCTAGATTATCGAGTCACGTACCCGCTGATATCGCAGAACTCACGCTCACCATTCTCCAGATTCTCGAGTCATGTACCCGCTGGTGCCTCTGAACTCACATCCCGGTCACTCTTTCAGATGGAAAGTTATGTATGATCATACCTCTGAACTTCCTCCCTGGAGGAGATCCTCCCCCATGATCCAATACCCGCACTTTCAGTGCACAAAAAAGGGTAATCGATCCACAAATCTCCAAAACGGCCATGTCCTCATTACCTCTGAGTCGTTCCACTTCCGCCAAAAATAAATCACCCCTTACATAGAACTTCCATGTCCTCATTACCTCTGAGTCGTTCTATGTGCCCTCCTTCATTGAGCCCCCTCCTGTCATGTCCTCATTACCTCTGAATGGGAAGGCTCCGTCGAAGAAACCTTCATACTTGCCATGTCCACATTACCTCTGAGTAAGTATGATGATCCCCTTTCGACCTATTATCTGTAACCACAACCGGAGTACGCCAAGGATAATAGGCCCACAAATGTCCTCTGTTGACCACCAATACCCTCCGTCGAGTTCACTCCTGCCATGTACTCATTACCTCTGAGTAGGAAAACTCTACGTCTAAAAAAAACTTTCCTGCTTGCCATGTCCTCATTACCTCTGACCAAGTACGTCGGTTCCCCTTCATCCTATTATCCGTATCTTAAACCCAGGTACACCAAGGATAATAGGCCCACAAATATCCTCAGCTAAGTTTTTTAGCACAAACATACCATCTCATCATGCCCTAGGAGCCCAGCTGCTCTACGGCATTCCTTTTTCCAATACCAAGAGCACCCACGACCACTTTGCCATGGCTGTTTCAGGTATCTTGACCAAAGCTTGTTATCTGTACCTAAAACCAAGGTATGCCATAAGTAACAGGTCCACAAATATATCCCCTATGCGGGGGAAAACATCACCCCAATATCACAGGTACAGCAGGCAATAAAAATGAAGTGTAGAGTTGAAAGTACTCTTTATTTAAAGGAAGAAAAAAAAGCGTTACATATTTCGGGATCATACCCCCTCCACAAAGAAACAAATCAGGGACAAAACAAGAAGAAAAGGCCGACTATAGTTCGGCATTACACAACTCCAAAAGACGGTTCTTCACCGAGGCAGTCCCCCGATCAAGCCTCTGCTTAGCTCGACGCTCGGCCTCTTGGGATAACTGCTCTGCGTTATTCAAATGCGTATATGCCTTCCAGTTGTCCTCCACCTTCTTTAGGGCAAGCTCTAGATTAGCAGAAGCCCTACTATACTTATCAGCCTCCTGGATAGCAGTATCTTTCTCAATACGAGCAGACTCAAGCTTTGACTCCAGGAAAGCCAGTTTTTTTTGGAGCTCGAAGATCTGTTCCCGGGCATCGGCTACCCCGCGAGAAGCATCCGCTTCCCGAGTTGTGCAATCTTCAGTCCGACGGCTCCACTGGTCGTACAACCGAGTCAGATTCCGGCGGTCCTGTAATATAGCCGGCTTGAGCGATTCCCGGGCAGCCATCACCTTCTCCACCACGGTAATGAGGAAGTTGCGTTCTCGATTTATGGCCGCAGGTAAATCAGTCTGTTGCAACAAGCGAAACTGGGCCACGAGATGATCAGCTTCTAATAGCTTAGGCTCCAAAAGCGCAGCCAGTTCCCCTCCGCCAGGGAGTGTCTTAAGGGTATTAATCTGGCCACCGGCACATCGGCGGGCCAGAGTAAAGGGAGTCCCCCTTTCCACCGCTGCCTCGATCCCCCTCTTAAGGTGGCGATGGAAACTGGCAACCACGTCCTGTAACACGTCATCCAAGACCTCTGTAGAGGACGGCGTCAGAGGGAGAGTGGCAGACGGTACCGGAGGGGCAGCTTCAGAAGTTACTGCACCCGCCACCAAAGAAGCAAATTCCGTACGGAAAGATGCTTGAATGGCGGCTAACTCCTCTTCCGTCGTCCAAATAGCCTGGATGCTCGGCAGGGAGGAAAGATTGACCCTCGAAGCTACATTCGCAAAGGAAGACACAGGAGGCATCGTCCCTTGTCCCAACTGCACTGCTACCTGGGACCCCGAGCTCGACCCAGACGAAGGACCCTCGACGCACGGAGGTTCCGTCAGGCCCTCTCCGGTAAGGTGCGATCCAGCAATATCAATCTGGCAATGACGGGTTGGGATCTGAACATCCAAAGTAACCATTAGTCGACGTAATTTGAAGGAAAAGACGACAGGAACACATGGGTTGATTCACGAGCTATAATTTGATTTATATTACCAGGGAAAGAGCGCGGGGGCGACGGCTCGTTCACAGCCGGCATAGTTTCTCCACCCACAAAGTCATCATATGGGGGCTCGGATGTTTCAGGGACGGGCGCAGTAAAGCCCCCATCCCCGTGGGTTGAGGTTCCAGCAAGGTGGGAATCCTCGATCGCAACCGGAAGCACCCCAGCAGCAATGATAGCGGTGCACACATCACTGACTAAATGAGACAGGACCGGATCAGCCTCGGTAATCGGGTCCTGAGGGACAAGCTCATCCGACGCCTATAAAGAGCAAAAGAAACAAATAATTGGGCCATAACATAGAAGAAGAAGAAAGGAAACAGCTGACGCCCAAATCACCTCAGGAACATCGTCCACATCATCAATAAGCAGCCTGCGATGTCTTACCGCAGCATGCTTCGTGGAATAGGTTCGGTCATCAGCGGTATTCACGCGCCTGCTTCGTTTACGCGAAGGGCCGGGTATTGCAGATGGTTCATCCTCCACCACCTCGTCAGACAGACTAGAAGATTGACCCACGGCCCTTTCCGCCTGCACGATAGGGGGTTGATTCCCAACCTCCTCGCCCGAAGAATGAGATAAGTCTTCAGTGTCTTGTTCGTCGTCTTCCTCATCCGCCCTAGTGGACTCTGAGTCCGGCACAAGAACCCTGTTTGCCCCCCTCTTCCTCTTCTTGGACCCTTCGGGCTTCTCAGCCAAACCGGTGCCAGTAATGAAGCTAGTATTCATATCAAAACCAACATGAGGTTTGCTCGTTGCAACATGATAAAGGGCCGCTATATACAAGATATCACCCTCCACCTTGGCATCAGGGATTGAGAAGCTGGCTCGGGTATGGGTCGCATTATAATAATGCCAAGTCCGGACGCCATCGAGCACACTGCCCTCGAAGCTCAAGCAAGCGCTAGGGCAATCCAGGAATAATTGACTATACCCGAATTGACGGGAAAATCTACTGGGCAGATAAGGCTCCAGGTATACTCTATTCCGGTAACGATACACCAGGTGCGCGGGACGGATGTTGCGTAACCAAAGAAGCATCTTCTCAGATAAAAGTTGGGGGGGATCAACGCCGTCAACATATACCCTCCTCACTTCATTGGGGGTGAACTCAGGAAGAGATACGAAGAATTCGGGCCCATTAATTCTTGTCAACGCCCTCCGGCAGGCCGGCATGGTATCATGTTCCCAAGGCTGATGACGATACCGGAAAAGGAAGGCGTCATCAACAGAAACGTTTTCATCAGGTCCCGGCCTCATCAACGACCGATAGTGCATCAATAACCACCCCATGAGGTAGTGGTATGGTAGTTCTATCCGTTTAAAGTCCATCGACACATCGCGAGCAATGACTTTGGATGAAAAGGCGCGAAGGCCGTGGTGTATGCTACACACCATAGCCGGGAGGAGCGCCAGTCTTACCTTGAAGACCAATTTTACAGCAGGAAGAATGAAATGGCGGCTGATCCTTTCTATAGAACCCGTGCCGCCCGAGACTACACAGTTGCGTAGCCACACCATCAAAAACCCAGCTAAGATCACTTTATCAGACATCTCCCGGGTACCATAATGGAAATAACTGAGGGAGTCAGTGCTACTCCCAAACTGATCACGGGTAGACTTTGACTTCTTGACCTTCGACATCATATCCTTCACCTCCTCCGGGGTTCGAGGAGTTCGAGACGAAACTTGACCGGAAGGACGCAGCTTGAAAAGATACAAAATCCAGGCCTTGGTGTGAGGGGCGTTCCCTTCTGAACTATTTACTTTCTTGATAGCCATCTGATGGCAGGCGCTATGATGACACAACAGTTCTTGGTACACGGCGACGAAACCAGGAAACCGTCGATCCAGCTCTTCGAGTTCTTCGTTCGTCAGTGTATATACTTCAAAAGCTTCACCTCCCCACGGCAATCTAGACACAGTGTTCATTTCATTGAGAGCAAGCCCCAGTTCTCCTCCGGAGGCAAAGAAAGTCCCTGTACGCCGATTATACAGCTCTAATAGAGCCATAAACAAGGGCTTGTTAATGGACAACCCGTAGCAGGTACTCCTGACGGCGTAGTAGAGATCAATTTCCTGAAGGAAGTCCCCATACTTCCCCAAAATCCATGAGGTAAGATTAGTCCATGTGGGAATGGGGTTGATCTAATTCAGCAGCGACAACCTGCCTATGGGATAAGATCCCTTGCGAGCGAGCTGATTCAGAAAAGTATCAGCTAGGGTGAAGGTAAAATTAGGGCCAGTTGTGTTTACAAAAGTGCCCGGGAGCAGCCCCATCACAGTCCGACTCACGGATTCCTTGCCCGTACATACTAAACCCGTGCGTCCGTTTTAGTGAATTTTGCTCACAAATATTCCCTGTTGGGTAGGAGTCAGGGAGCCCACCATAGTCCTGCCCCACGGTACCATGTTAAACCATGAGAGAGGATAATGCCGCTCCATCTCAGGGATATGAATCTCTATCCCGTCTACAGAAAAATCCCAGTGCTCTAAGACATCCAGCAATCGAGAGTTCTTTATGGAAAAGGCGTCCCCAAAGAGAAAAGCCGGTTTCAGAAATTTTCCATCCAACTTCCCCGAATTCATCATTGAACAAAGAAAGCGGAAAGGTTGTTTATTAATAGCAGCCACTCTCTCCCTAGGCTCATAGTGGAAAGCTGATCCCCTATACGACGGATTAACTCGTCAAGCTGCATGTCTGCGGCATACTGAGCTGAACCCACAAGGAGCTCTCCTGCTGAGTTGGTTGGGAGGTTCACTGAAAAGAAAAAAAAAGAGAAAGAAGAAACAGGATTAGAAGATGGCTAAAACAAAAAAATTACTGAATAAAGAAGCTCTCACAAGCCTATACGGTTCAGGTCAATAATGTCTTATGCTGCTCCAGTCCAGTTGGGTCTCAAGAAATACAGTTTCGAAGAAGCCTATGCGGTTCGAGTCAATACAGTCTCATGCGGCCCAAATCAGATGGGAGTTCCATATGACTCTAGCTCGATAGCTTATGCGGATTGGACGAATATACACAGTTCTAACAGAAGAACTCATGCGACGCAAAATGCTATGCGGTTCAGCCTGCTAAAAACATATGCAGCTCCGTTCAGAGGAGACTTTATGTGTTTAAATCCTTCTTCTGCGGGTCAAACATGGGGCATTGTCTATGCGGTTCGGGCATAAAAAAGTCATGCGGCCCATACAGCATATGCGGCTCTGCCATCAACTTGGGAGGAGGCTTGTACATAAATATGAAGCAGAGCCATGGGTACTCAAGATCCAAATGCAACCCTTACCCTTAAAGGCATGACGAACGTCAGAGGGCACTTCGGACGCTTCAGGCTCGACGGCTGACGAGGACGTCACCCTCTTGCCCTTCGCGGCGGCATAAATAACTTTAGAAGACTTAGGAGCAATTGCTTCGATGAGAAGACAAGGAAGATCAGAAAGAGAAGACAGGAAAAAGAGTGAACGAAAGAGAAGGTAAAGAAGTCCCTCCGGCTAAAGTCACCCGTATTTATAAACAAAGACGGAGCGTTTCGATCCCCGTGCATACACGTAAACCGACTCTTCGGTTATCAAAATAAGCCGCCGAAAATGAAGGCCAAGCTCCTCGGATCACGCACCAAAAAGCGGCCTTTAAAAAAATCAACAATATTTAAGTGCTAAAGATTGCCATACGTGGCAAATAATGACGTGGCAAGAAGCTATGCAGTTGAACAGTCTCCTGCGGCTGAGTCACCTATGCGGCTGAACAATCTATGCGGCCAGGACTTCTATGCGGTCCGGATTTCATATGCGGCTAGAAGAACACAGCCATGCTTCTTATTCAAAGTATTTCAATTTTGCAAATTAAAAAATTTGAAGGGGGTCTTATAGAAGCATGGAAAATACTAAAGAAAATGACTCATGCGGCCAAAGAACCCCATGCTGCTTAGAAAGCCCATACGGCTCGGAGAGTCATACGGCATAAGGAGCTATGCAGCCCGAGGCATTCCATGCGGCTCAGAAGATACGTGGCCTGACAGTGCTCCCCTCCGACCCATGCTGTATTAATTGCTTTGACGGCTGACCCCTTTGAAAAGTTGACACCCCTGACACAAAAGCAGGTAATTATGACTCTGTCATAATGATGAATCTCTAGGGAAGAGAAAAAAGATCTCTGACACAAATCCCCCGACAGCCATAAAAATGCCACGTGGCCTTGCCACGTGGGCGTTTATATGCGGCTCACTTCTTTCATGCGGTTCAGAATGAATCCTATGCGGCTCAGGTCAAGAAAGCCTCATGCGGCTCGAGCAAAGAACTTCTCATGCGGTTCAGAGTGAATCTGTCCTATGCGGCTCAGGCCAAGAAAGCCTCATGCGGCTTGAGCGAGGACTTCTCATGCGGTTCAAGAGGATCATGTCCATGCGGCTCAGGCGGATATGTACCTATGCGGCCCACAAGGATTACTCCCCTGTGGTTCGATGGCTCAAGTGAGGGCCACTGCCCAGGCAGCCCTGACACGTGGGCTTAACCATATGCGGCTCAAATTCATATGCGGCCCACTCGTCATGCGGTCCAGATCCCCCCAGCAGCTCCTAGGACACGTGTCCTAAACCGATTAATTCCTCAGATTTGCTGCCATTAAAGATTGGGTCAAATCCCAATAATCTGGGACACGTGGCAGAAGAATAGATCTAAGTTATTCGCAGATATCAGAAGATCATTATAAGAAAGATTTATTCCAATCAGCATTAATTGCTAATGGGATTTGGTGTAATCTACACCTAATGGCTCGGATTCGTCACAATCAGAAACGAACGACCTGGATTGACCAATCTCCAGGCCGCCGCCATCTCCAAGAGCTAATTATTGGCAACCCTAATGATCACATCCCACTATTATAAATAGCAGGGTGCCATTCCCTTGCAAAAATATACAAGGAGAGATATACAATATCAGAGAGAAATACGTATGTACAGAGAGACTTCCCCCCATAGTCAGAGAGGGAATACACACAGAGAGAGAGAAGCCAGAAGGGCAGTCAGAGGGAGAGCAAGAAGAGCATTTCTTCATCAACGCCAACCATCTTTTCACAGGAGCCAAGGCTGCATACCGATCGTCCAAGGAGTAAGGCAGGGCTGCCGTCGTCTTCCCGAGCCTCTATCGTTACCCCCCAGAATCTAAAATAAATAATTGTACTTAGACTACTGTACCTAGATTTTCGTCCCTAGGCTTTCTTTGTACAAACGAGTTTGTAACGTGAAGTAAAAGTCCGGTCCTCCGATAATTGTTCTGTTCTTTTATATTTTATGGCAAACAAAGACGATGGAGGGAGAGTACGCGGGTTTGATTGCAAGAGAAATTGATTTGGAGGGAGACGAAACCTGGGAAATATGAGAAGAGGGAAAAAAAGTTTGGAACGTTTAGCTCTGGGTTTGGTAAAAAAATTCTTTCTAGGAAGCTATATTTAGCAAGTACGTATATGGCACATGGAAGCAATTCTAATTTGGAACATATTTGGAACACTAAACAAACGTATTTGAATAAATAGTTTTTATAAAAAATAAAGTAAAATTTATCAGGAACATTTTTTTGATTCAGAACATATTTAATATGTTCCAGAACCTAGGAACCAAAAATAAGCATTCCAGATTGAGAAATACCTAGTGTTCCTAAATGTTCATTTTGGTGTAGTGTCCCGGTGCCCCGTTCGTAACCATTGAGGGAAGCCGCACCTGTACATGGGCCATCCGAGTCCATTGACCATGCAATACGTGTCATAGCAAACAAGTCATAACATTCCAACCAAGTTCACGTCCCATAAACATAATTCCTCATCTCTATCTCAAGTTCTATCGACATTATGCCCCAACACATCCGTATTGATGCACAACATCCAACGGCTTAACACTTCTCGTATCATATACCCAATGCGTTCCACTCATAAGTTATTCATATAACATCAGTTTCGTAGTTACTTAGTCATTTTGTACCTTCCGTACACGAGGGTACGCTTAACGCCATAATCAGTATTCTAGGCCTAGTGTTCAATGTTCTCGTAGTCGTGCACGTGATGCACATCTCCATATTGTCTTTCAATTTTCTACCATCACCACCCTACCGCGACCCGTACATTTGATGCACGTCGATTCAATTATTCAACGTTCATTATTCTATCTTAATGTTCGACACACACTAAGACCTTTAATCGCCTGAGCCACGCTCGCTAACTCGATAGCAACTTACGCATATAAGGATACATTTTATTAGACATGAAGGAGTAGGGAGAGAGAGAGAGTCACGCTCTAGAACCAGAATACTGGAGAACGGGAGACAGACACAGCCAGCTACGTATATAGAAGTGTAATCTACCTCAACATACGGTCACGGCTGTCTACATGCATGAGGGTTTAACTACAAGCCATCAGTCTCTTATGGTCAAGAACAAGCCTAATGTCTCAATCTTAAGCAAGTAATACATATTACAAGATGTTAGATCATCAGACATACAAGGTAAGGTATCCCAAACATTACATATTCAGATGATCATGAAGCAAGTCGTACAAAATATGAGGACTAGCAAGAGTTTTAGTCATACATGATCAACCCTAGGATTTTTTAATCATGTTATAGCCCGTAGACAGACAGTAAGTAAAGTATTCAACACGACCTAACACTTGCTCGGCGGCTAAACGCCTCAAAAGAAATAATTTTACAATTAGAACGGAAGAGCAAAATAAACCCACTCATTGCAAGATTTCTTCTAGTGTTCACCATCTGGCAGAAAGACTGGAAGATTCTCGGGAGCTACTCCAAAATCTGGCCATACAGAACCAGCTGGGTCAGACCCCAGAAGGAGCAAGTACCACAAGGGAGGCTTCACTTAAGAACAAAAACCTGTATGTCAGAATATAAACAAGAATAATAACAAGAAGACAAAAAATATTAATGGGGCAATAAATGACGAGAGGGCGAGGAACTATTCCGGGAGTCAGGTTATAATCCGTAAATCAATCATGGACCGGGGTTGTAATCCTTCGCCTGAACAGAACCTGGTCTCTAACCATTTATCACCAAGAGTAAGCAAACATGTCCTGAGATTGCCATGTACTGGATCTAGACAAGACTAGACAGGATTGGACCCCATCCAACATTCACGGCCAAGCAAAGAGTACGGCTTGATACTATAACTAACTAGGGTTATCACAAGTCTAATTATTAGCAAAATATAATGAGATGTTCCAGCAGTCACAAGCCCTGCAGCTATCCAGGTTATCAAGGCGAGGTTCATATAAGAGTTATCAAGAATTATTATGTGACTTGGAGTGCAACACATGACAGTGTGCATAGTACTTATTTCAAGAAGTTTTCTACATGACAGTGGGCTGAAAATGTATCATACTCGTCGGTAGGCTACAAGTCTATTAGGTGTTGCCGGAATAACGGGATCACTTGTAAATGGAAACATCTCTCTATATGAACTACTTTTATCAATCTAGTTATTAACCTAGTCAGATTCAATATGAATCCCTGACCGTGGTAACCAGGGATGTAAGTCCTAGACATGATGCGAGACGAGACTGGTAGCTTATAATAGCACATTCAAGAACGATCACCCACGGTGTCAAGACAAAGGTTACTTAGCAAGTCAAGATAGCCGTCGCAACAGCATATCACGATTATTATGTTAGGTTACTTATTAAGATTACTTATCTTATCAAGGGTGTGTCACGACGGACCAATATCAAGAATAGTCATGTCAAGTTGCTTGCCAAGAGTGCACCACAACGGATCACTATCTAAGATTATCATATCATGTTAGGTCATATCGCCATGCCGTGTTCATGTAAAGGATTCTTGTATGCTGAGAATTTATTTGACCAAGAGTGCACACGATGGGCCACTGAAGGAGTTATCAGAGAGTGTACATGCCATGCTGAGATCATGTTCAAGCTCAAAGCACGCACGTGGCATAGATAATAACATTGTACATGGCTATCATCGGGGTATGTCCATCAAGCTCAAAGGGGCAAATGGGGTGTCAGGGATAGCATGTGCCTAAGGCCAACATGGTCTATGAAGAGCATGTGCCAAAGGATGGCACACACTGGGAGTGGCATGCGTCCAAGCAAGGCATACGCCCAAGACTAGGTGTCTAGGGCTATGCACCAAAAGTCATGTGCCCACGACTATGCGTCTAGGGCATGTCGCATCATAAAGAGTCAAAATGTTTTTTTGGAAAAGCATATGCCAAAGCTATGCGCCCACATGCATGTGCCTACATGCATGCGCCCATAGGATGGAGTCAGGGTGTTCTTGGAAGAAATCAAGAGACTAGCTTCCAAGACAAGGTGGGCGCATAAGAAAAGCTATGCGCCCAAGCAGAGGAGACATGAGAGACTTGGACGCATATAGATGGCTATTCCCCCAATGAAGAAGTACTTTGGGCGCATAACAAGCTTTCCGCCCAGCACTGTTCTTCTTCCCCAATTTCGAGAACAAGTGTTCATGAATCCATGAACTTTCCAAGTCCACAAATCACTTAAAACAAATCGAAATCCGGGTTTTCAAAGGACTAACTTAAGTAAAATCAAATTCTCTACAACATGAAACAATCAAAACTTGAAAATAATGAAGTTTGAGAGATCGAAACCCAAGAAAACCAAGATTTACATAAACCTAGATCTACAAGAAATCATTCTCCAAAACCAAAAATGTTAAGTACTAAATAGTCATAGAAGTTCATAGGAAAGACAATGGAATAGGAAAGACAATGGAACAACAAAAATAGAATTTCCTCATGACGCAAGTTGCACTTGCCAAGGTGGTTGGAGAGAATTAATGGAGGAAGAAGAAGTAAATGAAAAAGTAAAGGAAAATAATAAAGAGAGAGAGAGTAGAGTTGATATTTATATCAATCCTCTCCCTCTCTAACAGAAATCAAAATAAACCAAGCCAAGCTAAACCAAGTTAAACCATGACCAAACCAAGCCAAGCCATGCTAGACAAGTCAAAATATGGGTCGGATATCCGTACACGTAAACTGAAAATACGTATAACAAAAAACAGGAGTGACAACTCTATCCACCTTAAAAAATTTCATCCTCGGAATTTAATCAAGAGGCTGGAGAGGTCAGGGCAAGCTATACTAAAACACAAGCAATCTACGACTAGCAACCAATCAAGCAATCATTCATGCAAGCGAGGAATTTAAAAGCATAAGGCATAAAGAAGACATTATACGTTACGAGTGAAACAAGCGTGGATATCGCGAGTAGATATCATTCTCACGCTCCCATGTTGACTCACCTAAAGAGTGCTGACTGCAAGCAACACGAACTAAACTAACAGTCTTGTTCTTGAGTACCTTCTCTCTCTGGTCCAATATGGATACGGGTCTTTCCTTATACGAAAGGTTGCTACCAACAACCATTTCTGAATGATCAAGGATATGGCTCAGATCCGGGATATATCGTCACAATTGAGATACATTGAATACGTCATGTACCTCATATAACGATGGCAGAATAGCGAGACGATAGGACACATCACCTACTCGCTCAAGGATGTCAAACGGCCCTATATACCTAGGACTAAGCTTTTCTCACACGTCGAATTGAATGACGCCATGGGTAGGCGAGATCCTAAGGAATACATGGTCGCCTTTAGAAAATTCAAGGGAACGCCAATGAGAATCGGCTTAATGACGTTGGCAATCTTGTGTAACTCGAAGATGATCTCTAACTTGTCTGACCACCTCTATAGTCTATGCAATCATCTCTGGACCAAGCATCTGTCTCTCGCCGACCTCGTTCCACGCTAAAGGTGATCTGCACTTTCTGCCATACAGGGCCTCAAAAGGTGCAATCTGAATACTGGCCTAGAAGCTGTTGTTATAGGAGAACTCCACTAGGTGCAGGTGATCTTTCTACAAACCATCGAAGTCCAGTGTACAAGATCACACATATCTTCAAGAGTCTGGATCATGCGTTCTGACTAACCATCTATCTGCGGATGATAAGCTGAACTGAACTTGAGACGAGTTCCCAAGCTCTCTTGAAAACTCTGCCAAAAGTGCGATATAAATATCGAATCTCTGTCGGATACAATACTAGTTGGTACTCCATACAATCTGACTATCTGTCTGAGGTACATCTCTGCAAGCTGATCCGTCGACTGACCAATCCTGAAAGGGAGAAAATGAGCTACCTTGGTGAGACGATCAACGATAACCCATATAGCATCCCTGCAAGTCGGGGATTTAGGTAACCCAGTTATAAAGTCCATGGTGATATGCTCCCAATTCTACTATGGGATCGGTAAAGGTTGAAGAAGTCCAGCTGGTCTTTGATGTTCAGCTTTAACTTATTAATAAACAATGAGAGACAAACCGGGCTATCTCCCTCTTCATGCCATTCTACCAAAAATCCTGACGGATATCACGATACATCTTCGTGCCACCGGGATGAATCAAATACTGAAAACTATGAGCCTCTGCCATTATCTCTTGTCCGATATCACCACTGCGTACACAAAGATGCCTTCCATGATGGAGTGTACCATCTTTGTGAATGTATAACTAAGGTCTTCGTCTTGCTTCACATTCTGTCCCGAGCTGCTGTAGCTTGGAATCTGCTGATTGTGCCATCTTGATCCTCTTAACTATGCCAGATTGAACTTGCATGTTGGCCATCAATGCCACATTGGCAGGGAGAACTATCTCTATCCTTATCTTATGAAGGTCTGCTAATAACTCTGGTTGTGCTGTTAGGAAATAAACTCCAGCTCTTCTTCTCAATGCATCTGCTACTATGTTGGTCTTTCCAGAATGATACTGCAGGTTGATATCATAATCCACAAGTAGCTCAAGCCATCTCTTCTAATGCATATTAAGATCCTTCTGAGTAAACACATACTTAAGACTCTTGTGGTTGGCAAAAATCTTCACCCGATCTCCATACAGGTAATGTCTCCATAGCTTAAGTGCGAAAACTACCGCTGCTAACTCCAAGTGGTAGGTTGGAAAATTTCTCTCATGATCATGAAGCTGACATGATGCATAAGCTACTAACTTACCATGCTGCATCAAAACACATCTTAATCCCTTGCCGGAAGCGTCATAATAGACTGAAAATCCTCCAGTCCCATCTGGAAGCGTGAGAATAGGTGCCGTTATCAAGCCTTGCTTCAACTTCTCAAATGAACTCTGACACTCTGCTGTCCAGGCAAACTGAACATCCTTGCGGGTCAACTGAGTCATGGGTGCTGAAATTCGAACAAAGTCTGAAACAAATCGTCGGTAATAGCCGGCCAATCTAAGGAAACTGCGAACCTCGGTGACTGTACTAGGTACTGGCCATGACTCTATAGCCACAATCTTCTGGGAGTCCACTTCCACTCTACATCTGGTGACGATGTGACCCAAGTACGATATGCGGTCAAGCCAAAACTCGTACTTACTAAACTTCCCGTACAGCAGGTGCTCTCTGAGAATCTGAAGGACCACTCGGAGATGCTGCTCATGCTCCGCTTCACTCTTGCTATAGACCAAGATGTCGTCTATAAACACTATCACAAACTGATCTAAATAAGGCATAAAGATACGATTCATGAGGTCCATGAATACGGCTGGTGCATTGGTTGCTCCAAATAGCATAACAAGGAACTCCCAATGTCCATATCTTGATCTGAATGTTGTCTTCTGGATGTCTTGCTTTCTAACTCTGATCTAATGGTATCCTGATTGTAAGTCAATCTTCGAAAATATTGCCACTCCCTTGAGCTGATCAAATAAGTCATCCATCCTTGGTAGAGGATATCTGTTCTTGATTGTTACAAAGTTCAAGGTACAATAATCAACACATAATCTTGATGTACTATCCTTCTTTTTTATAAGAAGTACTGGGACTCCCGAAGGTGAACCACTAGCATGAATGAATCCCTTGGTTCTTAGCTCTTCAATCATCTTGTACAAGATTTCTAACTCTGAAGACGCCATCCCGTAGACTCCCCCTGACACTGGTGTCATCCCTGGAAGCAAATTAATGGCGAACTCTATCTTTCTCTTTGGGGACATGCCTGGAAGCTCTTTAAAAAATATGTCTGAGAACTCTTCTACTACTCTGGAAAACTGAACTGCTACTGCTACTGCCATCCGCAAGAATGGTGGAGAAGGTTCTACTTCGCCTCTAGAAAATGAAAACTCTGGTTCGCCTGGAATACCAAAAATAATCCTACCAATATGGCAGTCTATTCTTGCGTATTGCTCCTTCAACCAATCCATTCCTAGGACCACATCATAGTCGACCATCAAAAATTCTATCAATCTAGCGAAAAACTCCCTACCGCTAACTATGATTCTACACAAAGAAAAGACTCTATCTACTCCAACAAGACCTTTACTAGTAAGTATATTGAGTCTTACTGATAGTGACTCGGGCTCCAGTCCTACTCGTGTTATGAATCGTGCAGACATAAATGAATGTGATGCCCCCAAATCAAATAATACTGATGCTGTAAAAGAGTTGACGAGAATGGTACCTACTACCACGTCACATGATGCCAATTCTTCCTCTACGGTCAGAGCCATTGCTTGACCTTGCCCTCTGGGTGCTAGTCCCATCTGCTGGAAACCTCTTTGCCTGCTCTGCATCTGAGCTTGGACCTGAGCATACTGTTGTGGCCTTTGCTGCTAGAAAACTTGAGCCTGAGGCAGCAATGGCCTGAGAAACTAGTACTACTGCTGTACTGGGGCTGGTGCTGGGGCTGGTCACCTAACCGAGGGACTAGTTAGGTTTGATGATGATGAACTGGCTCTATTCGGACAGGACCCTATCTTGTGGTCCGATGCCCTACAAGCCAAGCACAATCTCTGTGCTCTACGACACTCTGAAATAATGTGCTCTGGCTTTCCATAATGAGAGCAGTCCATTACGGAAGACTGCTTCTGCTTCTATTACTGAAGGTACGTCGGTGTTGAATGCTAAACCGATGTAACTAAAATTGCCCTTCGGGAAACTCCAATCGACAAAGCTCTAGCTGTCGGGGCTGGTGCTGAGGACAGACTCATCTGCCCATGGGACCACTTCCTATTTTCGGTTCTATCTACTATCTTCGGAGAGGTATACTCATGCTTCTTGGCTGCTCTTAAGACAGCATCAAAAGTCTGATGCTTGAACTGCTCCACAGCTAGAATAATCTCTAGGTGGAGTCCCTATTGAAACCACTGCGCTCGATTCAACTCGATTGCCACCAAGGTGGGAGCAAAGCAACTCAATCTTGAAAACTCGGTCGCATATCCATCGACCGTCCTGCTCATCTGCTTCAAATTGGTGAATCTCGTCTGCAGATCATACCGAGCCGCAACATCAAAATACTTGGTCTGAAACTTGTCACTGAATATCGTCCATGGGACAGGCATCGCCAATCCAACTGCTAACATCGTCCACCAGGTGCGGGCTAAGTCCAATAACTATAGGCGCACTATAGCCACCTTCTCTCCCTCGGGAATCCTGGCTGCCTCCAGGATAACTTCTACGTCCTAAAGCCACGCGTCAGCTATGATAGCATCTCCACTGCCATCTAAAATAACGTGTAGGCGACTCTAGAGGAGGGTGAATAGAGTTTGTGTCGATAATCACCAAATAAAAATTAACTCTGTATCACCTCCACAAAACAACTATCAAGATAGTAAATAAATCAGAGAGAAATGCGAAAGTAAATAAAGACCAGAAGAGCATTCGCAGACACAGTAGTTTTAACCTGGTTTCCCTCGTGGAGGACTAGTCCAGGCCTGAGAACTCTAGCTCAGGATTGAAATCCACTATTTATGAAATAGTGTACAACCACGTGTCTTTACTCAGAAGAGCACGCCAACTTCTTACAGATTCGCAGGTGGCGAAACTTGGAATTGTCCAAGTGACTTTTATTTTCAACTCTTGCACAAAAAACTTTTAGCTGAATTGCACTTGAGCACCTTGGGGCTTAGAAAGTTTTGTGTCTAGTAGATTGGAAGAGTAAGGCTTAGGTAGTATAAGGCTTAGATGATTGAAAGTGAGAGATAGAAAGATAATATGAAATGAGAGAAATCAAGCCATATTTATACTACTCTGGGGAGGCAGAGTTCGGCCCGAATTCTGCCACAAGAATTCAAATTTTTGAACGTTAGACAGCTTGTATCAAACAGGCCCTAAAAATTAGTTCCTGGAAATCAGGGGACAGAGTTCGCCCCGAACTCTGTGTGGGGGCAGAGTTCGTCCCGAACTCTGTCTCCTAGGTGGCAGAATGGCCTTTGGGCTTTGTTTGGCTTGGTGGAGCTTGGGTTTGGTTCAGGAATTGGTCTATTTGTATGGTAGAACTTGGAGAGATATGTCTAAGGGTTGAGATGACACAGTGCGACTCAACGTACACATTCTTCTGGACTCAATAAATTGAAGATTACAGACTTGGAACAAATAGAAAAACCAAGAGTCCTTTGATGACGCCTTTCTTCTAATATTTGAGAAGACCTGAAGACGACTTTTTCCTTGATAGCAGTCGTCCACCTCGACATACGGTCACAGATGTCTAGATGCATGAGGATTTAACTACAAGCCATCAGTCACTTATGGTCAAGAACAAGCCTACTGTCTCAATCTTAAGCAAGTAATACATGTTACAAGATGTTAGATCATTAGACATATAAGGTAAGGCATCCCAAACATTACATATTCAGATGATCATGAAGCTAGTCATACAAAATATGAGAACTAGCAAGAATTTTAGTCATACATGATCAACCCTAGGATTTGTTAATCATGTTACAGCCCGTAGGTAGACAGTAAGTAAACTATTCAACACGAGCTAACATTTGTTCGACGGCTAAACGCCTTAAAAGAAATAATTTTACAATTAGAGCGGGAGAGAAAAATAAACCCACTCATTGTCAGGATTTCTTCTAGTATTCACCATCTGGCAGGAAGGCTGGAAGATCCTCGGGAGCTACTCTGAAATCTGGCCATACAAAACTAGCTGGATCGGACCCAAGAAAGAGCAAGTACCACAAGGGAGGCTTCACTTAAGAAGTAAAACAAACATATCAGAACATAAACAAGGATAATAAACAAAAGACAAGAAATATAAATGGGGCAATAAATGACAAGAGGACGAGAAACTATTCCAGAAGCTAGGTTATAATCCGTAAACCAAATAAGGACCGAGGTTGTAACCCGTTGCCTGAACAGAACCTGGTCTCTAACCATTTATCACCAAGAGTAAGCAAACATGTCCTAAGATAGCCATGTACTGGATATAGTCAAGACTAGACAGGATTAGACCCCCATCCAATATTTATGGCCAATTAAAGAGTACGGTTTGATACTTTAACTAACTAAGATTATCACAAGCCAAATTACTAGCAAGATGCAACGAGATGTTCCAGTAGTCACAAGCCCTGCAGCTATCCAGGTTATCCAAGCGAGGTTCATGTAAGAGTTATCAAGATTTATTATGTTACTTGGAGTACAACACATGACAGTGTGCATAGTACTTGTTTCAAGAAGTTTCCCACATGACAGTAGGCTAGAAATGTGCCCTACTCGTCGGCTGGTTACAAGTCCATCAGGTGTGGCCGGGATAACGGGATCGCCTTTAAATGAAAATATCTCTCTATGTGAACTACTTTGATCAATCTAGTTATTAACCTAGTCAGATTCAATATGAATCCCTGATCGTGGTAACCAGGGATGCAAGTCCTAGAAATGATGCGAGATGAAACTGGTAGCTTATACGAGCAAATTCAAGAACGATTACCCACGGTGTCAAGATAAGGGTTACTTAGCAAGTCAAGATAGCCGTCGTAACAGCATATCAAGATTATTATGTTAGGTTACTTATCAAGATTACTTATTTTGTCAAGAGTGCGTCACGACGGACCACTATCAAGAATTGTCATGTCAAGTTGCTTATCAAAAGTGCACCACAACTGGTCACTCACTACACCAAATTATCTCATTTTTGACACTTTAGGTTTATCAAAAACAACAGACCTTGACAGTAGATTTATTTTCGACGGACCTAAACCGTCATTCCTATTAAAAAACCCATATCCAAAAATAATCCCTAACAATATATCTCGCTAAACTTGGCGACGTTTCATTCAGCACACTTTTTCCCTCTCATCTTTCCCTCTCTTCTCTCACAAAATTTTCTCAATCTAAAGGAAGAAGAAAGAGGGCATCAAAAACCAACAAAAATCCTCAATCAAATCTAAAGGAGTTCTCCATTGTAAGTAATCATTATTTTTTCATCTTTTTCTTTCACTCGAATTATGGCTTGGAATTTTTTGTGTTTTTACTCTAAATCTAGGTTTGGAATTTCTTTATATTATTTTTTTCTTTATATTTTGTGTGTCATTGATCGAGCAGGCAGGTCAGTTCCACCTTTATGTTTTGCTTTATGATTTGTGTTTTTACTCAAGTTTTTGCTCGTATCCATGGCCGAGTCATTGATCGAACAGGCGGATCAGTTCCACCTTTATGTTTTTACTCAAGTTTTTTCTTTATGATTTGTGTTTTTGCTCGTATTCGTGGTCGAGTCTGGTCCGACGGCGCCCTCCACCTCTTCTAACTGTCGTCGGCTCAGTTCCACCTTTATCGCCGGTCGACGAGCAGCCGTGCAGAGGTGGAGGGCACCGTCGGACCTGACTCGACCACGGATACAAGCTCCTGCGGAGGAGTAGGCAACATTGGTTTTACAAATGTGTTTTATTAGGTTTCCATTAATTTATTTACATTAAATTTGAAATCTGAACATCAAATCTGAAATCCGTAAAGTTGTTTTTGGCAATTGTGGTCTATTTTGTTTACAAGTCCTGTGAATTTATTGTTGTAAGTAAAGTTTTTAACTATAATATGTTTTATTCTATTTTGTTGAAGATATTTTTATATTTTATTGATGATATTTTTATAGTTTCTTGTGGTCTATTTTGTTTCCAAGTCCTGTGAATTTATTGTTATATGCAAACTTCGTAACGATAATATGTTCTATTCTATTCTATTTTATTGATGATATATTTATAATTTATTGGTAGATGTCTTCAATACCCCCAAGTAAGGCATGGATGGATGCACCTCAGTTGTCAGATGAATACTTTGAAGGTGTTGCATCATTCATTCAGTTCACAAAAGACAAATTACGTGGAAATGATTGGTATTGTTGTCCGTGCTGTAAATGTCATAACTATAATTCATGTAAAAAAAACTAAATGTTATTGCTGAGCATTTGATTTGCAATGGTGTGGATAAGTCATATAGAACTTGGATCAATCATGGAGAACCACTTCCTACGATAGGTGTGAATGTTCAAGCTCCTAGTTCATCAACTAGTACAGAAAATGCCTTTCCAAGAATGGCAGACTTGTTCAATGACACATTTAGACGTGTTGATCCTAATGTCCTCGACGAATGCCTGAATGAATCTGATTAACAAAATGATGCTCATGTTCAAGCTGATCTCCCGGAAGACACTAATTACAACAATAAGTTGGAGGATGCAATGGAACCTTTATATCCTAATTGTGAAGGTCAACATACTAAATTATCCTCAATATTAGATTTGTTAAGCATGAAAGCTAGACACCAACGGTCTGAAGCTCTTTTTACTGAATTTTTGCAATTTTTGAAGAAGATTTTACCGAATGGGAACACTTTGTCAGAAAATTTTCAAAAAGCTAAGACTATAGTTAAGCCTTTCCAAACGAAGTATGAGATTACCCATACTTGTCCTAATGATTGCATACTCTATTGGAGAGAAAATGCAGACAAGAATAATTGTCTTAAGTGTGGTAAAAGTAGGTGGCAACCAGAAGAAAATTCAAAAAAAAGATAAAAAGTTGTCGATGAAGAAGCTTAGATACTTTCCAATAATCCAGAGGTTACAACATATGTATAGTATACCATGGATAGCTGAGGAGATGACATGGCATGCTCGTGTAGAAGATAGTAGTACACACATGCGATGTTGGTGTTTTTGCCTTTGGACTAGAAAAGATAGTCCCACATCGGCTACACCAAATGGTGAGTATCTCAATATAATGCATTGCTTGTGTTGAGGTGTGCACATGAGGTGTAGTGGGGCACAAGTTTGTGCCATGTGGAAGTATTTTCCTAGAAGGAAAAAGGATTAAATCCAACAAGGATGCAAGTTAATTTTTGTTATGCGGACTCGGACTCGGACTCGGACACGGACTCCAGGATATCTTGTGCATGCACGGGAGTGTTCGGGGGGTAGGCGTGGACTGGCACACTTCTATGCTGATTGTGGGATGATCTAAAATATCAAACTCTATTTTTGAGTATTGGTATTTTAGTCCCACATCGGATAGGAGAAGAGGTGAAGTCTCAACTCCACTCTATAAATAGAGCCCCTTGGCCTCCTTTGAAAGATGCACCAAGAAGAGAGTTGAGGGAGTCTGTTAAGTCCAGGAAGCCCGTTCAAGTCTTAAATATTGACTTACGAGCGTTCCAGAAATTCTTCGTGAACTTGCTGGTTCCTGGAAGCTGTTCGTGCTCGTGTGGGGCGAATAAAGCTTTGAGCAACGGTGGTTCATTCACCCCAGCATCTCATTCTCGCCTGTCATTGCTGCTGTTGTCTTTTACAGTAACTTCTTTTTAGAAGCTCTACTGCCGATAGTTGCTTGCACAAAGTCTCTTTAGATTTTTTGTGTATTACGTAGAATCTTTTTAGATCCTCGTAATTCAGAATCCTCCAGGATCTCTGTTGCACATCTTCTTTAAGGTATTGCATTTGAAACGTTGTGTGTACAATTGTTTCAGTTTCAAAATTTTCCATCGAAAATTGTGCCTCGGTACTAACAATCTCAAAGCTTTATTGAGAAGATGGATAATTCTCGTGCTTCGCTCATCGATACCGGCTTTAACAAGTTGGAGAAATTCGATGGCGAACACTTCCAGATATGGAGACGAAAGGTCACTTTAAATCTTCAACTCATGAATATTGATCACGTGCTGTCAAAAGAAGAACCGATCGTTCCAACCACTGGATCTGCTGCGGCTGTGGCCGCTGCTACAACCAAGCAAGCGAAGTGGAAGAGAGAAAACAGAATATGCAAACTACTGATACTCAATTCCATGGAAGACTCTCTGGCAGAGTCCTACTCCAAGAAGACATCTGCCAAAGAGATATGGGACTCCTTGGGAAAGCTCTATGAAGATGACGAGAACCGGCCCAAGATCTTCATGGTAGAAAAATACCACAAGTGGACCTTCGAAGACGAGAAGGCGATGCTGCCCCAAGTGAAGGAGTTTCTGAAGTTGCGTCAGAAACTAGAAGACGAGAACATGCCCCTCGTCGACAAGTTTGTCGTTGGAGGGATCGTCGTAAAACTTCCTACAGAATGGAGCAACTTCTATGCAAGGATGCATCGAAAGAAGATGGAAATTAGCTTGGAAGATTTCTTGCAAGAGATCCATGTTGAGGACGAGATGCGCTCTCAACAGAAGATGGATACTCTGTCCAAACAACTGGCGAAGGCAAATCTGGTCCAAACCAGAGTGTACCAGGGGAAGCAGGCTGCTTCTCATCGTAAAAAGAAGGACTTCACGAATCTGAAAGTGAAGGGTCCTGCTTTCAAGCAGCAGAAGTCCAAGTCCCATGTGACTTGCTTCAATTGTGGCAAGAAGGGCCACTACAAATCCGAATGCAAGTCCAAGCCCAAAGAACAAGGTGAGCCTAGTAAGGTTTCTATGATTACTAATCTAGTTGCCATGATAGCACAGGTTGCAACTGTGGGGGCTGACTTGGACTGGTGGATAGACACTGGTACGACCTGCCATGTCTGTTCAGACAAAGACTGGTTCGTCTCTTATGAGCCAACTTCAGAGAAGGTCATAATGGCAAACCAGGCACAAGCTGAAGTACTGGGGATCGGGACGGTGGAGCTGAAACTCACATCGAGGAACACTCTGACGCTTCAAGGTGTGAAGCATGTTCCAGTAATTGCTAAGAACCTGATCTCTGGAAGTCTGCTCTGCAACGCAGGCTTGAGGATGGACATCAATGCTGGCCAGTTGGTGATGTCCAAGAAGGGTACATTCTTCGGGAATGCTTTCCAAAATGAAGGAATGTACAAGATTCAGCTTGTTGTAACCCAGCATGATAATATAAATGCAATCACTTTTTCTGATTATTCTCTTGAGTTGTGGCATAATAGGCTAGGACATGTTAATTGTAAAAGGATTAACAGAATGTCTAGTCTAGGACTTATCTCCAAGTGTGGGGATAAGGTAGAGAAATGCGAAGTATGTGCTCAGACGAAGATCACAAGAAAACCCTTTCACAGGGTCCATCGAAGCACAGATCTTCTGGAGTTGGTTCACTCAGATATCTGTGACTTCAAACAATTCTCTACAAAGGCCGGAATGAAGTATTTCATTACTTTCGTCGATGACTTCTCAAAGTATGCTTTTGTCTACTTGCTCAAGTCTTAAGACGAAGCATTCAAGGAGTTCAAGGAGTTCAGGGCCGAGGCTGAGCGGCAAACTGGACAACAACTCAAGAGGTTAAGGAGTGATCGAGGCGGGAAGTATCGGTCTCATGAATTCTTATCATTCTGTAAAGAACATGGAATCATCAATGAGACAACGGCTCCGTACTCTCCTCAATCCAACGGAGTAGCAGAAAGGAAGAACAGAACGTTGACAGAGATGATGAACTCCATGCTGTTGACTGCGGGTCTTCCAAAGTGCTACTGGGGAGAAGCTGCAATAACGGCAACGTTCATTCTGAACAGAGTGCCATATGCAACTTCCGACATAACTCCTCATGAACTCTGGTTCAAAGTCAGACCTAACTTGAATGTCATTCGAGTGTGGGGGTGTCTGGCTTATGTGAAGCTCCCGGATCTGAAGATTCAGAAGCTGGGGACAAGGACTACGAAGGCGATCTTCTTGGGGTATGCCGAGAAGAGTGATGCTCGGAGATTCCTTGATATCGAGTCAAACCATAACATCGAATCTCGCGATGCTGAATACTTTGAAGACAAGTTTGCAAAACACAAGAATATTGTTCTCGTGGATCTTCCGAAGAATGATGAGGGTACAAAGCAGACAGAAGTCTTTAATGAACCAGTAGTCCAAGATGAAGCTGTCGTCAAGGAGACACCAGCTGAACCAGAACTCGCTGAGCCGTCAACTAAGCGAACGAGGAGGCCGAAAGACTTCGGAGATGACTTCGTCACCTATCATGTGGAAGCAGATCCGCTTACCTATGATGAGGCAATGAAGACCAGAGATGCTGTATTCTGGAAGGAGGCGATAGACAACGAGATTGACTCAATCACCTCCAACAACACAAGGGTATTGGTTGACCTGCCAGAAGGAGCAAGACCCATCGGATGCAAATGGATCTTCAAGAAGAAGATGAAAGCAGATGGAACCATTGATAAGTTCAAGGCCAGGTGTCACGACCCGCTTCCGAATAATCGGACACGAGTCGAACACGCCCAGCCTTCGTCGTTAGACACGACGAAGTAAGCTGTACCAAGCTAGGGAAAACTAATCAGATAAACATGAAAATATATAATCACAGCATCTAAGAACGTATCCCAGAATGATCACCATAATTCACAATTCTATGTATGTAAATGTACGAGTCATCAAGAATGAAATGTACTATGAATTCTAAATCAATATCTAAAAGTAAGGCTAACAGTCTAAACCTGAACCTCAAGCTAAGTCATGACCATCCTGCTCAGCTAAGATCTCGGGCTCTGGCCCATATGATAGAATGATATCCTGCAAGCATACCTGCAACTTATCCAGTCAGGAGCGGAGCAAAGTACAGTTCTAGGTAATGAAACATGAACATGACATGAACAAAGTACAGGAGTACAGAAAATGAAATACAGGAATGAACATGAAAGTACATGAAGGAAATAAGTACAGGAACTATAGTACATAAATGTAAAGTACAGGAACATGTAAAGTACAGGAATGAAACTATAATCCTGAAGTACCAGACATGAGAAGTGCACAATATCGAAATACATCTAGTCCATGTGACCAGCTGGGGTGAGCACAGGAGCATGCACAGGAGTACATGAATATGGTACGACTTAGGACCCGCGTGCACAGTGCGAGGCCTAAGCTAGGTACAGGAATATATAGTAACCGGGATTGGTCACATGGCTAGTATATTTCCCCACCCGACACTAATAAGTACAAGAGCAAGGGTACAGGAATACAGGAGTACATGAATGTCGTGCCATGACGTGTCACAAGAAAGGGTACAAGAATGTAAATGTACAAAATCGTAGAAAAGTACTTGCCTTTGCTCCAAGAAAATATGTCTTCCTGTATTTATAATTCGTACAAGTTGGTTATGAACTAAACATTTTAGTCATTTAGCTATTGTTACTACCAATCTCTTATTAACTAAATTCTACTTTTGCTTCTTAACACGCTCATATTATAAAGTTAACTTAGTTAACTATTTATCATAACCAACTATCTGTTTATAAATTTACCATATTGGATACTTATTTTAGTAAGAATAAAATATGCTTATTAGCAACCTTACTAATTACTAATCAGTAAATTCCAGGATTTTATTCGATGACTAATACTGTTTGTAATAAATAGCAGAAATAACAAGTCAAACTATTTAAACAATTCTAAAGATAAAAATCATTATTGAAACTTCTACTAATCATATTGTCAACAAGCTTTTCCAACATTATGTTTAGAATATTTGCAATGAAAACTCTCCTCAACCACACAAGTCTCACTCAAGCCAACCCAAATCCTACCCAGTCCTGATAGTTACGCCACAACATGAAACTCCATGTACTAAGTCTCCCCTACATAGAGCAACTGAACAAAATATTCAAACTTAAAGATGCAAAAACACAACAAAATCTACTCAATTATATACAGTTTAAATTTAACAATGTGAACACAGACTACACTGGAATAGTACTAGTTTTAAAACACAGTTCAACCAAACCAAAGTTCTGTCAAAATCTATACAATTAATAATCTAAGTCATATACAATTCATCTCTGGGCTCAGAGTGACCCAGTTCAATACATAGGTAATCCGCCAAACTCTAAGCGAGTAATATTCATAGCTTAGCAAAATAATGTACAAGACTCAAAATGCTTCAGGAAGAATTTGAACAGAACCCAAACCCTAACCATACAATTGACAGATGACATAAAGAAAGCAACAAAAGAACATTGCAAAACTAGATCGACAACTACTGTTCGGCAACAATCTGCAAATAGCTTGAACACACCCCGCAGTTCGGTTACGACAATAAACAGTCCTCTCGCAACCCGCAATGGTAGCTACCCCCAACGTCCCGTACTTGACACTGCTGCCGCAACAAGACTCAGCTACTGCTACAACCTCCTGAATCGCGAGCTAGACACGGACACACGATTGCTCCTACACCCGACCACGAACCCTGATCATCCTCCCAATTTCTAACAAAAATATACTCATTAAATTCTGGAAAGAAATAGAATTATACCTGAGTGTAGAGAAGGAATCCTGGAGTACAGTAATCCTTTAGAAAAAATCGAACACAGTTCCAAAAGTAAAATCGGACTCTGCACAAGCATTTCGACAAACAAGTTTCGATCGGTTGTAAGAAACAGAGGAGATCAAGTAGTTCGAAAATTCATCTTCTAAAACTTTTTAGAAGATCAAAAATAACATAGAAGAGAAGATTAAATCTAAATTGATTCATCAATACATAGGGAATGACCAGATCAGTCGGATTAGAAATTGCTACTCACCAGACTTCAGGAACGCCTAACTGATCACCAATTCTCGATCTACTCAGCCCGAGCAACTCCTCAAATAAAAATGTTAAAATGACTCCGATAATCTAGATCTGATCAACAATTCGATTCGAGATTACTGATAAAATTTTGGATTAAAATCACAGTAATCTAGATTCGATTTTAGAGAAAATACTCACCAGAGTTCGACTGATCACAACAATGGGAGAATCTGCAAATTCTCCGCAGTCTGGACCGGCCTTCCCGAGCTAAAATTTGGTCGGATCAAAGAATTTAACACGTGATGAGAATAGGAAGATCGAAGCAAAACAACACGAGATAGGAAACGGAATGTTGAGACCGAACCTACTGATGATCGCCGGAGGATAGATTGAGCCGGTGATGCGCCGTGGGGTCGTCATCACCGCCGGAGAAGATCGCCTGGTGTCCTGCTGTCGTTGTCGACGGGGAAAAGATCGCCGACCGTCTCTATGGTGGGGAAGAGACCGGACGCCGACGAAGTCGCGATCGTCTCCGCCATGGCCGTAGATTGGTCACCGCCGTCGGAGATTGCTGCTCCTATGGCCGAGAGGGGTCGCCGTCATCGATCGTCGTTCGGTGGCTGCCGAAATCTGGTTGCCAGAGTCGTGTGGTCGCCGCCGAGTCGCTGTAGTCGGATTAGGGTTAGGGCTGGGGACTCGCCGAGGTTGGGAAGAAACCTAATTCTCGAACGTTCAGAAAGAATTGGAGTGGAGAATACTCTCTCTCCTGCCACTCGGTTTTTTATAAAATGGAAATATACATTTTGCACATTACCCCTCCCGCCAAGAATAATTGCAAAACGAACCCCCCGTAAGGAATTTAAGCAGAAAGGCCCTCTGCCTTTTCGATATTACAAGAATTGTTAAAAAAAATCTGTTAAGACTTCACATGGGGCCCAAAGTTGTTACAACAACTTTTCAAATTTGAAAAGTAGCCCAAAATAAATTCCCTCCAAAAATAGATTACCAAATTTAATAAATTAAAACTAAGCTAATAATAACAACTATATAATTTTTAGAAATCGAATTATTTATTTTAAAAAACCGGGAGGTGGAGTTACAAATCTCCCTCTCTTAAAAAAATTTCGTCCTCGAAATTCAAAGGACCAAAAAAACAAATGTCAGCAAATCACAAAGGTCCAAACACCAGTCATTTATTGAAATTGGAATTTCAAAAGAAATAGAGTACAATCAAATCAATCAAACCGATTGGGATAGGGCTCCCGCATCTCATCCTCGCGCTCCCAGGTGGACTCTCCTGGAGAGTGGTGTCTCCACATGACGCGGACAAGTGGAATAGTCTGGTTTCGCAGGCGCTTCTCCCTCTGATCAAGGACCTCCACTGGCTGCTCCTCGTAAGTCAATCTCGGACCCACCTCTCGTTCTGAATAGTCCACCACATTGCACGGATCTAGAATGTAGCGTCGAAGCTGGGACACGTGGAAAACGTCGTGCACTCCCTCTAGGCTAGCTGGAAGCGCTAGCCGATATGCCACCTCGCCAATACACGTCATCACGTCGAAAGGCCCAATGAATCTCGGACTGAGCTTCCCGCCTCTGCCAAATCTGATGACGCCCCTAGTCTTCGAGATCTTCAGGAACACTCTATCTCTAACCGCGAGCTCTAGTGGCCGTCTGCTGCTGTCCGCCTAGTGCTTCTGTCGATCCATGACGCTCTGAGCATTGAGACCAAGTACACACAAGAAGTTGGAATAATACGATCAATGATCAAGAATCAAATAGGCACGAGATAGAATGAAGTTTCAAATTACAACTTAGAGGAGCAAAATCATGAAGACACACTATTAAGCATGATAAAAAAAATTGATATTTTAACACAAGTGGACTAGGATAAGATAGGAAAATCATGGTCAGATAGTTATGATTTAAGATCGAAGTTTAGACAAGACACAAACGAAGTATGGAATCAAAATCTGGCAATATATAATTTAAAGGAATTCAATGATCTAATGATAAAATTCTAGAAGGAAAATTAGCAAGGGTTGATTGAGGAAATACATGAAATACTCAGGAGATACAGTATCAAATCAAGATGAACGTACAAGGGTTTGTGATTTACGAAGACCAATAATCATATAAAAAAGAAATATAATTTCCATGATGTTTGGGGACATATAGCTATTTAAAACCACTTTGCCTAGAATCCCTACCCCGTCAGTATATATCTGACTGCAGTGGACTTTCGGCTCCGTGACTCAAATAACAATATGTCACGAATAATCTGTCAACCTTATCCATTTTCAACAATCATTGACGACACATCCCAAAAGATCAAAACATGAAGAATATGACAAAGTCTCGACAATACTCAAAAACCTATGATTGCCTGAAATCACTTCAACTTAAAGTTTCTGCCTCGCCAGTGCGCTACTGGCTGTAGTGAACCCTCAGTCTCCATAATCCAGCTAATGGCTGCAGCGCACAACTGTCATGCCATAGTAGGTCATCGAATAGCCTTTCGACTTTATCCATAGAAAATTTCAAGGAACCAAAATGAGTTTCAATAGTCCAAGTCAAGAAGATGGTGAGGTTATCTGAATATTAGAATATAAGAGTTTATTAGGTACTAAAAATGACAAGGGATCCACTCAGTGAGTACAAAAGGGCAACCAGGGAGATTTAAAATTTCAGACAGGGCGAATGTTTTAAATTATGACAGAATATCAACTGATATATGGAATGGTAACAAGATTCCATATATGGAATATTATTCCGAAGGGATAACAGAGTCTCGAAGGATGAACTGAAATAAGGTATCAGATAGGAGACAAGTTTCAAAATAAGAAATAAAATCTCGTACTGGAAACAAGGTTCAACAACATCTCAATCAACGAACCTCAGATAAAATTTCGAAGGAAAAACAACCTCCCATAGGATACAAGGTCTCAATTAGAGAACCAATATCAACAAGATCGTGATTAGGAAATAAAATCTCGACTAGAAAATCTTGACGAGGAAGCAAGGTTTAGAATAGTGACTAGAAAACAGGTTCTAATAGGAGACAAGGTATTGGATTGTAAACATGAAACAAGCGAATCTCAATAGCAACAAAATCGTAATAGAGAAAAAGTCCCGAATAAAGTCAAGAATGGAAAATAGAATCTCAAATAAGCATCAATAGAAGCGAAGGTTCAAACAAGGTTTCAGAATGATATTTCAAGTAAGAATAATTCTGGTATAGTACAAGTCCGATTAGCAAACAGAATATCAATAAACGAGTAGGAACAAGTATCCATGAAACAAGCAAAATCTTGGATATGAGACAAGATCGAAACAAAAATAGTGGACCAACAACTCTCGACCAGAAAATCAAAGTAATGAATAAGGAAACATGTCTCGAATAGGAAACGGAATCTTCAAAACCCTCAAAGGTATTTGCAACAATGTCTGCATAGGACGGAGCTTTAAACAAGTTTTGAATGGGGAACATGATTTCGAAATGAAATCTCGAGAAACGATTAAATATCCATTAACACGAAGTTTGATAAAGAACAAAATTTGCAAATAGGAGCCATCACTAGGAAACAAGGTCAGGAATGATGAATATGCAAACGATATCGATTAATGGATTTCAAACAATTATCAAATTGTGGATCTGAAACAAGTTTACCGAAATAGGAAATAATACCTCGAAATAAGTTTCAAATATCAATCAAGGTTTCAAAATGGAAACAAGAAGTTTCAAGAAATGATCGAGGTGCTTAAAGAAATTTAAGGGAGGCTGGATTATGAATCAAGACACATGGTTTTCCCAACCATGCAAAAGAAATCTTCTGTTCAGTCTATCTTCAGTATACCTCCGGGACTGGAATCACTTAAACTTCTTCAATTGTCCTGTCGTAAGCTGGTCCTTGCGGTAGTGCTCCATATGGTTGCTGAATTTGGAGAGGCCGGTTCCCTTGCTGTAGTCCTGGTGCTCCTCGTGCTCGTCCTTGGGCAGTGTGATCAACGATCTCCAGGCAATCCTTGACTTGGTGAGTAGGCGATCCGCAGTGCAGGTATAGCCTCCATCTCTTGTGGCACTCTTTGTAGTGATGTTCTGGGCGACGACAGAAAATATAAATGATCGTTGGCTGAATTCGAATCTCCCGCTGGGCTGAAGTGCAGGGGCTCTGGCAGGAATATACGGCTACTGGCGTGCTAGTTGCTGAGATCCAGCTGCTCTTCAGCCATTATGATCCGCGACTTGCTGGCAATCCTTCATTCAGTGAATGTGGGCTTGAATCTGCCTCTGATGATGCAACTGATAATGTGACTGAAGAAACAACGTCTGAGTGTTGCGATGCTTTGTAGGTCCAGGGTAGTTGTTGTCTTCGTCATAAGTCTTTATGTCTCTCCTGTGCTTCAGCTTTCCATCTTGTTGTATGTGCTACGAGCTGGATCTCTCGGTTGGTGACTTCAATCTTCAGAGGAGTCGAGTTCCCCAAGACTTGGATGATCTTCAGTGGCTGCTCCAGATTCTCGATCTACTTCTCGGTGCAAAGTATGCGCTCGGTGCCGGGGAAATCCGAGGTCTGAGAGTCTGGAAGTCAGAAGTCCTCTCTAGCTCGAAAAATGCATTTGCAAGTCTGGATTGAAAAAGGACGGCCTGCTGGTGTCAAGGAACTCTTGAAACGTCTTCGTCAACTGCGTACTACCCATAGGGATAGTAGAATAAAAGTGGAGGCTCGAAACCCTCAAGTGTAGATGGATCAATAGTTCCGATATTTGCGTGTCTGAATTATCTGAAAAACAAAAAACTGTTAAAATAACCTAGACCTAAATACAACAAGTATTTATAGAATATCAATATACCTGATATACCCTTATTTCTCGATTTTTCCTATGCTGTGATCAAGTTTCCCTAGTTAATCAAGTCTCTCAATAGTACGCTAAGACCTAGGTACTATTAAGATAGACCTGCATGGGCCACCACTAAAAACATGTCACGACCCGCTCCCGAATAATCGGACACGAGTCGGACACGCCCAGCCTTCGTCGTTAGACACGACGAAGTAAGCTATACCAAGCTAGGGAAAACTAATCAGATAAATATGAAAATATATAATCACAGCATCTAAGAACGTATCCCAGAATGATCACCATAATCCACAATTCTATGTATGTAAATTACAAAACCGTAGAAAAGTACTTGCCTTTGCTCTGAGAAAATACGGGTAGTCAGTGGAACTGGATGTCTTCCTGTATTTATAATTCGTACAAGTTGGTTATGAACTAAACATTTTAGTCATTTAGCTAATGTTACTACCAATCTCTTATTAACTAAATTCCACTTTTGCTTCTTAACACGCTCATATTATAAAGTTAACTTAGTTAACTATTTATCATAACCAACTATCTGTTTATAAATTTACCATATTGGATACTTATTTTAGTAAGAATAAAATATGCTTATTAGCAACCTTACTAATTACTAATCAGTAAATTCCAGGATTTTATTCGATGACTAATACTATTTGTAATAAATAGCAGAAATAACAAGTCAAACTATTTAAACAATTCTAAAGATAAAAATCATTATTGAAACTTCTACTAATCATATTGTCAACAAGCTTTTCCAACATTATGTTTAGAATATTAGCAATGAAAACTCTCCTCAACCACACAAGTCTCACTCAAGCCAACCCAAACCCTATCCAGTCCTGATAGTCACGCCACAACATGAAACTCCATGTACTAAGTCTCCCCTACATAGAGCAACTGAACAAAATATTCAAACTTAAAGATGCAAAAACACAACAAAATCTACTCAATTATATACAGTTTAAATTTAACAATGTGAACACAGACTACACTGGAATAGTACTAGTTTTAAAACACAGTTCAACCAAACCAAAGTTCTGTCAAAATCTATACAATTAATAATCTAAGTCATATACAATTCATCTCTGGGCTCAGAGTGACCCAGTTCAACACATAGGTAATCCGCCAAACTCTAAGCGAGTAATATTCATAGCTTAGCAAAATAATGTACAAGACTCAAAATGCTTCAGGAAGAATTTGAACAGAACCCAAACCCTAACCATACAATTGACAGATGACATAAAGAAAGCAACAAAAGAACATTGCAAAACTAGATCGACAACTACTGTTCGGCAACAATCTGCAAATAGCTTGAACACACCCCGCAGTTCGGTTACGACAATGAACAGTCCTCTCGCAACCCGCAATGGTAGCTACCCCCAACGTCCCGTACTTGACACTGCTGCCGCAACAAGACTCAGCTACTGCTACAACCTCCTGAATCGCGAGCTAGACACGGACACACGATTGCTCCTACACCCGACCACGAACCCTGATCATCCTCCCAATTTCTAACAAAAATATACTCATTAAATTCTGGAAAGAAATAGAATTATACCTGAGTGTAGAGAAGGAATCCTGGAGTACAGTAATCCTTTAGGAAAAATCGAACACAGTTCCAAAAGTAAAATCAGACTCTGCACAAGCATTTCGACAAACAAGTTTCAATCGGTTGTAAGAAACAGAGGAGATCAAGTAGTTCGAAAATTCATCTTCTAACACTTTTTAGAAGATCAAAAATAACATAGAAGAGAAGATTAAATCTAAATTGATTCATCAATACATAGGGAATGACCAGATCAGTCGGATTAGAAATTGCTACTCACCAGACTTCAGGAACGCCTAACTGATCACCAATTCTCGATCTACTCAGCCCGAGCAACTCCTCAAATGAAAATGTTAAAATGACTCCGATAATCTAGATCTGATCAACAATTCGATTCGAGATTACTGATAAAATTTTGGATCAAAATCACAGTAATCTAGATTCGATTTTAGAGAAAATACTCACCAGAGTTCGACTGATCACAACAATAGGAGAATCTGCAAATTCTTCGCAGTCTGGACCGGCCTTCCCGAGCTAAAATTTGGTCGGATCAAAGAATTTAACACGTGATGAGAATAGGAAGATCGAAGCAAAACAACACGAGATGGAGAACGGAATGTTGAGACCGAACCTACTGATGATCGCCGGAGGATAGATTGAGCCGGTGATGCGCCGTGGGGTCGTCATCACCGCCGGAGAAGATCGCCTGGTGTCCTGCTGTCGTTGTCGACGGGGAAAAGATCGCCGACCGTCTCTATGGTGGGGAAGAGACCGGACACCGACGAAGTCGCGGTCGTCTCCGCCATGGCCGTAGATTGGTCACCGCCGCCGGAGATTGCTGCTCCTGTGGCCGAGAGGGGTCGCCGTCATCGATCGTCGTGCGGTGGCTGCCGAAATCTGGTCGCCAGAGTCGTGTGGTCGCCGCCGAGTCGCCGTAGTCGGATTAGGGTTAGGGCTGGGGACTCGCCGAGGTTGGGAAGAAATCCAATTCTCAAACATTCAGAAAGAATTGGAGTGGAGAATACTCTCTCTCTCCTGCCACTCGGTTTTTTATAAAATGGAAATATACATTTTGCACATTACCCCTCCCGCCAAGAATAATTGCAAAACGAACCCCCCGTAAGGAATTTAAGCAGAAAGGCCCTCTGCCTTTTCGATATTACAAGAATTGTTAAAAAAAATCTGTTAAGACTTCACATGGGGCCCAAAGTTGTTACAACAACTTTTCAAATTTGAAAAGTAGCCCAAAATAAATTCCCTCCAAAAATAGATTACCAAATTTAATAAATTAAAACTAAGCTAATAATAACAACTATATAATTTTTAGAAATCGAATTATTTATTTTAAAAAACCGGAAAGTGGAGTTACACCAGGCTAGTGGCCAAGGGGTTTCCTCAGAAGCAGGGGATCGACTACTTTGACACTTATGCTCCAGTAGCTCGAATGACAACCATCAGATTGTTAATTGCTCTAACAGCAATACACAAGCTGGTGATACATCAGATGGATGTGAAAATGGCATTCTTTAATGGCGAGCTGACCGAGAAGATCTATATGCAACAACCAGAAGGTTTTGTCGTCAGAGGTCTGGAAGACAAAGTCTGCAAGTTGATGAAGTCTCTGTATGGTTTGGAACAAGCTCCCAAAATGTGGCATGAGAAGTTTGACAAGGTGATAAGGTCAAATGGCTACAGGGTCAGTAAAACAGACAAGTGTGTCTATACGAAGTTTGCTGACAGAAGAGGAGTAATCGTATGTCTTTACGTGGACGACATGCTAATCCTAGGTACGGATTTAAGCTGCGTCACAGAGACAAAGAAATTCCTCTCGACCAAGTTCAGTATGAAGGACTTGGGGGATGCCGACGTAATCTTGGGGCTCAAGATCATCCAGACAGGCACTGGAATAGCGCTGTCACAATCTTATTATATTGAGAAGATGCTCACTCGCTACGGGTATCAAGATCTTCCTATTATTGATACACCGTACCGGAGTGATCAGAAGCTGGAGCCAAATTCGAGAGAAAGCGTTAGGCAGTTAGAGTACGCTAGCGTCATCGAAAGCTTGATGTACGCTACTACTGCCACAAGGCCTAACATAGCTTTTGCCGTGGGAATGCTGAGTCGGTTCACTAGCAATCCAGGCGTTGAGTACTGGAAAGCTGTGAAGCGTGTTATGAGATATCTCAAGAAAACTCAGACATATGCACTTTTCTACAGCGGAGATCCGTTAGTAGTGGAAGGCTTCAGTGATGCTAGCTGGTGTTCAGATATGGAGAGCGAGTATTCCACAGGTGGATTCGTATTAGCCATGGGCGGAGCTACTATATCGTGGAAGTCGAAGAAATAGACTATGTTATCTCGCTCCTCCATGGAATCTGAATTCTTTGCATTGAATGCTGCTGCAGATGAAGCAGAGTGGCTTCGGGAGCTGATATATGATCTTCCGATGGTTGGGGCTCAGATACCGGCAATACCGATATACTGTGATAACCAGGCGGCAGCAGCAGTAGCATCAAATGACCTCTTCAACGGGAAGAAGAGGACTGTACGGTTGTAGCACAGGACAGTACACGATCTTATCAAAAGAAGTGTAATTACAGTGATTGATGTTCGGAGTCAGGAGAACCTGGCAGATCCGTTCACGAAAGGCCTCAAGCGCCAGTTGGTCAATGACACAGCTGGTAAAATGGGCTTGAAGGCATTCTGATAGTATGTCTTTGTAATCCTACCATAAAGTTTTATGCTATTAGTTCAAAGAGAAATCTACTAGGCATCTAACTTTTGGTTCAAAGGAGGATCACTGACTGGGAAACTATCAGGTAGCAGTGGGTACTTGTTCTCGGGAACATGGAAGGGATACGGACCCATAACCACTGTTGTCTACTATGTATTTTTTCTGCGGAAAAAACTGATCCTGTGGAAGGTTGGCTTAAACGCCTTAATGAGTTCTCAGGCAGAGTGAATGCCTGGTGTGCTTTACAGGAAGCACGGTAGAGCAGTACTACAAGGAGTGAAACTCCATACTACAGTGGGGTGACTCCACCATGAGGTTCCCAGGTAGGGGTAATGCCTCAACTTTGTAAGCCAAGTCACAGCGGCGTAGCACCGCAAATAGGCAGGTAGCCTAATGCTGTATGACGTAATTAAAGAGTTGTAGACAGCACTACAAAGAGGACGATGTCCTCATGTTATAGTGGCATGACACCACGAAGAGGTACCAGGTAGGGTAAAGCCTCGACTTTGTGAGCCATGTCATAGCGGCGTAACACCGTACGGAAGTGCAAGGCTTCATGCTGGGTAGTTTGGCACTACAAAGAGGCCTGTGACCTCATGCTACAGTAGTATGACACTACGATGAGGTATCCAGGTGGGGTAAAGCCTCGGCTTTAAGCCATGTCATAGCGGCGTAGCATCGCAAAGAAGCGCAATGCTTCATGCCATGACTCTTTATAAAGAACTCACCTATAGTGTATGGACAGAGATATCAGGCCGTCTCTTGAGGGTAAACTTGTAGACGTCCAGAAATTATACACTAAAACCAAGCTGGCACAAGGCCTTCAATGTGCAGCCAGAAGCACAGTTGATGTCATCATGTGAGTCGGAAGAATTGCAGTTATGGTGCAGAATTCAAGGCTTAGTCCGTTCTTGTATCATGCTGTTATTTAACCTATGCAGAAAGATTCAAGTCATAGAGACATCTCTTCTAATGCATGATGGGCAGTCACTGTGGGGAACGCTCAACCCATATATTGAGATATGTGGGGGATTGTTAGGATTTTTGCCTTTGGACTAGAAAAGATAGTCCTACATCGGCTACACCAAATGGTGAGTATCTCAATATAATGCATTGCTTGTGTTGAGGTGTGCACATGAGGAGTAGTGGGGCACAAGTTTGTGCCATGTGGAAGTATTTTCCTCGAAGGAAAAAGGATTAAATCCAACAAGGATGCAAGTTAATTTTTGTTATGCGGACTCAGACTCGGACACGGACTCCAGGATGTCTCGTGCATGCACGGGAGTGTTCGGGGGGTAGGCGTGGATTGGCACACTTCTATGTTGATTGTGGGATGATCTAAAATATCAAACTCTATTTTTGAGTATTGGTATTTTAGTCCCACATCGGATAGGAGAAGAGGTGAAGTCTCAACTCCACTCTATAAATAGAGCCCCTTGGCCGCCTTTGAAAGATGCACCAAGAAGAGAGTTGAGGGAGTCTGTTAAGTCCAGAAAGCCCGTTCAAGTCTTAAATATTGACTTACAAGCGTTCCAGAAGTTCTTCATGAACTTGTTGGTTCCTGGAAGCTGTTCATGCTCGTGTGGGGTGAATAAAGCTTTGAGCAACGGTGGTTCATTCACCCCAGCATCTCATTCTCGCCTGTCATCGCTGCTGTTGCCTTTTACAGTAACTTCTTTTTAGAAGCTCTACTGCCGATAGTTGCTTGCACAAAGTCTCTTTAGATTTTTTGTGTATTACGTAGAATCTTTTTAGATCCTCGTAATTCAGAATCCTCCAGGATCTCTATTTCACATCTTCTTTAAGGTGTTGCATTTGAAACGTTGTGTGTACAATTGTTTCAGTTTCAGAATTTTCTATCAAAAATTGTGCCTCGGTACTAACATGCGACACCCAGTAGATTCTCCTTCTTGGAAGAAGATAGATAGGATGTGGCCAGAGTTTGCTACTGAGAAACGAAATATTCGTCTTGGTCTTGCAACTGATTGTTTCAATCCTTTTGGAATGAATAATTCTTATAGTTGTTGGCCTGTCATGCTTGTTCCATATAATCTTCCTCCGTCTCTATGCATGACGAAGGAATTTACTATGTTAACAATGTTGATTCCTGGTCCAACTGGACCAGGACATAAAATTGATGTTTATTTGCAACCGTTGGTCGAAGAGCTCAAAGAGTTGCGGTCTGTAGGAAGCATAACACATGATGCTAAAACACAGACTAACTTTACCCTGCAAGCAATGATGATGTGGTGTATACATGATTTTCCTGCTTATGGGCACATTTTAGGTTGTAGGACAGCGGGACAATATGGTTTTCCTGTATGTGGTGAAGAAATAGACTCGAAATGGCTAAAGTATGGGAAGAAATTTATATACATGGGTCATAGAAGATTCATAAGAGATGCTACACATCATTTTAGATTACAAAAGTCAAAATTTAACGGAATTGAAGAACACAGAAGGCCTCCCAAACATTTGACTGGTGAAGAGTTATTGAGTAAAATGGAATCTATACGTACAGATTTTGTGAAGTTAATTGATAGGAAGAGGAAGCGATCCACTGATGTAAATACTCCATGGTCAAAGAGATCAATTCTATTTAATATACCGTATTGGAAGGTAATTTATTTTGTTAAACAAATAATTTTTCTTTTTATGGTATGCTTTTATGTAGTATCATATTAATATATTTGTCATAACAGGAACTGCATCTTCGGCACAATTTGGATGTGATGCATGTAAAAAAAATATGGCTGAAAATTTGTTTGGGACGATAATGAACACTAAAGGTAAGTCCAAAGACGAGTTGAAGCTCGTAAGAATCTAGAGGAATTGAAGATAATGAATAAATTGTGGCTTGTGAATGATAATGGAAAACAAATTATGCCAAAGGCTCCTTTTTCTTTTTCGCAATCTGAGAATGAAATCATTTGTAAAACCTTGAGTAAATTAAAGGTTCCAATTGGGTACAGCGGGAATTGGAAACATAAGGTGGATTTACAGGATTTCCAGTTCAAAGGATTGAAGTCACATGATTATCACATTTTCATGCAAGGGTTACTACCGGTGTTTCGAATGCATGCATTTAAAAAAGAGAAACCTTTGCGTGCTACAATTCGACAGCTATCATTATTTTTCAAGATACTTTGCTCAAAGGTTATTGTTAGATCAGAGCTTTCCAACATACACCAACGTCTTGTGGAGACATTATGTTTGTTTGAAATGTATTTTCTGCCATCTTTTTTTGTTTCAATGACACATGTCATACACTTGGCAGAAGAGGTGCTAGTTTGCGGACCTGTCAGATATAGGTGGATGTACCCTTTTGAGAGGTAAAGAGATGTAATAAACTATTTACTTTATGTTTTATTCCTTTGATGTTTTACTAATTAGAGTTATGTTATTTTTAGGATGATGAAAACATATAAACGATATGGACGGAACAAGACTTTTATAGAGGGCTCTATAGCTGAACAATACACATTAGAAGAAGTAATGAGATATTGCATGGAGTACATTCCTGGTGGTAAACATAAAAGCTATAAGCGAAAAGGGAGAACATTCGTTGATGATAATGATGAAGAAGGTCCATATCCTGTGAATTCAGTTGGCAAAGTCTACCGTTTGTCTAGTATGCAGTACGAACAAGCACGTAGATGGGTTTTGTCGCATTACGATGATAATACTGAATGGGAGGAGTAAGTAAAACATCATTACAATTGTATATAAATTTATGTATATATATGTGTGCATGTATGTATATATAAAAAATACTCAATAGTTATTTGATTTAATAATTACTATTATGTATTCGTAGGAAATATCATGAATATGTTCGGGATCAGAAGTCTACTGGAAAACGAGGAAAGCAACAAACAAGGAAGACCATGGATTATATTCCTTGGTTAAGGCAACAGCTCGAGAAAGAGGAGATGAGTCCTTTAAAGAGGCTTGCGAATGGTCCAAATTTTGACGCTATACCATATAATGCATATTCAGTAAATGGTTATACAGCTGATTCAGAAATGAATTTAACCACACAAAATAGTGGGGTCGCTTTAAAGGCTACAGGCACTTTTAGATCAAGAGTTAGTGATACCAATTTAAAAGATGATGACATGACTTATTATGGAATTGTCAAACAAATACTAGAATTGGATTATTATGATTTCAAAGAAACACTCTTCTATTGTGATTGGGTGTGTATAGAAGACAAGGTAAATGGATGTGTGGTGTATCCTGAAACAAATCTGGTTTTTGTCAATTTTGGAAGGTTCCAGAGTAATACAAGTGAAGAGGACGAGCCATTTATCCACGCTTCTCAATCGACCCAAGTTTTCTATTGCAAAGATGAAACCAGGGATAATTGGCATGTTGTTTTAGAATCTCCAAAAAAATTAAGTCATGATGTTGACGCTTACGAGGATCCGTTTGTTTTCATTGGAGCTGCCGATGAAGCTACATTATCTCAATTTGTTGATAATTTAGAAAATGAAGAAGATTGATTATCTTGTATTGAATTATAAGTTTCTTTGTTATTATTGTTTGATGTTATGTAGTTCCATATTGACTTCTAATGGAAAAGTTTAATAATATCTTTTGTACTACTACTTTTTCTATCTCTTATTTTTAAATAATATTGCTTACATAATTTGAAATTTGATGCTCTTATAGTCTGTTCTTATTTGACATATGTGTCTTGTATTTTAGTTTCATGATGTCAGGAGATGGATTTCCATCTAGTAGAGATGAAGATCACAGAGAGGAAGTTGACATGGATGATGAGTCTAATAATGAAGTTCATTCTAGTAGGTGCCAAGGAAGCACTTCTAATCGATCGGGTAATTATTTCAATAATCTCTAAAAGGTTTTATGATGATTTTGGATCTTTACTATAGCCAATGAAGTCTACTGCTAGCAGTTTAACATGTTAAGATTAAGAACATATGAATAATAGCTTACTCTTTCAACTTGTACAAACTGGAACATGGAAATGAAACAAGGTAATGCTCTATAGAATTTCTATTGTGTTTTCTTTAATTTAGGTCCCAAGCAGGTACTTTTTGACCTTCATATGTTTTGTATTAAGCCTCATGTCCACTTGGTTCTTGATTAACACGATGCTCTGAGACCTAGCTCTGAGCCACACCTGGATTACACAGGTCTACTAGCATTCTTAATAATAGTATTTGTCCGTATCATGCAATTGTTTATGTGTTTAATTTTGAGCCACATTTTCTTGGTTTGTCAGAATCTGGAACATATCTTCTTCTTTTGTCATTCATGGTCTTGGAATATCTCATTTGAATGGTGATCAAAAAATTGGAATAAATTGATTTATGTTCAATTTTTACCATTAAATTGAGTACTTTCAAGTAAATGTCGTCTTGGAAGAGCTTGAACCTTCCTCCTGAGTTCTGATACGGATTCCTTGAGTGGTAAGTCTGGAGAGACTACAAAGTCCATGAAGTCTTTAAGCTCGGTCCCCTTGACACAAGACTTAGCCATATCCTGCGAGTTGAACTCCTTCATCAATGTAGTCAACAGTAAGCTGAAAATCCGCTTCCTTGAATCCTCTGGTAGTCATTGCCGGAGTGCCAATACAGATGCCTCCAGGGACCAAGGTATTCTTATCACCTTTATAAACAATTTATACAAAAATAAGGTGTTGGGGGTTAGAAATGGATGGAAATGAAATGTGCATGCAGCGACAGATTCTCACCTGGCACTAAATTCTTGTTGAGTGTGATTGAACTGATGTCCAGAATTTTTTTAACACGAGCACCATCAATATCCTGCATGTGAACGTTTAATGCAGATCGTGAAGATAAAGAAATTTCAAACAAACTAATTAAAAAGATTAATCTCCAATACATTAATCATTTGACAGTTAATGAGTTACTAATTTGGACATCTAATATCAAGTTTATTTTCTGATGTAGGTAATGTCAATATTAAAGGAACAACTGTGCATTCAGTATTACAGCAGGAGTATCATTGCATCCTTTGTGAATGTTGCTCGGTCGTTCATAACATTACATTATCTGATATCTTAATTACGTCTTTTTGCCAAGAAAGTTGGGCATATTTGTTACTTCTACAAGAAATCAGGCATATATTACTTTGCCAAGAAATGCAGCAGAAGCCTCCTAAATGAAGAGACTTTGAGTCCATTTGTTCATAAAAGATAATTTCAGGAGCCTGATGAGTGAGGAAACTTGGATGATTAATACATTTTGGAAGTAATTTCAACGTTTCATATCCAAAAGTTTGGCTTCACTGAAATCAACTATACCTAAAAATTGTCGGACTTTTCTTAGTTCTTTTGAGATATACTGAAGGATACAAGTCCTGTTATTTTTGAAGGGAGAAACTGAAACAAAACTGACTAGTCCATTGACATTCATGGATTATGAGGTTTTATTAAAAGGTGGGTTCCCTTGACGTTCTATACTTCAATAAACAACTATGCCAGAGTATGGAAGGTTTGAGGTGAAGATGTAAGTCTTTACTCAAGCCTTTCTTGGTTCTTCTGTAAGAGATCTGAGAGTGTCAGCCACGCTTATGAGAGGATGCAGCTTTTAAAGGGCATGAATTTTTCTACTATTTTTCCTAGACGAGGCTTCCAGCAGAGATGGACACATGAATTCTAGTCTTTTCCAAAAAAACGTAGGGACCTGTTCAATTCATCAGGATTGTCACTTGTCAATCTGCGACCTGGATGCTACTTTCTTGTCATTTGTTAATGGACATTTATTAAGGGACATTTATTATCATCTTCCATCCTCTTTTTACTTGCATTCAGCCCTCTTTCTCATGAGTCCAGCATGGACTAAACTCTAATACTAACATCCACGACAACGTAAGCTTGACAAGATTGGGCCTTTATTACGTTATGGGTGGTTGTGTTTTGTTCTACACAGGTTTCTGACTACTGTAGTACCAACTGCAGGCTGCCCACAAGGGCTGGAAACTCTACTAGGAAAGCAAACATGAACCTGTGTACAGATTTTTAGTGTTATACGGATACTTAGTGTTAGATAGGGACCTGTGTACATTTACCTTCCAAATATTTTTCTGAAATAACCTGTGTACGATAATCACGATTATTAACTTTGCGTCTACTATTGTGATAATAGTAATGATTTGTATCATATTCTTGCAACAATGATCTGTATTTTCTATATTGCGATAATCATCTCAGACTTGGTGGTAGTATCATATTTTTTTGCTATAATGATCTGTATTTTCTATATTTAGGTAACACTAATCAAATTATTTTCGACGAATATGGCGGCCAGTTGATGTTGGATCAGAACAATTTTCGTCGACTATTGGAAAGATAACAAGGGCACATTGTCGACCTGCAATTGGTTCTGGGAAAAGAGTTCCACAAGGCATCAAAGATGACATATGGAGAAGTGTTGTTGTGAGTAAACTCGATTTATTCAAGTTCTTATGTAAAATGTTTATGTACGCGTGACATGGAAATTTTTTTTCTAGGGTAAATATATAGTACCCAAAATTTATAAGGCTAAGATTTTGAAGTACGCTAACACTTCTTGGAAAAATTGGAAGTGTTCCCTTCGACGAGCTTGTGATAAACATAATATGGTTGCTGAACGAAAAAGAAATATGCCAAACAAGATAATTGTGAAAAAAGAAGATTGGGAAGATTTTGTTGACTTCTGCTCTACTAATGAAGATAAGATGCGTCGTGAAGCCGGTAAGAAAGCTAGGGAAAATATTAAGGTACAACACACAACTGGTAGGACCGGATGCGCTCGGATAGCACATAGGATGGTAATTGATTTATATACTTCTCTATCTTCTTTATACGATTTTTCTATAAGATTTTTTTATTTGCAACGAAAATTAAAATGCTAAATTTTTGTGATTTGATATAGAAAAAGGAGAGTCCTACCGGTGAGGTGAATAGAACTGAGTTATACTTGGCTACACATATAACTAAGAGTAGTGATCCTGAATCCTCAACTGTCTCGAATGAAAACATTGTAAGTCCTATTAGTCATGGTAATTAATATTATTTTGTTTGATCTTATATATGATTTTTTTTCGTTGTAGGACAAAATTAGAAGGCTTATAGAGGATGATCTAAACTTAGGACAAAAAGATTTGGACAACGATCCTGTGGCAATGGTTTGTGAGATTAAAATTTTAGTATATGTTTTGTAAATTGAATCCTCTCTGTTAGACTACTAGTGAAATATCTTTAATTCGGATGAATCTTTTCTTAGGTATGTGGGCGTGATCAAAAGGGTTTTGTTCGTGGCATGGGTGGAGGTGTATCAAAGACTGAGATTCGTGGTTCAGCGGCAAGTAGAGAGATTGCTCGTCAACAAATACAAAAAAACAAGGTTATGGAAACTGATATAAGTACACTCAAAGAACAAGTAGCAACACTCATGCAAAAGGCTAATGTTATGTCATCAAGTCAGTCTACATCAGAGCTTCCTAATACTTCTCAGGTAAAATAAGATTTGCACATGAATTCTTTACTTTCGATGTGACATTGTAATCTAGCCTAACATTCAAATTTTGCTTGACCATGCCCTTGCATATATACATAAATGTCCATATGTGATTACTTAAATTCTTTGATATAGACTATGTTGCTATCTTTGGTCTCTTTCTCTGTTCTCTCTTCCTTTATCTACACTGCCACTATATATACAAGTCAAATTTTCACAGTTTTTTAGAAGATACTCTTACATTTGAAGAAATATGTATCAATGAATAAAGTGAAAATGTATGATCATTAATAGGATACCCATGACATAATTAACCAAAAATTCTGCAGTACATAGTATACCTATGACATAAAGAGAAAATGTTAGTCCATAGAGGCTACAATGACATAATTTAACAAAATTTTTTGCAGTAATGCTAGAAATAAAGTGAACAAATAATTTGATTGTGCATATTTGCACTATTTACTACTAGAAATAAAGTACTGCTAGAAATTATGCAGTACTGCTAGAAATAAAGTGAACAAATAATTTGATTGTGCATATTTGTACTACTATTTACTGCTAGAAATAAAGTGAACAAATAATTTGATTGTGCATATTTGCACTACTATTTACTGCTAAAAGTTCTGCAGTACTGCTAGAAATAAAGTGAGATTTTAGTATACTTTACACAGGTATTTTTTTCAAATACCTGTGTAAACAAAAGAATAGCCGAAAAGAGAAGTTTGAAAGGGGATGACGACAAAACCAAACAGTCGGATACTAAATCCTCAGAGAAAGAAGAGGCAGACATCTCAAGGAAGAGTTTAGACAGCCGGATTGGAAACCCAAAGAAGACTGAACAGCCAGAGAAGCCTCGGATGAGCACTGACCAACTTGACAACAAGAAAAGGAAATGCTTGGGTTGGTGAAGGCATTGAAATTCTTCAAAAATAACATTATTTTTGCTTCGAATTCGTGTAACTGTAAGATTTTGCAGTTAAGTATATCGTATTATACTCCACAAGCTTCAGCAAATGAATTGGTTCAGCTGAGAATTAAGCCCAAGATGTTATAGTTTCCATTCAAGAGGTCACAATCATAACAGAAGTTTGATTTCTCCTTCTATTCCGGTAAGATTTTCTTAAACATTGAAGAGAGGAGAGGCTTTCTGTTCTATTTCGGTAATATTATATGTTTTAGTATACTTTACACAGGTATTTTTTTATCTGCAACAGTAGGATTTTAGTATCACAGGTTTGGAGTATCACAGGATTTTAGTATCATTTTTTAGTATCACAGGATTTTGAGCTTTGAATCAGGTGAGATTCATGTAGTATCACAGGTTTGGAGTGGGGTTCAACTTGTGTTCTCCCGTACTGTGTTCAGATTGGATAGTGTCATATATCTGAAGGGATCATATGCGATAGTAGGATTTTAGTATTACTGCAGTAGGATTTAGTATACTTTACACAGGTTCCTGACTACTGTAGTAGAATTTTAGTATTACTACAGTAGGATCATGTAATATTCTGATACAACGGGAAACACCATGTTAGTATCATGGACACCCAGGCCAAAGGCCACATGAGTAACATATACCACTTAAAATCGTATGGATTTGCTACCAACGAGGAAAATCCTAGTGTGGATAGTAGATAAATTGCAATGTAGTAGGATGTGTATAAGGTGAACGTCTGGTGTCTTATCATACCCTTTGACCGATCTTTGCATAAAGAGTAGTTGGTTCGAAAATGTCTTTCAAAAGGTTTCAGGATTCAGAGGATGAGATATCTTTCCAATAACCTTCGGACGAGTTTGGAAGAGGATGAGATATCTTTTCTGTTGTATGGATGCAAAGGATGAGATATCTTTCAATAACCTTCGGACGAGTTTGAAAGGATTCAGAGGAAATTTTCCATATAATATTCATATAATATTCTGATACAACGGAAAACAGTAGGATGGATGCAGGCTATTGGAAAGATATCTCATCCTCTTCTAAATATTCATTAGAAATAATCATTCCAGTGAAACGGGAGGATGGATGCAGGCTATTGGAAGAGGATGAGTTTGAATCCTAAATCCTTCAGAGGATGGATCATATAATATTCATATGAAACAACTAATTTTAGTTGCTAACTATATGGAAAATTTCTAATTTAATTATTTCACATGTCATGTTTATGCTCACAAGTTTACTTTTGTATATTTTTAAATACTTAATGTTGTTTATGTGGATGCAGGCACCTGATCAATCTATCTTTCCAAGAACATGTTTTCTAAAAGACTTCAAAAGGAAACATGTTGCTTTTGGACGTTTGAACATTGATGCTCCACCAAACGAAGATGTTTATAATATCATTATCGACGATGTTTTTGACAAAGATGCAGATTTGTTTGATGGAGATGGGAAGCTTGGAGATTTGCTTGGTGACGTGATTAATTGGCCAAAAGTATTTGTTTAACTTATCAGGGTGTGAAGTTATGCACTTATTTTTTGTTTTTTATAGCTTTAGTACAAAACAAAACTATGTAGTAGTTTTTTTTTCCTTTCTGAATGTTGTGTACAAGAAAACACAAAATCCTTGTATGGATGCAGAGGATGATTATTTACTTATATGCAATATCAGTTCTTCCTATAATGAATGCTTGGAGTTGTTTATATACTGAATAATTGGAGTTTGTTTATATGCAATATCAGTTCAAGCTATTGAATGATTGGAATTATTTATATGCAACAGTGGAGGTTAGTGAATGATTGGAATTATTTATATGCAACAGTAGAGGTTACGGAATGATTGAAGTTTATACATCTTTGTATGCTTTGTGCACATTTTTTTTAAAATTATATTTACAGAAAAACGACGGATTATATTAGTTCTAAAGAGTGAAAAAGATTCACAGCTTATTTGATGGTTACAGTCCGTCAATTAATAAAAGACAGACTTGACCCGTCGTTTAATTTAGTGCATAGCGACGGTTAATAACCGTCGTTAATTTTTATTGCGGTAATATTTTCAACGGACCATCCAACTGTCTAAAACTGTTGGAAATGAAAATTTACGACTGTTTTGGACCGTCGATAATCGAGAATTCTGGCATAGTGAATTAATTCTATCTAAGATTATCATATCATGTTAGGTCATATTGCCATGTCGTGTTAATGTAAAGGGTACTTGTATGCTGAGAATTTACTTGACCAAGAGTGCACCAAGATGGGCCACTGAAGGAGTTATCAGAGAGTGTACATGCCATGATGGGATCATGTTCAAGCTCAAAGCATGCACGTGGCATTGATAATAACATTGTACAAGGCTATCATCAGGGTATGCCCATCAAACTCAATGGGGCAAATGGGGTGTCAGGGATAGCATGTGCCTAAGGCTAACATGGTCTATAAAGAGCATGTGCCGAAGGATGGCACACACTGGGAGTGGCATGCGCCCAAGCAAGGCATGCGCCCAAGACTAGGTGTCTAGGGCCATGCACCAAAAGTCATGCGCCCACGGCTATGCACCTAGGGCATGTCGCATCATGAAGAGTCAATGGTTTTTGGAAAAGCATGCGCCAAAAGCTATGCGCCTATGACTATGCGCCTATATGCATGTGCCTACAGGGTGGAGTCAGGGTGTACTTGGAAGAAATTAAGAGACTAGCTTCCAAGGCAAGGTTGGCGCATAAGGAAAGCTATGCACCCAAGCAGAGGAGACATGGGAGACTTGGGCGCATATAGATGGCTATACGCCCAAGTAAGAAGTGTTGTGGGCGCATAACAAGCTATGCGTCCAGCACTATTCTTCTTCCCCAATTTCGAGAACTAGTGTTCATGAACCCATGAACTTCCCAAGTCCAGAAATCACTAAAAACAAATTGAAATTTGGGTTTTCAAAGGTCTAACTTGAGTAAAATCAAATTCTCTACAACATGGAACAATCAAAACTTAAAAATAATAAAGTTTGAGAGATCGAGACCCAAGAAAACCAAGATTTTCATAAACCTAGATCTACAAGAAATTATTCTCCAAAACCAAAAATGCTAAGTACTAAATAGTCATAGAAGTTCGTAGGGAAGACAATGGAACAACAAAATTGGAGTTCCCTTATGAAGCAAGTTGCACTTGCCTAAGGTGGTTGGAGAGAATTAATGGAGGAAGAAGAAGTAAATGAAGAAGTAAAGGAAAATAATAAAGAGAGAGAGAGAGTGAAGTTGATATTTATATCAATCCTCTCCATCTCTAACAAAAACCAAAATAAACCAAGCCAAGCTAAACCAAGTTAAACCAAGACCAAACCAAGCCAAGCCATGCTAGACAAGTCAAAATATGGGTCGAATATCCGTACACATATACTGGAAATACGTATAACAGAAAACGAGAGTGACAGAGAGTCAAGAACCAGCCCACCTTAAGCCGATAGGCCTTATCATTTTGCCGAGCTAAAGCGGCTCGATTCCATAACTTGGTTGCGCGGCTAACTCTCCTAACTTAGCCATTTCGTTGAACTATTCGACTGATTCGGCCTACCGTGCCTATGCCACAATCCGTTGTAAGGCGACGATTTGGTTTTGCAGACACCTTAGTGAACAAGGCAAAATGTTGACCCCTTATGATTCAGCATAAAAGCGTAGCTTGCACACCAGATCCATCGAAGTCAATACTTTGTTGAAATCAGACTTAGACTTCGCATCGATTCGCATCGATACTTCATCGGGTCAACGTAACTCTTCAAGTCAACGACTCATCGTAATGAACCGTGCGGAGCAGGGCATTATATAATATACCACTTAAAACAAGGTCCGTCCTCGAACTGAAACCAACACTCAATCTAAGTGTTCCTCTAGATCGTTTCACGATCTCGTGCCACTATCTTTTGAATCATGCAACTTAGTTTGGATCATACACATATTTTAGGCGTCCCACCAATATATGTATTTCAACCACGCTCGGTTGTAGGATATCGGGACAAAGCTAACAAGTTCAACTTAAATCCTCAAGCATCAATCATTCCGTACTCGACTTGGTCAAATCTTAGCGTCTATTCCCAAAATACTTCTCGTATATTTAATCCATATCACGTGATCATCTTCCAAACATTTTTGTATATAACTTAACTCAAAACCGTTACTTCGATCCCATAAGTTTCTCGTTGGCCATTTAATGCTCGCATTGCGTTAAGTCATTGTGCGTCCGATCGCAACAATTTTTTGCAATGCCTACTCGTCAAATCGTTTTCTATCTCTCGCACCACTCAAGTCTTTTATCTAATCGTTCATAACATTTAGCCTTAATGACATGTACTAAGTCCAACATGTCCAAACTTCCTTTGCCTACAATTTGTACTATGTATCGTACGCAACTATTCTTATATGATCCATATTATCGAAACTATCTACACATAGCGTCTGGGGCTACCCCCGCTAGGTAACTTATCCATACATCATGCCTAATCTCTCCTAACACAAGAGGTCAACTTGAGTCTACGATGCTCAAATGCAACAATCTTTTCGACCTAAGGTCTCTTACGATACGACATCTCCGATTCTTGATCGAATAGGAATTCCTTACTAAATTTTTGAACCAATCCCAACTAGTTCATTTGGTGACATAGATCGCATGCTTAAACACACATAGCCTAACCGTTACTCAAATCGATCTACGAAACAATACTTAGAGTCATTCTACTATATATCGCTCTCGCGCATTACAGAATTCTTGCAATCGCCTTACCGTATTACTATGCTAAGTACATTCCTCAACATCTATTCGATCATCGACAAACCAAGTATATTTACGTACTCATTCGATTGATCATAAGTTTTCGAACTGTATCGATCTAGTCGAAGGCTACTCGCTAACTTTCGAAACATGATACTCAATCGCTTAGACTTATCCTCAACATGCACTACATCATCCTTCATCCTTGAAAAAAAAATTTATGCGACTTCAATAGGGTTGTCCTACAGCCTTCAATATTCACTTGATTTGGCAGTTAAGTCTTCTAGGGTCATCTTCCCTGAAATTATGCTCGATAATTGAAGATCATCAACGAGGGACAGTTACTACGAAACATGCTATATCCTATTGCGGAGCCAAATCAATTCCCGACATATCCTATGAGACTTTATCCAATCTGACATAATTTTCCAATCCATAATTTATCTACCACTACACAATTGATGCGCAGTTTCTACTCGAATCACTCATGCACAACCATTAACAATATCGCAACCAAGCGATATTTGTTCGTCTCGAGTACGAGTCTATCTACTCACGATCAATATCTGACACACTCTATATGTAAAACCCCTAAATTTCTAATATATTTTTTATAAATTTGGTACTGATTATTTTTATTTTTTTGCGTAGTTGCAGTGTACGTCGCGCATGAAATTTTGTTATTATCGAATTTGCTCGACGAGTGCGAATATATGCGAGCGTACATATTTTTAGAAAAATATTTTTATTTATTATTTCATAGTTTCAAAATAATATATGTAATAATTATTTTAGCTATCATACCAACATTTCCAAGTCTATTATTTTAGTTATTTATAAAAAGCCTTTCGTTTATAATAGTTATTAATAATAAATAATATTCTTTGTGCATACGTATATATTTCCTAAATATTTTATTAGTTTATTTTTAAATAAAAATGTAATTTTTGAGATTTATTAATATTAATATTTTATTATTCAAAAAGCTATTTAAAAATATTTGTTATTTTCGAAATTATTATTATTGGTATTTTGAAAAATATATTTGGAAGTTATTGTGACAATTTTAAATTTTGATTTGCTTTTATGGATTTAATTTAAATAGTTTAAAGGTAGAATTTATATTTAATTTGAGTCTAGATTATCTAGATTTAAAATTAGAATTTAAATTAAATCTAGATTTGATTTAAATTGAATTATCTAATTGGGTTTAAATTATAATCCTTATCCAAGTGGGAATTCCCACCTCCTATATAAGGAGAGGTACTCCTCCACATAAAAATTTCACCAAACCAATTCCATCAACACCACAAACATTTTATCGTGCGTGCATCGTGTCCGTGTCCACCCAAAGTTCTTCCACTATTCTTTGTTTAAAATTATATTATTTTTCTCGTGTCCGACACATCGGACACCTTCTGTGTCATGCATGGCACAATTACAGTAAAACCCTAATCCTAAACTTGAATCCCCGCCGTGACCACCTGAACCACTACCATCATCATCAATTTCACCACTCGAGCCATCGCCTCCTCCGTGTCGACAACTCCTCCGTGTCAACGCCACCGCCCCACATCGCCATAGGCGAACCCCCAACAGTTACCACCATCACAGCCGAAGGCCATGTCCCCTGCCTCCCGGTCGTCAGCACCACCCTCACCAATTTTCCCCTCTTCTCGACAACGAATAACCATCGTCCCTGTCCCCGGACAACACCCGACCACACGACCACTGTCAGCCCACCACCCGACCACACTACCACCATCAATACCACCACCGCCACCAAAAGAATCACCGCCACCACCGTCGCCAATACCACCACCGCCACCCACTTCTCCTCCCGGCCGCAACCACCGTCTTGCCCGGACAACCACCCCAACACCGTCAACACCGCCGCCGTTGACTATCTGCCGTGGCCAGCCTCTCAAAATCCCACCAAAAACTAAACATAAAACCCCAACTTACCTCCTCCGCCCGTGCCACCGCCGTGAGCCGTCGACCCCTGCAGATCCGACGACCGCTTCCTCGGCGCCGCCTTGAATTAAGCGTCACCCTCGTTGACCGGCTACACAGCCCCTGCCCGCGCGCCATAGCCCGCCGCCTCCTCCGGCGCAGCGCTCCCTCTTCCCCTTCTCGAAGCTCCCTCCGCCCTCCGATCCCGTTCTTCCGCCCGACTCCTCATGACCGCCCCAGATCTGTGCCTCAGCCCCGCAAGCGTGGGCCCTCCTCGTGTCGGAATGGTCGCCTCCCGACGACCGGAGTCGAGCTGCTCTCGCTTCCCTTCCTCGCCCGCTCACCGTACTCCGTAGCTGCCGGAGCCCCGTGGTCGCCGCATCATCCGACCCGCTTCCTCCGCTCCTTCCCCGGCCGGCGCACCACCGTCCCTCCTCCCACTCACCGCCGCTCCCTCCACGTGGCCGAGCAACCCTCTCCGCCAGCCCGAGCCCCATCTCCTCCCGCAGCGCCGTCTCCGGCTTGCCGCCCGCCGCCGGTGACTTCGCCTCCGCCTACCTCACTACTCTCCTCTGCCCGCTCTCTCGCGCCCATTCTCACTCTCTCTCTCTCCTTTTTCTAAGAATGTAGCAGCCCCCCTTTTATTGATATTTATTTTTTTTTATATTTTTTTTGGTGGTTTTCTTTATAAATTGTTCTTTTCTTTTCTGTTGTGTATTATTACTACTATTATTACTATTATTATTATTATTGTTATTATTATCTGATTATTATTATTGTTTTATTATTATCAGTATTTTTGTTATTCTTATTAAGTATTATTGATAATATTTTACTTATTATTTTTGTAAGTATTATTGTTATTATTAATATATATATATATATATATATATATATATATTATTAATTTTATATTATGTTCTAACAAAAATATTGTACTAGGCTTTTCTCTATATTATTTTAAAAAAATAGAATTCAAGGCCTAATAATATTATTATTTTGCGATATTTGAACTAAATATTATAGTAGTATTTTAACTAAATTTTAGTTGCCTAAAATAATTTTTAAATATTTTTCCAAACTTTTTATCTAATGATATACGGGTTGCTATAAAAAATTTATCTTTGTGAAACACACATTCTTAGCCTAAATCGATTTTTCCCATATTTTAAGTATTTACAAAATATTATTTTTGTCTCCCAACTACAATAAGCACTTTAATGATAATAATGTAATTAGTTTCCCAAAATTTCCTTCGATTACCGTCTCTAATCTCGACCATTCATAATTCCCGCCCCTAGTGAGTTCTGTGTCCTCATATCCACCTTAGCTAAACCAACTATTCTGGAGTCGATGGAACAGTCCATGCCATCATCCGAGGCCGACATGCGTAGTTGTAACATCGCAGTCATATTCCATGCCACATGATCATAGCACCACACCAGGCGACCCATCAGGCTTTACTGTCATATTATTTATTTTTTGTATTATTTACTTTGTTTCAAATTGTTAGTTTCCTTTGTTAGAAATTGCGCGTCCAAGCCATACTTAGGTGCAAGCGACTCTATTAGTCGTTTTACTTTACTATATGCATGTTAACTTAGTGTTAGCGGACTACCTTCTTGTTGGAGGATAACCTTATATCTTCCTTGGCCATGACACACACACTACTCGGTTTGAGACATGTTGCTAGGGGCACGACTTATGGACTGGCCCTCTCTAAAGTCGTGTGACGGATAGATGATCGTAACTTCTATGACTAGGGTTTTAGAGACTCAAGCAGTTACAAAACTGGACGAACCATGGACATGACTTGAACAATATAGAAAATATTAGGAGAGGACAGTCGCTACTGCGTATGTGAATCCCAACAGGTAAACTACAGTCTCCGGATGGAACTGTGACAATTTATTTGCAGATACCCTCTGACGTTTTGGACTTTACGACCGGATACAGATGACTGGATGCCAGTTACGTACATATAGCCTAAAATCCTACCCATGTGCATGAAAGTTATCCTCTAGATTGCACATTAGGCGGTTAGAATCTCCTTTGCATATTTGTGTCTAGAATAGTCTTTTATATATTATTTTGACAGTTCATATTAGCATGTTCTTCTTGTATCTTGCTACGTCCGTCTGAGGACCTGGTTATTCCCTAGGTATGTGCTTTCATGATTTACTGCAGGTGTTCTAGCCAAGGCTGTGATTCTCTCCATTCCTTCGAAGACAATTACGCTTGGTTCGTCTTGCCATTTTATGGATCGATTCTTGCACATTTCTTTCATTGCACATTTCTTTCATTGAGATAGTTGGTAGTGGACTTTGTCTCCGCCCAACGATTGTACCATAAATATTTAAGTTGATTTGATATTATTATTCTTTTCATTGTGGATGAGATTTAGTTTGTCTTGGATTACTGTATTTTACAGCTTATGTATACATACAAGGCCCTGTACTTCATATGTATACAGCTGGCATGTCTACGTTCCTAGTCCTACGTATATTAGAATTGGGGCATTACATGTTTTTGTGGTGGCTCATGCAGGTCAAGATAAATTGTTTGGTTACTTTACCGTTCCAAGCAAGCCTGCGTATAGGATTAGAGTCTAGGATCTCATCCACATACTTGACCTCCTTTCTCGAACTATCGTTCGACTCATCGACTGCATCTTGCTTGATTCATTCTATCATTATTCTTATCTTCCCTTCGTTCTTGCTAGAGATTGACCCTACTAGTTAGATGTCCCAAACATCCTTAGCTTAATTCTTTAAGTTGGGTAGAATACCCCACGACCTGACACACTCTTGGCCATTAAGGAGAATATAAATAGTATCATCTAGACTATAGAGACTAGAGGAATTTAACTCATTTGGTCAACCAAACCTTGGACAATAAGACCGTAGAATGATGGTATAGGAATAAATAAGACTTAGATTCTCATGACTCTTAGACTATTCATATTTGTTCTTATTTCATCTACCATCGTGCCTATGTACTACTATCTAGACTAATGATGCTAACATAGCCTAGTATTTGTAAGCTAATTCTTTATCGAGCTTGATCAAGGCATATGCTATGGAGTGGCCACTCACTAACATATTGTCTAATCAAAGCTGGTGCATGATGGTCTGATCAACCAAGTGCACATTGGTTCGCTTTTGTCTATTATTCTACGTGGATGGAACATAAATAAACTTAGCCTTTGGAATCCCATCCACGACTGCCTTGAAAATTCTTTCAAAATTATACGGTCGCCCTTGAATCACGTATTGGTATTCGATAAAATCGTCATTGAACTCCTTATTGCTTTCGCCTCTACCTATTTTAGAAGGACGAAAGTGCTGTACTTGAATTTCCTCTAGCTATACTATCTCTTGTGGCCATTAACACTCAATGTGACTATATCTTTGTCTTAACTACTCGTCCCTTCCTCGACCTTCTATCACGACCTCCTAATCACTTCAATTAAGGAGTAAATCTAATCGTGCCCTCAACATACTCCCAAGAAACCATATCTTTAATTAAGGTCTCTAAGTTATTTTTTCTTGTTACCATAATATTCTTTATTGCCTGTTATCTTGTTTTAACCTTAACCCTTACTCATTTTTCTTTTTGCACTAACCCATGATTATCCTCGCCAATATTGAAATCAAAATTTCCTAATACATGTTTACGTTGTGAATGATTGTTCCTCACCAATACCCCCTTGTGCCTTCTCACCCCCTACTAATTCTTAATTTCGAGGACAAAATTCTTTTAAGTTGGGTAAGATGTAAAACCCCTAAATTTCTACTATATTTTTTATAAATTTGGTACTGATTTTTTTTTGCGTAGTTGCAGTGTACGTCGCGCATGAAATTTTGTTATTATCGAATTTGCTCGACGAATGTGAATATGTATGAGCATACATATTTTTAGAAAAATATTTTTATTTATTATTTTAAAGTTTCAAAATAATATATGTAATAATTATTTTAGCTATCACACCAACATTTCCAAGTCTATTATTTTAGTTATTTATAAAAAGCCTTTCGTTTATAATAGTTATTAATAATAAATAATATTCTTTGTGCATACGTATATATTTTCTAAATATTTTATTAGTTTATTTTTAAATAAAAATGTAATTTTTGAGATTTATTAATATTAATATTTTATTATTCAAAAAGATATTTAAAAAAATTATTATTTTCGAAATTATTATTATTGGTATTTTGAAAAATATATTTGGAAGTTATTGTGGCAATTTTAAATTTTGATTTGATTTTATGGATTTAATTTAAATAGTTTAAAGATAGAATTTATATTTAATTTGAGTCTAGATTATCTAGATTTAAAATTAGAATTTAAATTGAATTTAGATTTGATTTAAATTGAATTATCTAATTGGGTTTAAATCCTAATCCTTATCCAAGTGGGAATTCCCACCTCCTATATAAGGAGAGGTACTCCTCCACATAAAAATTTTACTAAACCAATTCCATCAACACCACAAATATTTTATCGTGCGTGCATCGTGTCCGTGTCCACCCAAAGTTCTTCCACTATTCTTTGTTTACAATTACATTATTTTTCTCGTGTCCGACACACCGGACACCTTCTGTGTCATGAATGGCACAATTACAGTAAAACCCTAATCCTAAACTTGAAGCCCCGCCGTGACCACCTGAACCACTACCATCATCATCAATTTCACCACTCGAGCCATCGCATCCTCCGTGTCGACAACTCCTCCGTGTCAACGCCACCGCCCCACGTCGCCATCGGCGAACCCTCAACAGTCACCACCATCACAGCCGAAGGCCATGTCCCCTACCTTCCGGTTGTCAACACCACCCTCACCAATTTTCCCCTCTTTTCGATAATGAATAACCATCGTCCCTGTCCCCGGACAACACCCGACCACACCACCACTGTCAGCCCACCACCCGACCATACTACCACCATCAACACCACCACCACCACCAAAAGAATCACCGCAACCACCGTCGCCAATACCACCACCGCCACCCACTTCTCCTCACGGCCGCAATCACTGTCTTGCCCGGACAACCACCCCAACACCGTCAACACCGCCGCCATTGGCTATCCGCCGTGGCCAGCCTCTCAAAATACTACCAAAAACCAAACACAAAACCCAACATTACCTCCTCCGCCTGTGCCACCGCCGTGAGCCGTCGACCCCTGCAGATCTGGCGACCGCTTCCTCAGCGCCGCCTGGAATTAAGCGTCACCCTCGCTGACCGGCTCGACAGCCCCGCGCGCGCGCCATAGCCCGCCGCCTCCTCCGGCGCAGCGCTCCCTCTTCCCCTTCCCGAAGCTCTCTCCGCCCTCCGATCCCGTTCTTCCGCCCGACTCCTCATGACCGCCCCAGATCTGTGCCTCAGCCCCGCGAGCACGGGCCCCCCTCGCACCGGAATAGTCGTCTCCCGACGACCGGAGTCGAGCTGCTCTCGCTCCCCTTCCTCGCCCGCTCTCTGTACTACGTAGCCGCCGGAGCCCCGTGGTCGCCGCACCATCCGACCCGCTTCCTCCGCCTCCTTCTCCAGCCGGCGCGCCACCGTCCCTCCCCCGCTGACCGCCGCTCCCTCCACGTGGCCGAGCAACCCTCTCCACCAGCCCGAGCCCCATCTCCTCCCGCGGCGCCGTCTCCGGCTTGCCGCTCGCCGCCGGCGACTTCGCCTCCACCTTTCTCACTGCTCTCCTCCGCCTGCTCTCTCGCGCCCATTCTCACTCTCTCTCTCCTTCTTCCAAGAATGGAGCAGCCCCCCCTTTATTGATATTTGTTTTATTTTTATATTTTTTTGGTGGTTTTGTTTATAAATTATTTTTTTCTTTTCTGTTGTGTATTATTATTACTATTATTATTATTATTGTTATTATTATCTGATTATTATTATTGTTCTATTATTATCAGTATTTTTGTTATTCTTTTTAAGTATTATTGATAATATTTTACGTGTTATTTTTGTAAGTATTATTGTTATTATAAATATATATATATTAGTATTTTTATATTATGTTGTAACAAAAATATTGTACTAGGCTTTTCTCTATATTATTTAAAAAAAATGGGATTCAAGGCCTAATAATATTATTATTTTGCGATATTTGAACTAAATATTATAGTAGTATTTTAACTAAATTTTAGTTGCCTAAAATAATTTTTAAATATTTTTCCAAACGTTTTATCTAATGATATACGGGTTGCTATAAAAAATTTATCTTTGCGAAACGCATATTTTTAACTTAAATCGATTTTTCCCATATTTTAAGTATTTACAAAATATTATTTTTGGCTCCCAACAACTATAAGTACTTTAATGATAATAATGTAATTAGTTTCCCAAAATTTCCTTCGATTACCGTCTCTAATCTCGACCATTCATAATTCTCGCCCCTAGTGTATTCTTTACGTCCTCATATCCACCTTAGCTAAACCAACTGTTCTGGAGCCGATGGAACAGTCCATGCCATCATCCGAGGCCGTCATACGTAGTTGTAACGTCGCAGTCATACTCCATGCCACATGATCATAGAACCACAACAGGCGACCCATCAGACAAGTATACCTTGCTAATTTACTGTCATATTATTTATTTTTCGTATTATTTACTTTGTTTCATATTGTTAGTTTCCTTTGTTATAAATTGCGCGTCCAAGCCATACTTGGGTGCAAGCGACTCTATTAGTCGTTTTACTTTACTATAAGCATGTTAACTTAGTGTTAGCGGACTACCTTCTTGTTGGGGGATATCCTTATATCTCCCTTGGCCATGACACACACACTACACGGTTGGAGACATGTTGCTAGGGGCACGACTTATGGACTGGCTCTCTCTAAAGTCGTGTGACGAATAGATGATCGTAACTGCTATGACTAGGGTTTTAGAGACTCAAGCAGTTACAAAACTGGACGAGCCATGGACATGACTTGAACAGTGTGGGAAATATTGGGGAAGGACCGTCGCTAGTGCGTATGGAAATCCAAACAGGTAAACCACAGTCTCCGGATGGAACTGTGGCGATTTACTTGCAGATACCCTCTGACATTTTGGACGTTACGGTCGGATACAGATGACTGGATGCCAGTTACGTACACATAGCCTAAAATTCCACCCATGCGTATGAAAGTTGTCCTTTAAATTGTACATTAGGCGATTAGAATCTCTTTTGCATATTTGTGTCTAGAATAGTCTTTTATATATTATTTTGACAATTCATATTAGCATGTTCTTCCTATATCTTGCTACGTCCGTCTGAGGACCTGGTTATTCCCCAGGTGTGTGCTTTCATGATTTACTACAGGTGTTCTAGCCAAGGCTGTGATTCTCTCCATTCCTTCGAAGACAATTGCGCTTGGCTCGTCTTGCCATTTTATGGATCGATTCTTGCACATTTCTTTCATTGAGATAGTTGGTAGTGGACTTTGTCTTCGCCCAACGATTGTACCATAAATATTCAAGTTGATTTTATATTATTATTCTTTTCTGTGGATGAGATTTAGTTTGTCTTGGATTACTACATTTTACAGCTTATGTATATATACAAGGTCCTGTACTTCGTATGTATATAGCTGGCATGTCTATGTTCCTAGTCATACATATATTGGGACTGGGGCGTTACACTATGCTTATCGTAACAATTCTCAAATTCACCTTCACATCAAACTATAAGTCTAAATCTAATTTGGCATGCCTTGTAAGTTCGACCATCTCCGCTGGACATGAATCACCATACCAGCGCTCACGCGGAATAGTCATCCTAATCGGCGTGACGCATGTCGAGGCTAGTGTTGCACTCGCGCAAGACAAGAACGTAAACGTAGTGGTTATCTATGAAGAAATCAAGACACTTCTGTTTTCATTCAAGTAATATCCATCCACACTCAAATTCTTCAAAGCATTCCTACCGTTATCATCCAAACTGCCATCAACTTAACTTCCATCTTATTCATCCAACAACAATGCTCAATATAATTTTTGTTCATTTGATCAGAGTATCCCCGAGTTATTGTATATCGTCTTTGATACGCCTCAATACCACCGTCGATATGCATAACTTGAATATCTTCCTTTCTTGTAAACTCTAATTCATTGCGTTCACTGTTATCATCTGAACTCGAATACGAATCAAGTCTTGCACACATCAAGATCCATTCCATTGTAACTAACTACCATCACCAAGACATGTTTTATAATTCATGTATCCATTCTTATATTCCTAACTCGCACTTCCAAATCGTGCTACCGACTCATTGCACTAACTCAAATTTGTTTTTCACGATTACTTCACACCTACTCAACTCATTTGGAACAGTTTTTGTACCGATTTAACTCAATTCTGACCGAGTCACTATTTCCAAAACACAACATTCCGTCGCTATGCTCAGCCCTATCGTTCGACTCATACTTAATGAATCCCCATCCGACGTATCATCCATGGATACGACTTCGTGCATAATCGTTCAACTCAATTCATCGAAGCATACTTGCATCGACTTCTATCGAGTCACTCCCACTTGAGTCTCGGTACTACCCGTTCGTTGAGGACAAACTTATTGTAATGACATAATCATCTCGACGCAATCTAGTGCAAGTCACCAGACGGCTTAAAATAGCTATCGCTAAGTGGTATTGCATATACCACTCAGGAATCGAGCCTATCATTATTGATACAATGCTTCACTACACTGATCGTACAAGTGGTATTGCATATACCACTCGAAATCGAGTCATTACTCGACTTTACACTCCGTATAGGTCCGACATCTATTTCAAGTTAACTATCACGTGGGGATCGTTTTCGATTCCAGCTATAGCGTTCGCTTACTCGAGTTGGCACAACAACTAGACCAACAGGATAGTCGTTCACTCAAGTTCGGCATTCATTCTCGAGACAACTGTGCCTTGGCCATCATAACGATCACACACATAACATTCACTAACTCAAGGCTCAACGCAACATTCGGCCAACATAATCGTTCGCCTACTCAAACTCGACTTAGCGACTAACTCGACTCATTATTATCGCATCCACGATTTTCCAATCTCACTCATTGCAACTCGTACAACGATTTATTCTTGATACTTAAGGTCATTACTCAATCTCGTTTAACATATCGCTATCCATCCGCATACCCATATAACATGTATCATACTATATCGACTCGCTGCTCCGATGTAACGAACGATTCACGACTTGCTGTACTCTGTGCAACCAATAATACATAACCATTCACACAGCCACATAACACGCATCGCCTCATATATCGACTCGTTGTACTTTGTGCAACCAACAACACATGTCTCTTCGTACTTCGTACGACAAATAATATGTATCTTATTGCACTTCACGCAACCAACATCACCATATTCATTGCACTTCGTGCAAACAATGACTCACAAATTTTTTTGTACTTCGGATAACCACAATTTCATAACTCGTTGTACTTCGTGCAACCAACATTCTTTGATGGCACTCAAAGATAGCATGATAGTCACGACATACTTGTAGCAGACGTACGCACTTAATATAGACATATTGTATGGAACATCCAATGTAGCATCGAGCAGATCCATGAACCATGCAGTTATAAAAACAACTTAGCGTCAACTAATTTTTGATGTCGAAGCAACTGAGGGTCAAAGAAATTTGTTCATAGTCTAGAGGATGGAACCTCTCTGATACCAACTTATCACGTCCCATTCCGGGAATTTGCTCGTCCTCGCTAGATTTTACTCAAATCATCGTCCTTGCTGGGGCGTGATACCGTACGAGCCTGGAGTTGCGCTCGTATAAGGCAAGATAACAGGTTCACATAGTGTTTATCTCAAATAGGTAACATAAGCAGCGGAAGAAAACATATTATACAATAAAAATATCTTTTATTGATAATGAACTGAAGATTACAATAGCTCTGAATAGCCCAATTTAACATGCCAATTGGCTACAACGCTCATGATCTCTCTAGCTCGCAAAGGATTTCACTGTTCCATACTTATGCCTTTTTATAGCCAACAAGTACTCTTCGGCCAAATATCTCCATGTTGCAAGTCCGATCGCCAATCGGTAGCTCCCCTTGAAACGCTAAGGACTCAATGCCTCGGCGCGTCCAAGCCAAGCACTACCTCGAGCCGAACATAACCAGAACCTGCAAACAAACTAGTGGAGGATTAGTGCTTTCGTCTTCGCTGTACTGATCAAAACCCACTCGCACCCAACCAACACTAAGTACATTTAGTGAAACTTGCAACTTATTTGGTGATCTTTCTATTTAGTCTTAGGGTCAGTTTCATAACAATATTCAAGCATAGCAACTTATTATAATTGTGTCCAATACCGTATTCCTACAGACATAATATAAACATAAGCATAGTGATCGTGCATGTTTCCGTCTCGTTTTGCTTAGCATGAAATCGTTAGAAACATGCATAACCAGCCATATGATTCACGCAATCAACCAACCAAAACTTAGATATATGCATAAGGGTGGCAGGCCCTACGCTTGTACCCAAATCTAATCTCAGCCCACCTGCCCTATCTATATGAAGGTCATAGTGTTTCGTACCGTAATAGACTTGGCATCCTTATGTGTAAGCCTATGATCTCTCTAGTACGGGTTGCTAGCCCAGTACCTGAAGGATCCCAAACATACTGATATAATAGCTTATCACAACACTGGCGGCCGTAACCCTTCCCAAAGATGTGCACCATAAATACCATACATAATTTTCTCCTAGGCCGAACGGTCCCGGTGCCCCGGTCGTAACCGTTCGAGGGAAGCCGTACCCGTACACGAGCTATCCGAGTCCATTGACCATACAATACGTGCCATAGCAAACAAGTCATATCATTCCAACCAATCTCACGTCCCATAAACATATTCCCTCATCTCTATCTTAAGTTTCATCAGAATTATGTCCCGACACGTCCGTATTGATGCACGACGTCCAACGGCTTAACAATTCTCGTATCATATACCCAATGCGTTCCACTCATAAGTTATTCATATAACAACAGTTTCGTAGTTATTTAGTCATTTCGTAGCTTCCGTACACGAGGGCACGCTTAACGCCATAATCAGTATTCTAGGCCTAGTATTCAATGTTCTCGGAGTCTTGCACGTGATGCACATCTCCATATTGTCTTTCAATGTTTTACCATCACCGCCCTACCGCGACCCGTACATTTGATGCATGTCACTTCAATTGTTCAATGTTCCATGTTCTATCTTAATGTTCGACACACACTAAGACCTTTAATCGCCTGAGCAACGCTCGCTAACTCGATATCAACTTACGCATATAAGGATACATTTTATTAGACGTGAAGGAGTAGGGAGAGAAAGTCAAGAAACCACCCACCTTAAGCCGATATGCCTTGTCATTTTGTCGATCTGAAGCGGCTCGATTCCATAACTTGGTTGCACGGCTAACTCTCCTGACTTAGCCATTCTGTTGAACTATTCGATTGATTCGGCCTATCGTCCCCATGCCATAATCTGTTGCAAGGCGACGATTTGGTTTTGCGGACACTTTAGTAAATAAGGCAAAATTTTGACCCCTTATAATTCAGCATAAAAGTGTAGCTTGCACACCAGATCTATCGAAGTCAATACTTTGTTCAAACCGGACTTAGCTTTGCATCGATTCGTATCGGTACTTCATCGGGTCAACGCAACTCTTCGAGTCAACGACCCATCGTAATGCACCATACAGAGCGGGATATTACAGAACCTCCACTAATGGAATAAAGAGAATACACCCTCTACAAGCTCCTCCCGATCCAACATGGATTACCAGAACTCACTTGAAAGAAAAAAATTTGATTGCGGACTCCGAAGAACAAAAGATGCCAAAGAATTATTCGAAATAATCTCCTCTTCATAATAGTCCTCAATTCTCTCTCACACAAATATTGTAAAGCACTCTTGTTTTTTTAAGATATTTTTCAACTTGCATGCATCAACCTTTTATAAACCCTTAGAAATCTATACATCGAAGGTCAGTATATATGGAAACTTCCAATATGCATCAATCATATATTTAATGAAAATCCAATCATAATTGGTTTGCCATAATTGGAAGTCCAATTATATAGAAAGTCAATATATGAAAGATCCAATCATAAATATATGATCAAAGTAAATAAGAAAATCCAATCATAAATTTGCTTACCATATATGTACTAAAATAGGATCGATGCACTCCCTGAGCTTCTCAGACACACGGGTGGCGCTCGTCGCATTCCGGGGTATCCTCCACATAGGTTGGGAACCCAACCACTCCAATAAATCTCCTCCTTCACAACTAGGTGGAGGAACTCATCATCCTGATGAACCGCCTGCAGTACTCAAACTTTCCTTGGCAACCTTCATGAGCATGTCCACTCCATTATCATCATTGTGGACCTTCTCAATCGTCACATCTTTCTTCTCAACCACATCCCATATCCAATGATATCGAGTCTTAATGTGCTTGGACCGATTATGAAATGTCTTGTTCTTCACAAGGTGAATGACACTTTGGCCATTGCAAAGAAAAGTATATTGCTCTTGTTTTAGCCCCACTACCTGTAGCAACTTCTTCATCCACAACAACTCCTTGTAAGCCTTCATCACTGTAATATACTCTGCCTCTCTCGTCGACAAGACAACACGCTTCTACAATTGCAGTTGCCACAATACCGTTGCACCAGTAAACATCATCACATAGCCTGAAGTCGATCGTCTGGTGTCTCCATCTCTAACCATATCAGCATCGGTATATCCAACCAGCTTCGGCTCGTCACTACCAAAAGAAAGTCTCCAATCAGCAGTACCCTGAAGGTATCGTAGGATTCACTTGACCGCACTCTAACTACCCTTCCAGGATTGGAAAGATACCTTCTAACTGTGCCAACTGCGTGAGCGATATCTGGCCTCGTACACACCAAAGCATACATGAGGCTTCTCATAGCTGAAGTATATGGAACCCGTTCCATATCTTTATTCTCGTCCTTGGTCGATGTACACCGCTCTTCAGTGAACATAAAGTGAGCTACAAAGGGGTTACTCATTTTCTTCGACCCGTCTATCCCAAAATGCTGAAGTACCCGATGAATATACTTTCTTGGGAACAAGTATAGCAACCTGGACTCTCTCTCTCTCTCTCTCTCTCTCTCTCTCGGCTGATTTCTATCCCAAGAATAGTCTTCATTGTGCCCAAATTTTTTATAGAGAAGGCCACGTCCAGTTGGTGCTTCAACTCCCCTATCCTAATGGCATTCCAACCCACAGTAGCATATCATCAACATAAAGCAGTAAAGTGATAAAATCATCCTCGACAAAGTACCTAAATAATATACAGTGATCTGATGTCGTCTGTGCATAACCATTCTCTTCCATAAACGAATTAAACTTTCTGTACCACTGTCTCAGAGCCTGCTTCAGACCATACAAGCTCTTTCTCAATAGGCAGACCAAATGTGACTTGCCCTTCTCACAGAATCTCTCTGGCTGCCCCATGTACAACTCCTCAAGATCACCATAGAGGATTGCCATCTTCAAGTCCATTTGCTCGACCTCCAAGTCAAAACTGGTTGCCAATGCTAGCACCCCAGAATAGATGACTGTTTGATGACTGATGAAAAGATCTCATCATAATCTTCACCCTTCTGCTGACCGTACCCTTTGACTACCAGTCTTGTTTTGTATCGAGGGTGAGTTGCATCATATGTCTGCTTCACTTTGAATACCCATCGATTTCTTAAACCTTCTTGTCCTTTGGAAACTGTACCAGATCATAAGTAGAGTTGGCCTGTAAGAAAATCACATCTCCCTGTATAGCCTCCATCCACTCCTGCCTATGTTGTAGTAATCATAGAGGGGAGGTGAATAGGGTCAAGCTAACTAATCAAGCACAAGCTAATGGGCAATTTAAAAATATAAGTGCAAGAGAAGAAGCAAAACAATATCGATACTCGGTGTATCCTGGTATCCTTCCAAGGGGCACTCCAGTCCCGGAACTCTCTTCGGCTTTTATCCACTATTATCGTAAATAGTACAACGTGAGTTTTCATACGAAGGCTCACCAACTTCTTATATGAGGGCTTTAGTCCGAAGGTCTTTCCGATTTCAACCGAGAGTTTGGATGCGAAGACTCTCCAACTTCAACCGAGAGTTTGGATCCGACGACTCTCCAACTTCAACCGAGAGTTTGGATCCGAAGACTCTCCAACTTTAACCTTTCACAATATGTTTTGATCTTCTTATACAACAAGATGAAGATCTCACTTTTCAACTCAATAACTCTAACATAATTTGTGGATGGCAAATGAAAACTTTGTAGAGTTGTTTGAGGATAATCTTTGGTGGTTTAGAAATTTTTAAGCTCAAAGCATCAACCTTTAATGAAGGGGTTCAAGACTATTTATAACCAAAGCATTGAAAAGAGCTCAAAGACAACTTCTTAGTCAGCGATCAGTATACCGTCGGATTACCGGTCTGGAATTGCAACGGCTAGAAATATAGTCGTTGGGATAATTAAATGTTCGAAATTCGACCATTGGATTTTCAACGTTATTGAATCGGTATACCGTCGGTATGCCGATTTTGTAGACATAAACTTTCTGTGAACAAAAATTGGTATACCATTGGTATAGATCGGTATACTATCGGTATGCCGATTTTCATCCGAAAATGATCCTGGGCTAATTTCTACCATAGCTTTTGATTTTGTCGTCCATTTCTTGTATTTATAATTATTTCTAAGACTCGTTACAGACTCCAGATATATACTGTAGCAGGTGCAGGCTTCTTCAGAGTCTTGAAATGGTGATGGCATGGCATGGCTTCTTTCCTTGATAGATGTTGGCTTCTTCCTTGACGGCAGCTGTCCAAAGATATTCAGATTGTGAAAACTAAATACCTTTCGGGGGCTTCGTCTCCGAACCCCTATGGGGTACGTGTCTTCGGAGATATCGTCAGGTGGTTCAGAAAAATTTTGTGGGATCCGTTGTCTTTGGCCTACCATGATTTCTTCATTGCATATGTCCACATTGATCTTGCTTATTGCTTTTCTGCATTGACATGTTAGACGAACAAAGCAATATACATGTAGCAAATATGATAAGATAAAGCACTGTAGGACAATGCTAAGTTTAAGTATAAGTGCTATAGTAATAGCATAAATATTAGTGATATCATAATGTTAAACTTAATTGAATAACCATAATCAAAACATAGTTTTAATTTTGGTAACTCAATTAAATTTAATATATATATAATGAAAACTCATATCACTAATATGTAAAACAATAAGCACATATCACCAAAGGTATAAGTATAAGTAGAAATATTATAGTGATAGTATGAAAATTAGTGATAATGAAATGCTAAACATAACAGATTAATCATAATCAAAAACATGATACAATCGTTGGGCCAACATATGTTTGTCGTCCATAGCCTTTGTAAAACTTTTAGGCTCTCTCCCGTCAGTCAATAGCATATATATACTCATTTGGAGAGTATCTCGTAGATGGTCGACGCTCTCTATCGCTCCTCTTCAACGGAACCACTGGTACTGGCTATATATCAACAGCCTCCTTCCCTTCAGGAACTACCTCCATAAGCATGCTCATCCTTCTGAGGGTTACCTTGACCACCATCAGCAGGCTGATGATCAAGGATGGGAGCAACTCCATGTACTAGCTCCCCTATAACTAGATACTCTACGATGTCCTCTGGAAATTGCTCGAAATGAAATGACTCTAACTCAGACAATTTCTCAGCCTCGGAAGGCATCTCGAAATCCTGAGTGTTGGTCATGGTCTGATCCTTGATGAATACCACATTCCTGCTTCTGTAGAGCTTTCTTCCCATGGGGTTATAGAGTCTATAGCCAAAATCATCCCGACCGTAGCCGTCAAAGATGCATCATCTCGTCTTCGGCTCATGTTTGGATCTTTCGTCCTTCGGTACATGCACGAAAGCCTTACAACCAAACCATCGCAGGTGATTATATAACAGATATTTATCGTACCATACTTTATCAGGCACATCATCCAGCAAAAGAGCACTAGAAGATAAATTAATAGTATAAGCAGTTGTGTAAAGTACCTCACCCCAATAGCTATTCGACAAGTTTGCTTCTGATAGCAAATTTTGTACCCTCTCCGACAGTATCATGTTCTGCGCTCCGCTATACCGTTGAGTTGTGATATCTTTGGTGGAGTCTTCTAGTGTCGTATCCCTTACTCTCTGTAATAAGCATCAAAGGGGCCAATGTACTCGCCGTCATTGTCGGACCGAATACATATTAGCTTCTTGCCCGTTTCCCTTTCAATAGAGGTATGAAACTCTTTTAAAGTGGACAACACCTGATCCTTGGTCTTTAAGGTATAGGCCCAAACCTTCCTAAAATAATCATCAATAAACGTCACAAAATAAGAAGCACCACCAATGAATTTTACCTTCATAGGACCGCAGACATTCGAGTGAATCAACTCTAGCAACGTCGGCTTCCTCAAACTTGGGTGACTTTGGAAAGATACCGTATTTTTCTTTTCCGCCAAACAATGTGTGCATCTCTCCAATTTTGTAGACTTTAGCCCTTAAATCACCTTCCTGCACTACAATAAATGGGACCTACAACAGCAGTTTTTCTATAGCGTTCAAGTATCCCCGCTATAGAATACTATCAACAATAGCGTTCTTTCTGCAGTGCTATAAAATTATTTATCTATAGCATTTCCTAAATACTGTAGAATCTATAACATTCATATGTTTGTGTGTCAAAGCAGATCTCATCTTCAAATCTTAGGAGAAGCAGCGTAGGTTTTTATTTTACATGATAAAAGAACATATTATAGTATATTTGGCGTGAATGCATACAAATTTATAAAATCTGTGCCCAACATTTATAAAACCCATAGCCTAGACCCCCTAATATTCCTTCTTCCGCACATAATTATCGGCCCTAAAAAATTTCTCATAACACTACAAGAATACAGGCTTTAGGCCACAAAATCTGGAACGACAAAAAAATTTAATCACCCAAACTAAGATCTTTAGCGACTAAAAATTTGTTGTTCTCGTCTAAAATCCTCTAAATTTTAAAAAATAATTGTGAACTCTTTAGCGACTATTAATTAGTTTGGACGACTCAAAAAATTCTTTGCAAGAGAAAACTAAGACGAGTAGGAACAATATTCTCGTCTAAAGTAGAGGCACTACAAGAAATTGTATTTTTAGCAACACATTTAGAGACATCTGGTCTTTATGTCTCCAAAAGCTAATTTTTTACATATATTGGTGACATGAGTTTTATATGTCGCAGAAGCCACAAAAATTTTATTAGAGAGAAACCAAACATCAAGCCTGCCAAAAATTCTCTATATATTACTACAACAAAATAGGTTAATAATGACACTTTCCAAATAAGTGTCATTGTTTTTTCGTATTGATGACACTCTACTAAAACATGTCATTATAATTAAATATTTATCATAATCTATGACACCTTTTAAACAATGTCGTAAACATAAATCCAATGGCACTTCTAAGGACACTAAGAGATGTCGTATAATATTATGTATTAAATACAACACTTTAAAAGTGTTGCATAATATTAAATAATAAATACATCATTTGAAAAGTGTTGCCTGGAAATTCATTTCCCACGTCTTCTTTACTTTCAACCCGCTCCTGCCCCCCCCCCAAAGTTTTTTTATATTACTGCCCCAACCAAAAATTGGGCGCTGAAGCAGAGGGTGTGAGAAGGTTTCTCCTTCCCCCTTTGCTTATTTTTTTCTTGGTCTCACTTTTTACTTTCCCTTTCTCTCTCCTTAGCTCTCTAAATCCTTCCCAACTTTTCTACTCCAAACCCCTCCCCGACCCCTACGACCCGCTATTCTTCCCAATCCCAAAACCTCCAAAACCTAACCCTAACGAATCCCTAACCCCACCTTTGGAAGCGAAGACGATGACGAAGGTGGCCCCGTTTAAATAGGATATCTCGTTCGACTTCTGGTACTCCTATTCGGAGTCTGATCCTTCGGTGGCGTCGATCGAGTTCAGGGACCCCCTCCCCCCCCCCCCCCCCGGTTCTTGCCGTTCAGCCCCGATCGGCTGGACCGGGAGTGGAATGGGGTCTCGGTCGCGGCTAAGGGGACGGAGAGGATGGATGAGGAGAAGGAGGACGTGATGGGGAGTCGGCTGACGACGGAGCAGGTGGAGGTACCGGTCAAGAAGTACCGGCACGACAACTGCTTGCACCAAATTAATCTTTGTCTTCCTCCATTTCTCTTTCTTAAATTAGATTTTTTTTTGAAAAAATGATGCTGTTAATTTACACCAATCCATTATGACTTGTTATGTCTTTGAGATTGGTTCGAAGAAAGCAATTTTCCTAAATTGGTATAAAGTTCAGTAAGTTGAGCAGAACTGAACTGTTATGACCATTGAAATTCCAGTTCTGGGTGGACATCTCTAAAATTATTACTAAAATATAACTATGTTGCACGGACACGGATTCGACAAGACAGCGTTTCAGACAAGTCGATACAATTTCGTCACCTAAACATGTATGGAATCGATTTTTGGATATAACCAAATATCAAAATCTAATTAATACTTGGTGAAAATGTCAGTATTTTGAGGTTTTTGCACAACGAAAACTATATCCGACTACTAACTTTATCCAGAACTGGCTATGCAACATCATAATTTATCTGCTTCATTGAAACCATTAGAAACTATGGCAAGAATCATATTTCTTTCTTAGTCTTGTATTACTATAGTGTAATACTATAGTGAAATATTCAGTGTATTCCTTCTTTGCCTGCCACTTGTTGAATATAGTTGTTATGATTTTTCTTTCTATAAAATATAGATTACAATTTAGTTTCTGTTGTATTCACCAAGAAAGCACAGCTAGAAGTCTACCTACTGCTTACATTGCTCCCCTTTACTTCCCCAACCAAGATGATAATTGGTAGGTCGGTCCTTGACAACATTTCACTAGCTATGGACACGAGGGATGAACATGTTCAAGCAACTTCCAGCCTCTCATAGCTGATGTAGGGGATTTATCACTCATTTGTATGTTGTCCTTTCTGTTTATATTGTTACTATTTGAGATGTTCTTGCTCACGAGATGGTTGATGTTAGGTAATAAGCAATTTGGCTTCATGCTTATGTTTCTTTTCCTTTGAAATCATACCTAAAATGATGTACTTTTTAAATATTGCTTACATTCACACTGGCGTTACATTTTCACAGATTGTTTTGAAGTACAACGTTATTGAGGAAAAGGATAGGAAGTTTAAATAGGATTTCATTTATATATTATTCCCTTTTTTGTTGCTTCTCTCTTTATCTCAAATTTGTAGTATAATTTGTTAAAATATTTTTGGATATATCAGGGCTCTTAATTATTTTTAAAGTGATACTCTGCTATCTGTGATTCAAGTAATTTGGATACATTTGAAATGAGAAACTTATAGAAATTTTGAGCTGTTAAAAGAACATTCATTGTGCTCTACTATGCTATAAAAACTTTCCAGATTTGTTCCCTAGATAATCTTCACTCATGTACCTGATTTTTCGTTGTACAAGTTGATTTGTTTTTCAGACATTGAAGACTAGAGTAATAAAAAAGTGCAGCAATCTAATGAGGAATGAATAACTAATTCTGTTGGTGGAGGATCATTCTCTTCCCGTTAGAATTGTATGTATTTTCTATCTATTACATCTAGTTAGCTTTAGCTGATAATGTGGTTGTTTTCTATTAGCCTCTCTCTGACTCGATATGTCTTGACTTGATATATTCAAGAAGTAAGACACTCATTATCCTCAAACTGTGGTTTTGCTCGATAGTTTTTTTAAATACATAGTTTGGAAAAGTTGGTGGAGAGAAGTGGAAGTCTCTTTCTAAATCTGTAATTAGAGTTCTATAAGATCGAGATAATGGCTTAACTGGCTATGCATATGTAGGGATCTGTAAGTGTAGGGTGTTGGAATAGGCCACCATCAACTTGGCATACTATTTTGAGGTGTCAAACCCTCATTTATTTCTCTTCCACCAATCAACTTTTTTCTTCTTCTATTTAATTGCAATTCATAATGTCATTGTTAACATTTAACTATTGAAAGCTACTTGAGCAAATTCTTTGGGGACAATTGAACAAAGTAGTCATCTCTTCCCCTCTAGTTTAATATTTATAATCATACCATCCACACAAGTACATTAATTTTGAAGAGACTCGGGTAATTAAATAAGTAATATGAATGTTTAACTTAAGTCAATTATGTTATATTTATAAATAAGGTTGTTGAATAATACAATCTTTCATATTGGGTATATGTACATTTGTGGTAATGTCAATTTTTCTTGCGTATTGTTTCAGGTGAGTGCCCAATAGGTTCTTTACTTCTTGAGGATGGTAGCAGCTCACACATATGCCTTTTCTAGCGGTAATGTGACTATGTGAGTAGCACATCATATTCTTCCATCACTATTATTCATCTAATATGTTTAGTTGGAATTCAATTGGATTTTGAAACGTGGACTATTCTCTTAAAAAATATTAGTGATGACCCCTTGGGAAAAATGATACAACTTTTATATTTCTTCTTGTTTAAATATATACTTGTATTTCCCATTGCACCCCCCCCCCCCCCCCCCCAAAAAAAAAAATAACTTGAGGACTCAGGATTGCACAATATTGGTTCAGTTACTGCATGCATTATTTCAATTGTATTTCCCATGCACCAGGAACTCAATTTGGGATCATGCTTAACCTTATTTTTCACAAAGGCCACCCCCTCCCTCCTCGCCCCCCACCCAACCTAAGAAGCAACAAAGTATATACCTCTACAGTGTTGGTACCAGTAACTCTACATCCATGTCTTTTTCTTTGATCTGAATTAAGTTGAAAAGTGTTGTTTTGATGCATTATTTTGACATTGGTCGTGAAATTCCAAATGAGACTTCATCACGGTATGAGTTACCATTCCAAACTAAATTATTTCTCTTAGGTGATCCCTTGGAGATGGTCGTAGGCTTAGCCCCAGATAAAAAGGATCTAGATGTACATGTTGAGAAAGGATTGTAACATGGTTAAAATATTGTACTCCAAGGACAAGATAATGAAGTTGTAAGTAGAACTACCTTTTAGTAATTTGGCTTATTTAGTCAATTGTATGAAAGAAGAGAGTATAGATTGAATCTTAGTGTGTATTCTGGCAGTTGCACACACACACACACACACACACACACTCTTCCTAGTCCAATTTTTTTTACAAAAGTTTTGTAGATGTATTGCATCTTAGTGTGTATTCTGACATGTAGTTAACATATATAAATTGATACCAGATCGTTAGAAAAATAGGAGGAATATTGGAATACAAATGCAACAAAGATAAATATTTATGGAATATATGGATACATGATCTTGTGTATTTTTATATAATAATGCTAATGTATTTTCTTCTCAATTTTTTGTAGGCTGGCGTGTAAATTTTTGATAGTTGTGGATATAAACTAGAAGAAAAAAGTCGATCGAGCTGTATTTTGGCCTACAGATATTTTGTATGGAAATGGAATGGTTTAGTTAAATTTTGGACTAGCGCTAGGTTACAAACATTTTGGACATCTTGGATTCTCTTTACATGAAATATTTATTTTGGACTACTATTTTGATCACTTTAGGCATAGAAATTTTTGTACATCTTGAATGTTTTAATGAAAAATGTTTGCATGTATTTATTTTGGCAAACCTTTTCTATATCTTGATTGATCGAAATGGAAGTTACGATTGAAATTGTTGAAATCAAAATTGTGATTCAGCATAAATTTTTATGATGTACAGGTTAATTGTTAGTGATACAGAACAGGTTATTCAGATATGAAATTGTGTAGCAGATTTATAGCACTCAAAACGCTATAAAAATCGACAGCATTTAGAAATGCTATAATAAATTAACACCATTAAAGAACGCTATGCACCATCTACAACATTCATGAACGCTATTATTCATCAACAGCATTCAAGAATGCTATAGACCGTCCACAACATTCATGAACGCTATAATCAATCTACAGCATTCACGAATGCTATAAACCACCCACAACATTCATGAACGCTATAATTCGTTTATAGTATTCAAGAAAGCTATAACGTTATAGCATTCACTTACTATAGCGGGAGCAATTATAGTGGACAAAATACACTATAGAAGGCTTTCTATAATATTCGTCGTATGCTATTGTAGGCCATATTTGTTGTAGTGCTATTCAGCAAGTAGCTCATCTCCTTTTCGCTGATATGGCCGAGCCGTCTGTGCCATAATTCGGTAGATGCATCACTGACTGCGTTCATCTACTGTGCCCCTGTGCACTCCCCTCCATATAGTATAGTCCAGATTTCTTGCTTCCTCTGAAAATCACCATCGAACCTCTGGAAAGCTTTCACTGACTATTTTCGAAGAGATTGAAGAAACCCTCACCATCCAACCTTCCAACCGACACCAGATTGAAAAGGATATCAGGAACATGACGGACATCTTTGAGAACAAGAACTGTATCCGTTTTCGTCCTCAATTGCATACCTTCAATGGCAACTGCCTTCGATACGTCTCCATTACCCATCTTCAACACTCTATAGTCACCTATCGTGTAAGTGGCAAATAGTGTCCTGTTGTGAGATACGTGTTGAAGCACCTGAGTCCACCAGCCAAGAATTATCATCGCAGGCGAGATTCATGACAACCTCATCACCTACGACGATCACATCGCCTCCATGTGTCGAGGTCGTCGTTGTAGTGTTCTCACTTTTCTTTTTCTTGTCGCCCTTCTTCTATTTCTTCTAAGAGAAATAGTTTCACTTAATCTGGACCTTCTTGCCACAAAGGTAATACTCTGAGTCCTCGTACCGACCCTTGGACTTGTCCCTGCTTTTGTCTCTGCCACCACCTAGACACCTGCTTTTCACTACAAGAAAAATGATCTTTTACGGCACACATTTACGACACGCATTTCCTGCACCCATAAATGACACGCTTTTACAGCATGCAATTCTGTGTGCCATAAAAGAGTCAAATTTTGTGTTTTTTACGGCGTGTTTTACACTCACGCCATAATTGCAAATGCATTTACGACACGCATTTTCCTGGGTCGTGAATGATAACTTGATTATGGTATTCATTTTTGCATGCCATAAATGTTAACTTATTTACGGCATGTGTTCTCTTACACCGTGAATGAGAACTCAATTACGACATTCCTTCGCACACCGTGAATGTTGTTTTATTTAAGGCATGCGTTGTGCGCGCCGTAAGTGATAACTTATTTACTGCATCCATTTTAGCACGATTTTAAGATTAAAATTAAGAATTAAGAATAACTTATTTTGGCACGATGATAAGATTAAGAATAACGTATTGACGGCATCCATTTTTTTTCCATTTTGGCACGATGTTAAGATTAAGAATAACTTATTTAGTCTATATATTTATGTTAATTTTTAATATTAATGTTAAGATTAAAATTAAAATTAAAACTAAATTAAAATGTATCAGTCCCTATTTTAAAAATAAAATAAATGATTAGATATATATTATTTTTAATATGGCGATAAGTTTTTTTTTTTTTAAATTAATGTGAGATTTAAATTTTGAAACAAAAATAAAAAAATAAGATGATAATTAAGCGAAACAAAAAAAAGCTAGAATTGATCATAATTTTAATTTAAATTTGAATTAAAATAGAAATTTTAATATTAATGCTAATGTTGACCAGACCCAAATAAAATCTGAATGTTTCAATAGGGGTCACTACAAAAAAGATGGACTTTTGTTACAACACTTTTATGAACACTAGTTTGAAATGTCCTAAAAAATTAATATTTGTGACTGTTATATTTTTTGTAACAAAAAATAAATTTATTTAGGACCGAGGATCTCTTTTTTGGAACTATTAATATTTTTTGTCCAAGTAAATCCTAAGACCGTCCTAAATAACCTCGGTGAGAAAGACAATTATTTGGCAGCCTAAACCAAAATTTTGGAATTTTTTCTAACAAATATTTCTCCTAACCGTTAGATCTCCAAAATTTGTCCACATTGTTCACCCAAAGGCCAAGACTAACCCCTCCATTATCCCTCCTTTTGTTTTGTCCCTAGGATGGTCATCCAGAGGCCAATATTGAAATTCAAATCAACAACTTCCTTATTTTGTTTTCTAACATAGCAGCAGCCATCTCAACCTCTATTTGGTTTTCCTCCTCTCTTTTCCCCTTCTAATAGAATCCCTAACCCTAACCTAATGACTCCTCCTCTTCATCCTCTTCATCTTCTTCTTCTTCTTCTTCTTCTTCTTCTTCTTCTTCCTGGCGAGCAGCTTGAGCTCGGGCTTCATCGCGGCCTCAACTATCACCCCTCGACTCAGCTGCCACCTCCTCCGCCTCACCATTCCCTACGTGGCCAGAGCCGTCGGTGTCCCCAGACATTGCTGGTTGTGCGCCCATGGCCATCGACCCCCTCGGCCGCGTGTCGCCCCTGACCCGATCGATGCGTCACCGTCCAACGCAACCAGATGCAGCCTCTCTTTCGACCTCCCTCCTCCATTGATGGCCAAGCCTCAAATTCCTCGAACGCGTCGGTGCTCATCCTTATCAGCCTGACAAACTCACTACTCAGGTTGCTATTGTGGTTGGTGGGGGTAACATTGAGCCTCTTAGGCAGGGTCTAGTGGCCTTGATCGTTCCAGAGCAGATTACATTGTGTACGATAACTCAGAACCTTTACTTTTATAATTAATTTGTAGGCATCTGTTTTTAGCATCTTATTACTCACTTCACACATAAGTATGCTTTTTTAACATCATTTTGTTTGACTATCGTTTATCTTTAATCCAGAACAGATCAACAACTCACTCCTAACAATAAACTGACTTTATAATGGTGAAATCATTAAATGTGCTTGTATATGATGATAACTTATTTTTTGCTATCCTAATATATGTGGATGTGGGTTAACACTCTTTGTAGGATAATATCATTGAATGTGCTTGTATATAAATTATTTTTTTCTTCACATGTTGTACATTAAATATACCTACTTGGTTCAAAATAATAGCTTTTGAACATTTTGCATTGTTCTTAGTGCTGTTATAATGCATATGCTACTTTTGATTCCTGCACTTAATTGGCGCCTCGAATGAATATAGCCAAAGGGAAACTTTATCTAGTGTGTCTTACTTCATCTTTTTTTTGCCAAGTAAATGATATTGATATGAAAATATTAACTCAAAAGTGAAAGTGATTAAGAAAACGACCAAGTACAACTAAGAGAAATCGAAAGCGACAAGCCACCAGCTAAGATTAACCAATATAACTAAGTGATCAACAATCATGAGCTCAGCTAAGATTAACCAATATAACTAAGTGTCCAAAAAATAGTACGATGCAACAACAACACCAGCAACATAATCCAAAGGAGCTTGATTAAGGCTTGTATATTTGTTAGCCATAGTTGTCTTGGTGGGAGATTGGATGGAGGAATATATAGAATGAATACTGCGTGGATAAGTAGGTGTGACATAAAATTAGGAGAAATAACAGGTGAAAACTTGTTTTGGACTTCATTTTTTTTAACAACTGAACAACGTGCCATGAGACCAAGTGAGGGAACAATGCAACTGTTGTTGGTTCTGAAGGCTTAATTTTGAAAATATTCTCAGGTCAAGGCATGCAACTGATGTTGTTTGAAGGCTCAAATTGAAATGATTCAAGTAGAAAAGTTTGAATTATCATGTCTGTTGCTGGAGATATTGGCAACAAACCTCTGAGAAGCTGTGTGACCTTTTCTGTCTGGAAAAAATCCTCAAATCTGTGAAACATTCATCCTTCTTTCTATAATCTTTGTTTCTTAGCAGAGCACACTAATGTATTTTAAACATGTAACAACTCTATTATGTTTTCTTTATCGATAAATATCTGATAAAGTAATGTACAGATGGTAGATATATGAGTTTGAGACTAATTAAGTTATGTGTGTGTTCCTTAATTTTGTCAGCATAAACTATCATTCATGTCCATAAGACTAAGAACTTTTGAGCCTTGATATTCTATGATTCATGTGTTCCCTTCTTATTCAGGAAGTCATTAATGCCGTACATAGAATTAGCAATCTGTATTTCTATTTTGAATATGTGGAAAAATATTCTTGTGTCTCATCATTTTCCTCCTAATAAATTGATGGCACCTGCATGGAAGTTGTGAATTTGTTCTCGTCAATTAATGTAGTTATTACTATCCTTTGGCATTTATATTGTGGTAGACCTATTGTTAGATACAATCATTTATTGGAAAATGGGGAGTTACTTTGTTTCTATTTTCGTCTAGGAAGCACAGACGATAACCCAGATACTTTAATATGACCCGGACACGTATAACCCAGACACTTCAATATACACTAGGACAAACCAAATAGGTACTTTGTCTTGTCGTCGTGTCCTTACGTTGTCATATACGTGTCCATGCTACATAGGTTTTCCTTGATCAAAATGGCAACTGCAATTTAGGATTCATATGCAAGATTTACCTTTATCTAGATTCACCTTGCATAATAAAATAATAGTCTTCTTCTACATCATAAACAGTAAGTCAATTCTTTTTAACATTGGATATCCCCATTTCTTTGAGGAGTTTACAAGGGTATCTAAATCTCAAACATAACTTCACAATAGAAAGAAAAGAAAAAAATTTAAGAAAAGAAGAAAAGGTCCACAATCCAACCTTATATATCAATTTTATGATATTTAAAGAAATTCACCAGCCTACCAACCTAATCACATTAAACTTTATACAGATAAAACTATGAGAGGAAAATACAAGCCAAGTTACAACGGATATATTTGACCAGCCTACTAACCCAATCACATTGAACTCAAAGTAATGTGCATGTCTAAATATCTACATATGCAAAATCCTCAAAAAGTCACAAACAGATAGTAGCAAACTTCATAAAAACAGACCATTTTTTTGAAGTATATGTTACAAGACAACTTACCACAGAATCAATGACCAACATCCCTGTCTCATTAACATCAGAAACATGCCTGACCATCTGAATGCCACAATCACACAGAAAATGAATACGCACACACTGGATGCACAAACATCTGAATGCCACAATCACAACATCCCTGTCTCATTGGCACGTATGTTGTTCTTTCTTGATACAATGTCTAAGGAAGGTTTTCACGAACATGTATGTTGTTCTTTCCTGATACGATTTCTATGGAAGGTTTATGCTTAAGATCCATGTTACCATTCCACGAACATGTATGGAAGTTACATATATTTTCTCTGTTTTTGAATTAGTAAAAATGCCAACAGATAAGTTCAGTATTTTAGATGCAACACAATGTGTTTCGTATTTTGCATAATTAATTCTTGATAAACTTTTGTAGACCTATTTTGTATAATGCACATATGACATAATGTTCCACATACTAGTTATTTATGTGAAGCTGATCGTATAAGTTATTCTAGTCACAAGTATTTAGGTTATATCATTGTGGGAATAACATGACATAGTTTACGTATAATTTTTCATTGTTGTGTTTATATGTACATCAAATTGGATATAATGAACTAAAACTCATTTTATGTTTGTGCAGGTTATCAATCAATAAAAAACTATGTATTGTGTTTGAAGCTTCTTTTCTGCAACCATTTGAGCTGAAATTTATCTTAGAAGACAACTTATATTTTTTTTCCTCAAAGTAGGGAAAAGTATGAAACAAGCTCAATTTATATTGAAATATTGTATTGTTCTTAATTTAGTACTACAATAGTTTTGTAGTTAATGCTGTAGGATCGTTGAGCACCTCTAGAGGGGGGTGAATAGAGGGCGTGTGTGCAGCGAAAATATAATCACCAATTAAAAAATTAAACTATGGCAGATATGTAAGAGACAGTAAATAAAGATAGGAGAATCGAACTCAGTGACACAGCGATGTATACTGGTATCCCTCTGAGAGGACTAATCCAGTCTCGAGTACTCTTGCTCGATGTTAATCCACTATGGCACAAGCTTTAACTGAGAGCTTGCAATCTCTTACAACACCGTGCTTGGTGACAAGCGCACGACCGGCTTCACAACACCGTGCTTGGTGACGAGCGCACGACCAGCTCCACAACAGAAAAGTTGTTGAAACTTGAACGACCTCTTACAACTCTTGAGTAACCAAAAGACTCTAAATCAACTCTGATAGTACTGGCTTTTGGCTAAGAGATGCGTAGGTGAGATTTGAAAATCTTAGATCGTTTAGAAAACACTTGAATAGTAGAGAAGAGAAGATGAAGAATGAATTGATGATTTGAAGTGAAAAGTTCTTCTCTATTTATAGGTGTTTTCACCAACCGAACTCGGGCAGAACTCGGGCAGAGTTCGGGTGCAAATATCTCGCAAAATAGACGTTGCTCGCAGATTTGGAGGCAACTGAAGTTTGAATACAAACTGACCGAACTCGGTCAGAGTTCGGACCGAACTCGGGCCGAACTCGGCTGGGAGTTCTGTCAGGAGATATTTTAAAAATCTTTTGTAAAAACAGTTTTCAAACTGGTTTTTGGTTATTTGTAAAATCATTTGAAAAGAATATTTTCGAAATATGTTTTTGAAATATTTGTAACTGAAAATACGAAAGGGTAAAAATAGGATTCTAGAAATGAGGACAATTTTAACCCTAAGCCAGTATGACCATAATTGATTTCACAAAGTAATTCCTAGACTCAATAAAATGTAAAATACAGAATAAAAGTAGAAAAGAGTCTTCAGAAGATTTTGATGACTTTGACGCTTTGATTTATGCAGTACATCGTCCGTTGAATATGATTTCATGCATCCTGAAATAGTTAGCAGCATTTTCTATATTTTGTGTATTGACTAAAGTATATGTTGATTATCGAAATCGGGTGTGACCGTGGAATGGGCCAACAATCTCTCCCATTTTGATAATTGACAAACTTGAGTCTATACCAAAATATATTTATATCAAATAGAACAAAATAACAAAAATACCTGAAAAATTGAATTGTTTTTGTTCGTTTGGTATACTCTTTTTCTCCCCCTTTGTCAAGTAGTAAAATGAATAGGCTCCCCCGTAAATCATGAAGCCAACAATAGAATAGACACGACAAAGTGAAGTTAAAAGAAGTAATCACAGCATAGACAACTGGAATAAAATGAACTATAATAAACTGAAATATCATAGAGGTTCCACTAATAATCCAAAAAGTAAAACTAAAAAGTCTAACTGAAAAAGTTTAGACATGAAATAAAAATGAAAACTACTACATAAACTGCATCAACTAAATCAAAACTAAATCCACTATCCCATGGCTGAATCCATATCACAACGCTGGGTCGTCCGTACCGGGAGGATCATGAGGGAAATAGGCAGTGGTCGGATCGAAATACTGAAAAGTGACCTCATCAGTAAAACGAGGACCAGGGAAAGCCGGGTGTGGAAGGATAGTGAGTGGACAGACTGGATCCTGAACCAGGCTGTAGTGGAGATCGGCAATACTGTTTCTCAGCACCTGGGCCTGAGAAATGTGCCGGAACTCGGAGTCCTGATAACGTTGCGTGGAAACGGCAACGAAATCATCAAATCGCTGGTAGAATGCCTGATTAAGTCCTGGGGCAGGGGCCGGAGCAGGATGAGCATCAGCTGGAGGGGCCTCAGCATCAGCAGCTGGGACAGCAGGAGCAGCACCAGAAGGTTGAGAAAACCGACGAGAGCGGGTCAACTCAACAGGTGGAGAAGAAATGGCACACGTTTCAAGATCAATCTCAAAATGTCGAAAAATACTAGCAAGGTGCATAGGAAAGACTAAGTTCCTACCTGCATTCTTGCAGCTGAGCATCCAAGACATCATGGTTTTTGGAACGGAGAAAGGAATTCCAAAATGAATATGATAAAGAGCAGAAAGTTCCAAAAATGTAACTTCATCGGTAGAGCCTTTCTTCGGAAGAAGGACCGAGAAAATCATACGATGAAGCTCGTAAAAAGTTTGGTTTAGATGTCTAGAAAAGATTCTCCGGGGAGGAGGAGTAGGGTGACAAATCAATTCCCTAAAGGAAGCTAAAGTGACATCGGCAGGAAATTGAATATGGTGGATGTCAACAAGTGCATCACCAAGATCAGGAATGTGAAAATATTCACTGATATCGGTGGCGCTAAATTCTAGTTCCTGTCCAGCAATACAGGAATAGAAATTCCCGTTTTGTTTTACTTGCAAATTGCAGTAAAACATACGGACTGCATTGTCGTAAATGCTATCTTGGACCTCGAAAAAGTCACGGAATCCAAGTTGATCAAAAACAGGAGCATATTCAAAGAAAGTTGTAAAATTGACAAAGGCTCCAGCACAAATACGACGAAGAGAGAAAGAATCAAACCAGAGATCGGAGAAGTCTTTGTCGGGAAACAAAGTGCTATCATATTCCTCGGGATCTCTAGGTTTGGCTGGACTGAAGAGACTTGCCGGAGTGTAGTCGGATGAGGAGGAAGCACCTTGAGAAGAATTTCCTCGTTGACGTTTCGGAGCCATGAGGAAGAAGATCGCCCACTTGAACTTGTCGATTCCTTGCAAAGAAGGAGGAGGAAGGATTTCTAGTAGGAGATGGAAGTATTCCACGTTTTGGTGTGGAGAAAAAGTGGAAGAAAGGATGAAATAAATAGGTGCTAGGGCCGGCTGTTCGGTTCTGGAACCATCACAGCGCCGACCGAACTCGGTCCGAATTCGGTCCGAACACGGTCAGAGTTCGAGCCGAGTTCGGCCACTTGCATTCCCGAGACAGTCAAAGTAGTCAGGTAAATAAAGACTGTAAAAAGTAACATTTGACTGGTTTATTAAATAACTGCTATTATTTTCGGGTTAACTATAGGGGTTGTCCCAGCTAACGGTGGTTCACCGGGGAACTCTTAAGTACCGCTTCGTTTCGACCGTAGCCGTGGTGACAGACATACCCTTTGTAAGTTTGTCCCCAAAAATAATTTTCATTAAATAATAAATTGTCAAGTTATAAATACAGTTTTAATTACCATATGTTTTAAGAATCCGAGAATTCAAGAATGCCGAGCTCACGCCTCAAGATGTTAAAACGGTCTTCAGCCAATGGTTTAGTGAAAATATCAGCTAGTTGATGTTCAGTATCAATAAATTCTAAGCAAATATCCCCGTGTTGTTGATGATCACGTAAAAAATGATGTCTAACTTCTATGTGCTTTGTGCATGAATGACAGATAGGGTTCTTAGTCAAATTAATTGCACTAGTGTTATCACAATAAATAGGAACATTTGTATAGTGCAGATTGTAGTCCTCTAAGGTTTGCTTCATCCACAAAATTTGAGCACAACAACATCCTGCGGCGATATACTCAGCCTCAGTTGTTGATAATGTTACTGAATTTTGTTTCTTGCTAAACCAAGAGACTAAGGCCTTTCCTAAGAAATGACATGTGCCACTGGTACTTTTACGGTCCACTTTGCATCCAGCAAAATCCGCATCCGAGTAACCTATAAGGTCAAAGGATTTGGTTTTGGGATACCATAAGCCAACTGTAGAAGTTCCTTTAAGGTATCGAAAGATACGCTTAACGGCACTAAGATGTGATTCCTTAGGGTTTGCCTGATATCGTGCACATATACAAATACTAAACATAATATCAGGGCGACTAGCAGTTAAATATAATAAACTACCAATCATATCTCGATACTTACGCTGATCAACAGGTTTGCCACTTTCATCAGCATCAAGCTTTGTAGATGTAGCCATAGGAGTCCCAATTGGCTTTACATTCTCGAAGTCGTACTTCTTCAGTATGTCCTTCGTGTACTTGGCTTGGTTGATGAATGTTCCGTTCGAGTGTTGTTTGATTTGCAATCCTAGGAAGAAGTTCAGCTCTCCCATCATGCTCATCTCAAATTCAATCTGCATACACTTGGCAAATTCTTGACAGAGTTGTTCATTAGAAGAACCAAAGATAATGTCATCTACATAAATTTGTACTAGAAGTATATCATTATTCATGGATTTAATAAAAAGAGTAGTATCAATCTTGCCTTTTGAAAAACCATTTTCAAGTAAGAAGGCGCTTAGGCGTTCATACCAAGCACGAGGTGCTTGTTTGAGTCCATAAAGTGCTTTCTTAAGCTTGAAAACATGATCAGGTTTTTGAAAATCTTCAAAACCAGGGGGTTGTTTTACGAAAACCTCTTCTTTCAAATAACCATTTAAAAATGCGCTTTTCACGTCCATTTGAAAAAGTTTGAAATCATTAAAACAAGCAAAAGCGCAAAACATGCGGATGGCTTCTAGTCTAGCAACAGGAGCATAGGTCTCATCATAATCAATTCCTTCTTCTTGATTATAACCTTGTGCAACTAGACGTGCTTTGTTGCGTAAAACTTGTCCATCTTCACTAAGTTTATTTCGGAACACCCATTTGGTACCAATTATCGATTGACCAATAGGTTTAGGAACAAGTTCCCAAACTTGGTTTCTCTCAAATTGATTAAGTTCCTCTTGCATGGTAGAAATCCAAAATTCATCAGAAAAAGCCTCATCAACATTCTTAGGTTCTATTTGTGAAATAAATGCTACATTAGCTGCTACTTCAGAATCTCTAAGAGATGAACGAGTACTTACACCTTTGGATACATCACCTATTATGAGAGTTTCTGGATGATCTGGTTTGAATCTTAATGATTCGAATCTTTGGACCATACCTTTCACAAGGCTCTTCTCAGTTCCTGCATCTTCGGAACTTTTATCAGTTCTTGCCTCTTGGGTAGGATCTTTCTCAGAACTCTTCTTTGTCTTTGTAGGTGCATCTTCATCATCAATGTCGCTAGATCTATGACTATTCAACTCATCAAAGGTAACATTAATACTTTCTTCAACAATCAAAGATCTTTTATTAAAAATCCTATATCCCTTACTCTTAGCAGCATATCCGAAAAATATCCCGTCATCTGCTTTGGAGTCGAACTTACCCAAGTTATCCTTGCTGTTCAGGATGAAACAGCGACAACCAAAAACTTTAAAATAAGAAATGTTTGGAATTCTTCCAAACCAAAGCTCATATGGTGTTTTCTTTGAGATAGGTCGAATTAATACCCTATTTAAAATATGACAGGCTGTACTAACAGCTTCTGCCCAAAAATATTTAGGAAGATTATGCTGATTAAGCATGACTCTAGCCATTTCGCTTAGAGTACGGTTCTTCCGCTCCACAACACCATTCTGTTGGGGAGTTCTAGGACAAGAAAATTCGTGGTAATATCCACTATCATCACAAAACTTTTTGAAATCAGAATTTTCGAATTTGCCACCATGATCACTTCGGATACGAGTAATCATGAAGCCTTTTTCGTTTTGTACCTTTTTACAAAATATCTGAAATTCAAAAATAGTATCACTTTTGTTTGATAAAAAATAAACCCATGTAAAACGAGAGAAATCATCAACAATGACAAAAGCATAGAGTTTACCGCCAAGACTAGCGACTCTACTTGGACCAAATAAATCCATATGAATCAACTGCAAAGGTCTCGAAGTACTTACAGCGTTGATGGATTTAAAAAAAGATCTATGTGCTTTGTTCTTTTCACAGTCAGCACATACCATGTCTCTCTTGAATGGAATTTCTGGGAGTCCTTTTACCAACTTCTTTGTGTTCAGATGTGAGATAGTATCCATGTTTGCATGTCCTAGTCTCATGTGCCATAGCCAGCTTTTATCTTGATTGGCTACTAGGCACCTTCCTGCATTATTAGTATTCTCCAAAAAGAAAACATAAATATTGTCTTCTCTAATCCCCTTATATACGGGATCACCAGATGACATATCATATATGGTACATTTATCTTTCACAAAATTGATACCATAACCATTATCTGCCAAATGACTTATGCTCAATAGGTTATGTTTCAATTCAGTTACTAGACAAACATCCTTTATTATTGGATAAGGAGAAATACCTACAGTACCATTACCTATAATATCACCTCTCAAGTTATTTCCGAAGGAGACGTATCCTTCTTTCTTCATCGATAGCGTAGCGAATAAAGATGCATCACCAGTCATGTGTCGCGAACATCCGCTATCGAGGATCCATTTGCTTCTAGCATGAGAGGGTTGAGGGTCCACCTACAAAACAAGTAGATGAATCCTTTGGTACCCATTTTCTGAAGGGTCCATGCTGATTAGCTTTAGGTCTCCAGACTAAAGTATGATTATCAACAAGCTTTCTTGCAAGACAATACTGTGATATGTGTCCGTGTGTACCACAATAAGTACAAGTCAGTTTAGAACCAGATGTGGTTGAAACTGTGTTCACATGCTTGTTTGGTTTCTTGGAGAACCTATAAGTGAAAGCATGATGATAATCGTGTTTCTTATGTGCTTTCTTGTTTTTAGTCCTCTTAGGTGTATGCTTTGCATTAGGACTAAAATTTGGCTGTGTCACAAGTATTTCCTGTTTGCCTAACTTGATTTCTAACTTTTTAGAAATCGCAATAGACTCTTCATATTTAGCAGTCATAACTGAGAGTCTCTGTTCTGTTACTAAGTGCATCCTCTTCTCTGTGTCATACAGTTTTTGCATCTTACCATAATCTTTTTCTTTTTTTTGAATAGTGAGGATAGCCTCATGATAGTCTACCTTGAGTTTGGCTATCTCTTCCGTGTTACCGGTAGTAGACGTCTCTTTAATATCTTGAATAAGATTGGATAGTCTAGCTAACTCGGTTGTGTATGCCTTAATCTCTTTTCGAGATTGCTTATACTTGTCAAGCACATTTTTGTGTTCTTCAAGTAAATCGCTAAAGGCATTTTCTAACTCATCGAAAGTAAAATCATCATATAGAGGGTTTGAAGATACCTTGTCAAATGCCATAAGACAGATATTTGCATTTCCGCAGGGTCTATCCTCTTCTTCAGAATCACTGACGTCGCTTTCATGCCAGATACTTGTGTTGGCATACTTTCGACCAGTTGTAGCTTTTCTGCTTGATCTTGATCTGTCATATGGACTGCTCTTCTTGGTAGCTGGACAGTCCTTCTTCATGTGCCCTGATTTCTTACATCCAAAGCATATGGTTTCATCTTCATTGCTTTCTTGGATGTCTTTCTTCTTTCTGCTTGTAAACTTTAGGTACTTTCTGAAGTTCTTCACAAGTAGGGCTTGTTCATCACCACTTGAGGATTCTTTATCGGAATCATTGTATGTCGGCTTTCTTGTATGAGCTTTGAAGGCAATGGTTTTCTCCTTTGGTGTTGCTTCTTCAAAATCTTGCAAGTCGAGTTCATGGGTCATGAGCTTGCCCATCAAAGTTTCCAACGACATTGTGGTGAGGTCGTTTCCTTCAATAATTGCTGTGGCCTTTGGATTCCAATTCTTTGTTAGAGCCCGCAGCACCTTTCTAATCTTCTCGTGATTGCTGTAATCTTTACCAAGAGATTGCAGAGGATTAGTTATATCAAGGAAACGAGTAAACATCTGTGTAATTGACTCGCCGGGTTTCATCTTAAAAGATTCATATTCCTGAGTCAGTCTACTAATTTTGGATTCTTTCACTTGGGAAGTCCCTTCATGGGTTACCTCAAGAAGTTTTCAAATTTTGTGAGACGTCTTGCAGGTTGAAACTCTGTTGAACTCGGTTTTGTCAATTGCACAGAATAGTGCATTGATGGCTCGAGCATCAAGACTAGCCTTTGCTTTTTCAGCATCGGTGTACTTGTCATGCGGCTTTTCCATAAGAATACCTTCAACCACTGTAGGTGGTGGTTTCTTATACCCATCAATGACTATTGACCAAAGATCAAAATCTAGAGACTTAAGAAAGAAAGTCATACGTGTTTTCCAGTAAGTGTAATTTGTTCCATCAAATAGGGGAGGTCTATTTATGGATTGCCCTTCACCGTTGAATATAGATTTCACGGCTGCCATATATATACTCTCTAGGGTATGTTATATAAGAATATAACCTGCTCTGATACCAATTGTAGGATCGTTGAGCACCTCTAGAGGAGGGGTGAATAGAGTGCGTGTGTGCAGCGGAAATATAATCACCAATTAAAAAATTAAACTATGGCAGATATGTAAGAGACAGTAAATAAAGATAGGAGAATCAAACTCAGTGACACAGCGATGTATACTGGTATCCCTCTGAGAGGACTAATCCAGTCTCGAGTACTCTTGCTCGATGTTAATCCACTATGGCACAAGCTTTAACTGAGAGCTTGCAATCTCTTACAACACCGTGCTTGGTGACAAGCGCACGACCGGCTTCACAACACCGTGCTTGGTGACGAGCGCACGACCAGCTCCACAACAGAAAAGTTATTGAAACTTGAACGACCTCTTACAACTCTTGAGTAACCAAAAGACTCTAAATCAACTCTGATAGTACTGGCTTTTGGCTAAGAGATGCGTAGGTGAGATTTGAAAATCTTAGATCGTTTAGAAAACACTTGAATAGTAGAGAAGAGAAGATGAAGAATGAATTGATGATTTGAAGTGAAAAGTTCTTCTCTATTTATAGGTGTTTTCACCAACCGAACTCGGACAGAACTCGGACAGAGTTCGGGTGCAAATATCTCGCAAAATAGACGTTGCTCGCAGATTTGGAGGCAACTGAAGTTTGAATACAAACTGACCGAACTCGGTCAGAGTTCGGACCGAACTCGGGCCGAACTCGGCTGGGAGTTCTGTCAGGAGATATTTTAAAAATCTTTTGTAAAAACAGTTTTCAAACTGGTTTTTGGTTATTTGTAAAATCATTTGAAAAGAATATTTTCGAAATATGTTTTTGAAATATTTGTAACTGAAAATACGAAAGGGTAAAAATAGGATTCTATAAATGAGGACAATTTTAACCCTAAGCCAGTATGACCATAAGTGATTTCACAAAGTAATTCCTAGACTCAATAAAATGTAAAATACAGAATAAAAGTAGAAAAGAGTCTTCAGAAGATTTTGATGACTTTGACGCTTTGATTTATGCAGTACATCGTCCGTTGAATATGATTTCATGCATCCTGAAATAGTTAGCAGCATTTTCTATATTTTGTGTATTGACTAAAGTATATGTTGATTATCGAAATCGGGTGTGACCGTGGAATGGGCCAACAAATGCAACAATATGGCATGATATACTTGGGCATGGCCTCTTGTTTGCTATTAATGCATTTTGGCTATTGAATCTGATTATTTTTTATGATCTCACGTTTCTGGGTTTATTTGAATTACTTTTCACTTTTGTAGTTTGATTGGGATTATATGTCAGTCAACTATTTCTTTAACTTATTTTTGCTATGTTTATGTACTTTGTTTACCATTGATATCCTTGTTTAAATAAAGAAGGATAAGTATGGAAACAATAATAATAATTTGATGACTGTTTTTATCAAAAATTATTTACTGCACGCTACATATATGTCACAAATGGTAAACATAATTTGTTGAAAGTATCTTTTATGGCATCAAAATGAACGCCGTATTTGATCCTACGGGAATAGTCTATTACGGCGCCCAAATGTATGCCGTGAAAGAGCAATTACGGCACACAAAATATGCCGTAAATGGTTGTCAAAATTTTGTCAGAAAATCAATTATGGCATTCATTTGTGATCATTTACGGCGTGTATATTACCATTTACAGCTCTTCCAATGTGCCGTGGCTCTTCCGATGTGCCGTAAATAATAGGGTCGTTTACGGCATGGTCTTCTACGGCACAAAGATGTACGCCGTGAAAGATCATTTACAGCATTTCATGCGCCGTAAATGATCATTTTTTCTAGTAGTATTTGTCCCTTCCATGGCTCTCTGAAACTAGCACCTCTGAGTGGTGGAATGTGGATGAAGTGCCCTGAGAAGGTCTCTGCATCTCTTCATTTAGCACCTCGATCTTGGCAAACTCCAGACTGACTGCGCCTTTCGGAGCAAAAGCGATCATAGATACTCGTATGGTCTTCCACGAGTCTGGCAATGTACATAGCAGCCAAAGTCCCTGAACCACGTTGTCGAACTTGACTTCCATCGAGGATTGCTGGTCCACCACATCCTGGAACTCATTCAAGTGATCCATAATGGACGAATCTTCTTTGTAACGCATGTTAGAAATTTATTGTACCATGCCGATTCATGAGATGAAGAACATAAATTAAATTGCGGAAGCATACCTGAATCTATTGCTAAGCTTGATGGATCTTGAAGCGGTCGTCCTTTTATGGGGCTCGATCTTTCAACTTGCTATGACCCTTAATGACAAAGAGAACCCGAATCCTTTATCCCTCTCTTTCTGTTGATGGGGATACATAAGAGGAACCTCTCTTTTGGTGGCCGTATAAGTTGGGGACCATAACCCTAATGAATACATATATTTATATGTTTTGATATTTCTAATTTGGCCCCTCATCAAATTAGAATTATCTCCGGTATCTACACATTAATTCTATGAAAATTATATCCTTAAGCCAATTTCCAAATAGACCACTTTAATTTGGCTTAATTATTTAGATAGCCCAAACACAATTAATTTTACATGTGTGGCCCCTTAATTATTGAATAATTCCAACAATCTCTCACTGGGCCACATATGTAACCTTATAATTGTGTTAACCTTAATGAGCTCATAAATTGCTATCTTAATCCTTAGGGTATATCCGGACAATCTCGTCCATTAACCATATTAACATAGGATCAAAGCGGCATTCGTCACATATAGCGTAACTAAACCATCAATGGTCACATATACCAATATAGCTAAATGACATAGATCAATCATGGATGCGTAGCATGAAAATTACACGCAATATGATCAATACATGTCTATTTCCAACTGGTCCTCCTTAACTTTAGTGAGATCAATACTTTAACATAATGAAAACAGAATGAACTGAATTTCCATATATCTGATCAGATAAATATCTAAAATACTTTAATACATAAATGTGTCCAAAACCAAATAGCACCCAAATACATAAAATATAAACTCCCACTGTATTGCCATATTCTTAATTAAGATAATACGCATATGAGCAATATGCTCATGAAAGACCCTGGGTGATAATGCTTTTGTGAGCGGATCCGCTAACATGGAGTTTGTCCTAATGTGCTATATGGACACTTTTACCATTCTGAATTTTTTCCTTCGCAACTAAAAATTTTATGTCAACATCCTTTGACTTATACAAGTTCTTGTTGTTATTAGAATACAGTATTGCTGATTTATTGTCACACCAAAATTTTATGTGATCTATCAACACCGTACTGTAGGCACAGCCTTGTGACAAATTTTCGCAACCATATTCCCTGAATAGATGCCCCACAGCATTCTATAAACCTTGCTGCCATGGTGGAAGAAATTATGAGTGCATGTTTGACACTCATCCAAAATATATCACCATTAGTCAAAATAATCTGATATGGATCTCCTGCTGTGTTGGCATCCAACAAAATCGGAATCAAAATATCTTATGATCTCCAAAATTATCCGATCTCCTACAAAGAGCATATAATTCTTTGTTCTCTATTAATTACTTAAGTAGTTTGACTGCTACCCAATGATCCATCCATATTTGCTTAAAATATCTGTCTAACATCTAAATAGGTACGCAATATCCTAACCCGTGCATACTTGAGCATACATTAGACTTCCTACAACTGGTCATGAATGAAAAATATATTATATTTTCTTAATTTTAAGGCTAATCTTAGGGCACTTGACTGAGACTGAACTTGTCTCCTTTAACGAAAGGGTTGTCACCTTGTTTGTATTCCTGCAAGCCAAATCTTTTAAGCACTTTATTGATATAAATCTTTTGTGATAATCCAATAATATCTCGAGAATGATCATGGTATATGTGGATTCCTAATACAAAAAAACGACACCAAGATATTTCTTCTGAAAGTTATTTGGTAGAAATTTTTAGTGTCGTACAATATACCTATATCATTTTTGGCAAGCAGTATGTCATCAACATATATAACTAAAGAAAATTATTTATTCCCGCTGAACTTGTGATATACCCAATCTTTAATAGTATTTATCTCAAAAAGCAAACGAGATAAGCACTGGTAAAACTTTAAGTACTTTCGACGAGAATCCTGCTTGAGTCCATGAATAGATTTTGTCAACATGCAAAAAATATTTTTTGGATCTTTCGACACAAAGGGGCATGCACCATAAATTATTTCGTCGATGTTACCATTGAGAAACACAATTTTGACATCCATTTAATGTAACTCAAGATCAAAATGTGCAACAAGTGTTGTGATTGTTTTAAAAGAGTCTTTGAAAGATACCGAAGAGAAAGTCTCTTTAAAATCAATCCCAAAATTTTGAGTAATTACTAGCTACAAGACGTACTTTATACCTCTCCACATGACCCTTTGAATCCTTCTTGGTTCTAAATGTCCATTTGCAACCAATGGACTTTATACCTTTTGGTAATGGGACAAGTTCTAAACTTTATTGTCTTACATGGACTTATACTCCTTATTTATTGTATCAATCCACTTTGAGAACTGGAACTTTCTATGGCCTGACGAAAGTTGATTAGATCATCTTCTAGTATCCAGTCTTCCTCACGTTCCTAGAGAAATATGACAAATATTATCCAAAATTATATTTCTCCTTTCTCTGGTGGACCATCTTAATATTACCGGTTCTTGAGGTCATGAGTTTGTTCCTTATGAATAATTACCTTATCTTGAATGGGGTGCCGCTACGTTGTCGTTGTTAAGGTATCTCAACAACGACTTATAGAGGTAATTCGATATTGTCTTATTGAGGTTCTGAATTCACTTCTTGATCATGACAGGTATAGAATCCTGCATATCGTCAAAAGTGATAGTAGAAATCGTAATTGATTCCTTCTTAAAGACAATAATCCTGACTTTATTTCTCTTCCAAACTCAACATCCTCAAAAAAATATTATACTTCTCGTCTAAAAAAAAAAACTTAATGTGGGATTGTATAATTATCAACCTCTTGATCTGTAGCATAACCAATAAAGTAGCTGCTTATAATTTAACTTTGGTCTGTCTTCCCTTTATACATTCAATATAGATATTGAAGTCTATAAATTCAATGGAATCCAAATCTCATTAGACACAAGTCGATCAACTCTATTTCCAGAGATGTGACCTAATTGCTTATGTCATAATGAGGCTAAATTTTATTATTGTTAATTTTGTGTTTAGTACCACATGACTCCACTTGCAATATTTCATTTAAGCTGCAATAGTTTCAACTGAATATAGGCGATCATAAATCTTAAAGGAACCGTTACCAATAATATTTGGATTTAAAGATAGACTAACTTATTATTTCCAAATGAACAATGATAACCATATTTGTCCATTAAAGAAATTGAAACTGAATTTCGTCTAAAAGACGGTACAATAAAGTGTCTATCAAATCCAAATAATAATCGGTTCCAAAAAATAACCTAAAATGTCCTATTGCTTTCACTTCTATCAATTTGTCGTTACCCACATAGATGTATCTTTCACCATCAATTGGCTTTGGTAGCTCAGACAACCTTGTCTATAAACACAAATGTGGGTAGTAGTACCAGAATCTAACCACCACGTATTTTTAGGTACTAAATCTAAATAAACCTCAGAACAGACCAAATTTAGAAATGTACTTTTCTTTGTACTCCATGCGTGCACTATACTTTGTGCATTTCTTCTTTGTGTGTCCTGGCTTGTCATAAAAGAAATAACCCTTAGTTTTATATTGTTGTTTCTTTTGGGCTGGACCCTTAGCCGCTTCTGTATATATTTTCTTTCTTTTTTTTGTCCTTAAAGTTTATCCCATTAAACATGAAAATTAAATTCTTATTGGCAGATATTGTAGCAACATTAACTGTAAAGAGAACAAAAATAAATAAACAAACATGCTCTAATTAATAACCAAAGAATAAAATAAAGTCAAACAAATTCAAATAATGGTGAACCCCATCTCAAGATACCTACTACATCATTAATATCAAGTCTTTGGACAGTGATCTTAATTGCAAGTGGTACTCTTGGTGTAATGATCAAATATTGACAATAAGTCATGTCAAATAATAAGCCTATCTTTGGATCGGATTATTATTCACATCTAAACCTTATAATTGTCACACATTTATCACCATAAGTATGTGTGCAATTCAGCCAAGTATTAACCATCCTTTGGGCCGGCTAATACTCGCATGAATGTACACACACAAACATCCAACATCCTCATAGACTATATACGCAAGAGAGGTCACTTTGGCGACATCTTGTTTCAATGAGTCTAATTAGAATGTTAGACAACTACTGCGAGTCACAAAAGGTACCAAAAAATTTGAATGTTGACTAAATTTTATAAAACTGAATCATGTCCAAATCCTTCTGCTTATTTAAATTAAATAAACATAAATCTTATGTACTTGCATATTTTTTAAATTTAAATAATCAACCGATTAGACTCTAACAAATATATGTATCAACAAATAATATCAAATAATTCATAAGGATGACTTTAAATAGAATAATCTATAGAAGACCAAATATATGCATTAATAGAATACATCAAATAATCTATAAAGATTACTCCAAATTAAATAATCTACTGAACACAAAATCTGAATTTTTCTGTTGAATGAATTATGCAAATGTGCCAAACCAAAAGATATTATTCACTAAATATTGCACCAATTATGAGCAGATCATTTGTTCCTTACGCATATACCTCTGTTACCGAACTTAAGGACCAACTTGACCAATATTGATGGGGAAAAAAATTCAAGGACAAAAAATCCATGTCCCAATTACATAATCATTTATGCACAAGCCTTATATATATATATATATATATATATATATATATATATATATATATATATATATATATATATATATATATATATATGATAATAATGATGATGAGTCCAAAGCAAATAAAATAATGTGAGCATGCATATTACATTATTTATTTGCTCATCTAATAATGATGATGAGTCCAAACCTGATGGCCTCCACCATACCTCCGGTGCTTTTTTTTATTTATTTATTTACTCATCTAATACCGATCAATACATATAATAGATAAGTGATTTGATCGGAAAACATATAAAGAAAAAATTACAACTTTATATGAAACCAATTGGAGAATCAACAGAACCTTATTCAATAAAACTTGGATCTCCATATTTAATGCATAATTTCCAAAGCAACTTTAGGTGTATTAGTATATGTCCTAAACATGTTCGATGAAGTTTTAAACTATATGTTTCAGCCGGTTAAAAACTCACTAAACATAACATCTAAAAAAAATTGATCGAACAATTGGAACCCTAAATTAAATTAAATAGAACGACCTAGGGTTCCTGAACAACAACAAAAATAGATTCTAAAATTTTAACCTCATAAATCAAACAGGGTGGCTATGATACCACTTGTTAGAAATTTATTGTACCCTATCGATTCATGAGATGAAGAACATAAATTAAATTGCAGAAGCGTACCTGAATCTATTGCTAGGCTTGATGGATCTTGAAGCGGTCGTTCTTTTATGGGGTTCGATCTTCCAACTTCCTACGACCCTTAATGACAAAGAGAATCCGAATCCTTTGTCCCTTTCTTTCTGTTGATGGGGATACAAAAGAGAAAAAAAGAAAAATGTCTCTTTTGATGGCCGTATAAGTTGGGGACCATAACCCTAATGAATACATATATTTATGTGTTTTGATATTTCTAATTTGTCCCCTCATCAAATTAGAATTATCTCCGGTAACTACACATTAATTCCATGACAATTAAACCCTTAAGCCAATTTTTAAATAGACCACTTTAATTTGGCTTAATTATTTAGATAGCCCAAACACAATTAATTTTACATGTGTGGCCCCTTAATTATTGAATAATTCCAACACCGCAGACCCATCTTCAACCGGATTAGGAACAGTTTGTTTATCCCAGTCATTTTGCGTACAAAAATTTCAGCTTCTCCCACAGCGCCTTCGCATATTCAATATTGGCAACGTGGTTGTACAGGTTCTCATCAACGAACTGTCGCATGTACTTACACACCTATATATGCTCGAAGTTCCAATCCTCATCGAATTTGTCACTGGTCTTTTCGGATGCAAATACTGGAAGATGCAGCTTACGAACAACAAATCCTTCATCTTGCTCCGTCAATAATGATAGTTGGTACCGTTCATGTTTATGCGCACCGGCTTCGCATCCATCTCTACTTTCTGATTTGACTGTCAACTTCTGACACCTCTGTGGAACCTGGCTTTGATACCACTCTATTGGGAATGAAGCGTGAAAATCGATCTCCTAAACCAGAAAGTCCTGCGAGAGAATCGAGCAAAAGCACACAAACCAAAAATGCTAAACACATTCGCAGACACAAAAAATTTTGACGTAAAAAATTCTTGCAAAAAAAATCATATATGGGACGATCGGAGTTTGTAATGCCTATTGTTCGTATTACGTATTTTGGTATACGTATACGTATTTTGACTCGTATTGCATGACACCTTGCTTGGTTTATTTCGACATTTTCAATTGATTGGTTTATTCTTGGGTTGGTTCAGCTTGGCTTGGTTTGCTTAGGTTCATCATGAACCAAAGGAAAACCCCTACCTACCACCCCCATCATCATTTATTAACCCCACCCTCTTTCTCTCTCTTCATTCACTCTTCTTCTTTCTCATCGTTGCTCTCCACCTACCAAGAGGTTTAGGCAAGTGCAACTTGTTTCTTGAGGGATCTTAATTTTTATTGTTCTATTCTCTTATTTATATGATTATAAGCCTCCTTAGAACTTGGAGTTTTCAATTTTGATGGATAGATTCTTCTAGATCTACTTTACAACTTTGAGTTCATGGAGTTTTTTTGGTTTTGATCTACTAAAACTTGTTATTTTCGAAAACTAATAGTTCCATGAGCAAGAGCACGAAATTTCGTGTGAATTTGGTTTTGATTCGCCTCATTTCGAGTTAAAATGAAGTTTTTATGGCCAAAACAAGTTTTTTGAATTTTTATGTCGGCTGAAGAAAGTGGTGCTGGCGTAAAATGAGATTTTACGCAGGGAAGCTAGCGTAAAATCGAATTTTACGCAGGAAAGCTTGCGTAAAATAAAATTTTACGCAGGGAACCCTGAAATTGCGTATTTTACGCTGGATTGTATCCAGAATGTAAGATTTTACGCAGGGAACCCTGAAATTGCGTATTTTACGCTGGATATCATCCAAAATGTAAGATTTTACGCTAGGGACCCTGGAATTGCGTATTTTACGCTGGATATCATCCAGAATGTGAAATTTTACGCAGGAAACCCTGAAATTGCGTATTTTACGCTGGATGGTACCCAGAATGTAAAATTTTATGTTGGAACCCTCCCCTTTTACATATTTTACGCATAATTGAATTTTTTGGCTTAAAAAGTGCACAGAATGACTGTTTTTGCCAAGTTTAGCTATTTTCTAGCTAGAATTTCGAAAAACTTAAAACATAAAAGTTTTAGATCTCTGTCTTGCCTTTCCGAATATTTCTGGAGCACCTCAGTTTGAGTTCGTATGTGAAATTTATGCCCCGTCTCCCCTGAGCCGCATGATTCCTCCACAACTCTTGCACCCTGTTTATATTTAGTTATTGTATATGCTTATACCAGATTAAATGTTAAATTTAAATATGTTCCATGACATAATGGTGACCCGTCGTGGCGTACTTTTGATAGTGAATTTGACACGATATATATCCTGAATGCTGTTGCGACGGCTAGTATGTCATGACAGAATTGAGTGGCCTGGACACCGTGGGTGAATGTATTTGTACTAAATGAACCGGTAATGTTTGCATCATGTCTAAGGCAGGGATCCCTGAGTACCACGGTCAGGGATACCTACCGTAATTGACTAAGGCTAATAAACTAGAATAATTCAGTAGACATGAAGAGATTCCCAGCTACAGGCAATCCCGTTATCTGGGCGCATTAAGTGGACTTGTAGACTACCGATGAGTAGGGCACATTTCCAGCATACAGTCACGTATTGCATACTCCATAAACGGACATTCGACCTGGATAACCGGATGGTCTGTAGGGCTTGTAGCTATTGGGTTAATCTCATTGCATCTTGCTAGTAACTAGGCCTGTGATAACCCTACTTAGTTAAAAGTATCAAGCCGTACTCTTGATTGGCCATGATTAATTGGATGGAGTCTATCCTAGCTTAGTCTGGTTCCGATCTTATACAAGATTGTGACATGACATGATTAATTGTGCTTGTATTAACAATAACGATTAGGGGTCCAGTTCTGTTCAGGCAATGGGTTACAACCCCGGTCCTTGTTTGGTTTAAGGGTTGTAACCTGGCTTCCAGAGCAGTTTTGTGTCCTCTCTTCGTTTATTGTCTTGTTACCTTACCAATAGTATTTGAGACGGGTTTCTATTCAGGTGAAGGGCTGCAACCCCGGTCCTTGTTTGGTTTAAGGATTGCAGTCTGGCTGCTTGAATGGTTTTCTCGTACTCAATTTATTATTGTTATCTCTATTATTATTATGATCAGTTCTTTTAATTATTCTATTATGATATGCTGGTTTTAGTTCCTAAGTGAAGCCTCCTTTGTGGCACTTGCTCTTTCTGGGGTCTAACCCAGCTGGTTTTGTATGGCCAGATATCGGAGCAGTCCCAGAGGATCTACCTAACCTCCAGCCAGATGGTGACCACCAGACGTAACCCTGGCAACGAGTGGGTTTCTTTTTGTCCTTCCACTTTATTATAAATTATTCTTTTGAGGCGTTTAGCCGACGAGCACGTGTTAGCTCGATTGCACCTTTATATTTGTCTGCCTACGGGCTGTAACATGATTGACAGATCCTAGGGTTGATCTTGTATGACTTAACTCTTGCTAGTCTTGACATTTTGTACGACTAGCTTCATGATCATCCAATATGTAATGTATGGGACGCCTTGCTATTATATATTTGGTGCTCTGACATCTTGTAACTATTATTGCTTACTTGAGATTGAGACAATAGGCTTGTTCATGACCATAGGAGACTGTTGGCTTGTAGTTAAACCCTCATGTATCTAGACAGCCGTGACCGTATAGCGAGGTGGGTTGCACTTCAATATACGTAGCTGGCTCTGTACGCCCCCGCTCTCCAGTATTCTGGTTCTGGGGCGTTACATGGTTTTAGTGGTGGCCCATGCAGGTCTTGTAAATCAAGATGTGTGAGGGTTTACCGAATAGATGTCTCAATCAGCACTCGCCCTTGATCTCTGCCCCTATCCTCTTGATCCCTGAAAATCTTGACCTGACCACATGCTTGTATCGTTGATCTATCCTGGTCCTTCCTTATTGTTTCCTATGTCGTCTTCTTCAGTGGCATTGTTCATGGACCTGCCGATCAGCAAGACGGAGCACCTCCCGTGGCCCAGCCGCAACCTGGAGATCAAGTCCAGCAATCAGGAGTAGCCTCCAGAGTCGTCCTACCGGAGGTGAGCCACCAATTCAGCCCGTCCAGCCTGTAGATCCTGATGATGGCACTTTGGTAGGTCTCATCAGGTCCCTATTAACTTCCCAGGATCGTCGTGGAGATGCCTTGCATCAGGCAATGGCAGATGCTCTAGGCAGAGGTGGACATCATGGAAACAGTGCAGTGAATAGCTTCAAGCGCCTGAAACCTCTATTCTTCGACGGTAGTGAAGATGCCATCGCTGCAGATGCTTGGCTTCAGGACACGGAGGTGATTCTAGAAGCAGTCAGGACCCCAGAAGCGGAGAAGGTGGCCGTAGTGCGCCTGCAGTTACTAGATCTTGCTCGCAGCTGGTGGGCAGCGCAGACCGATGGTTTAGTGGCCCCTATTTCATGGGCAGTATTCAGGAAGAGATTTCAGACCAAGTATTTTGATGTTGTAGCTCGGTACGATCTACAGACGAGGTTCACCAATCTGAAGCAGATGGGCAGGACGGTCGATGGATATGCGGCCGAGTTCTCCAGGCTTAGTCGGTTTGCTCCCTCTTTGGTGGCGACCGAGTTCGATAGAGCCCAGCGATTCCAGCAGGGACTTCACTTGGAGATTTTATTGGCAGTAGAGCAGTTTGATCATCAGACTTTTGATATAGTATTGAGAGCAGCCCGGAGGCATGAGTATACCTCCCAGAGGATCGTGGATAGGACCGGAGGTCGAAAGCGATCCCACAGCCAGATGAATCAGTCTTCGGAACCAGCCCCGGCGGCCAGCGCTTTGACTATTGGAGCTCCGAGGCGGGCGGCCTCAGTGACGTCGGTTCAGCATTCTACCCCGACGTACCCTCAGCAGCAGAAGCAGAAGCAGTCTTCCGCAGTAGGATGTTCACACTGCGAGAAGCCTGGGCATGTAGTATCTGAGTGTCGTAGAGCGTAGGGATTGTGCTTGGTTTGTGGTACCCCGGACCACAGGGTTGGGAACTGCCCGAACAAGGGGAGTTCATCGGCTTTCTCTAGTCCTTCAGTTAGAGGGCCAGCACCAGTCCAGCAGCAGCAGCAGCAGTACCCGTTCCCGAGGCCATTGCCGATGCAGGCCCAGGCGTTCCAGCAGCAGAGGCCGCAACAGTATGCCCAAGCCCAAGCCCTGATCCAGAGCAGGTAGAGGAATTTTCAACCGAGGGGACCCGCACCCAGAGGACATGGTCAAGTGCTGGCCTTGACCATGGGAGAGGAAGGGATAGCACCCGGTGAGGTAGTGGCAGGTACTATTCTCGTCAACACCTTTCCAGCTTCAGTATTATTTGATTCTGGTGCCTCGCATTCATTTATGTCTGTACGATTCGCGACACGGATAGGACTGGAACCCGAGTCATTATCAATAAGACTCAATATACTTACTGGTAATGGTCTTGTGGGAGTAGATAGAGTATTTTTCTCGTGTCGGGTCGTAGTTAGCGGTAGAGAGTTTCCTGCTAGGTTAATAGAATTCTCGATGGCCGATTATGATGTGGTCTTAGGGATAGATTGGTTGAGGGACTAGTGTGCCAGGATAGATTGCCATATTGGCAGAGTTGTTTTTAGCATCCCAGACGAGCCGAAGTTTTCCTTTTGCCGAGGCAAAGTTGAACCTTCTCATCCCGTATTGCGGATGGCAGTAGCAGCAGTACAGTTACCCCGGATCGTCGAGGAGTTTTCAGATGTTTTCCCAGAAGAGCTTCCAGGAATGTTGCCAGAGCGAGAGATCGAGTTCACCATAGACTTGATCCCCGGGACCGCACCTGTGTCAGAGAGAGTCTACAGGATGGCACCGTCAGAATTGGAGATATTGTACGAAATGATTGAAGAACTCAGGACCAAGGAATTTATTCGTGCTAGTGGATCGCCTTGGGGAGCCCCGATACTTCTTATGAAAAAGAAGGATGGTACGTCCAGATTATGTATTGACTATCGTACCTTGAACTCAGTAACAATCAAGAACAAATATCATCTTCCAAGGATAGATGACTTGTTTGATCAACTCAGAGGAGCAGCAGTATTCTCGAAGATAGATTTGCGGTCAGGATACCACCAGATCAGAGTCAAAGAGCAGGACATCCCGAAGACGACATTCAGATCTAGATATGGACATTGGGAGTTCCTTGTTATGCCATTTGGAGCAACCAATGCGCCGACAGTATTTATGGACCTCATGAATCGCATCTTCATGGCTTATTTGGATCAGTTCGTGATTGTATTTATAGACGACATCCTGGTCTATAGCAAGAGTGAAGCGGAGCATTAGCAACATCTCAGAGTTGTCCTCCAGATTCTTCGAGAGCACCAGTTGTATGCCAAGTTCAGTAAATGCGAGTTTTGGCTCGATCGTATTTCATACTTACGTCATATTATCACCAGAGGAGGAGTAGAAGTGGATCCCCAGAAGATCGTGGCTATCGAAACGTGGCCAGTACCCAGCACAGTTATAGAACTTTGCAGTTTTTTTGGATTGGCCGGCTACTACCGGCGATTTGTTTCGAACTTCGCTCGGATTTCAGTACCACTGACGCAGTTAACCCGCAAGGATATGCAGTTTGCTTGGACATCAGAATGTCAGAATTCTTTTGAAAAGTTGAAGCGAGGCTTGATGACGGCACCCATTCTCACACTTCCAGATGGGACTGGAGGATTCTCAGTGTATTGTGATGCTTCAGGCCGAGGTTTAGGATGTGTTTTGATGCAACATGGGAAGGTAATAGCTTATGCGTCACGACAACTTCGTGATCATGAGAAAAATTACCCAATCCATGACTTGGAGCTGGCAGCCGTGGTGTTTGCGCTAAAGCTTTGGAGACACTACTTGTATGGAGATAGGGTGGAGATTTTCACCGATCACAAGAGCCTGAAGTATGTGTTCACTCAGAAGGATCTTAACATGCGTCAGAGGAGATGGCTAGAGCTGCTTGTGGATTATGATGTCAACCTGCAGTACCATCTTGGAAAGGCCAACGTTGTTGCAGATGCATTGAGCAGGAGAGCCGGAGTTTACTTTCTGACAGCACAACCAAAATTGTTAGCAGATCTTCAGAAGATGGGTATAGAAGTTGTCCTTCCTACCAGCGTGGCATTGATGGCCAGAATACAAGTTCAGTCCAGTATAGTTGAGAGAATCAAGATAGCCCAGTCATCAAATTCCAAGCTTCAGCGACTCAGAGCAGAGTGTGTAGCAGGGCGAAGACCAGAATTATGTATCCATGAAGACGGTACACTTCGACATGGTAAGCGTCTTTGTGTACCCAGTGGAGATATCAGACAGGAAGTCATGGCCGAAGCTCACAGTTCTCAGTATTCGATTCATCCTGGTGGCACGAATATGTACCGAGATATCCGTCAGCACTTTTGGTGGAATGGCATGAAGAGGGAGATAGCCCGGTTTGTCTCTCGATGTTTGGTTTACCAACAAGTTAAAGCTGAACATCAGAGGCCGGCTAGACTACTTCAGTCCTTGCCAATTCCAGAATGGAAGTGGAATCATATAACCATGGATTTCGTGACTGGATTACCTAGATCTCCAGCTGGTCGAGATGCTATTTGGGTTATAGTTGACCGGCTCACGAAGATGGCCCACTTTCTTCCGTTTAGAGTTGGTTAGTCGACGGCTCAGCTGGCAGAGATGTATCTCCGGCAGATTGTCAGATTGCACAGAGTACCAGTCAGTATCACTTCGGACAGAGATTCAAAATTCATATCGTACTTTTGGCATAGTCTGCAGGAGAGTTTAGGAACTCGCCTCCAGTTCAGCTCAGCATATCACCCACAAACAGATGGCCAGTCAGAACGCACAATCCAGACACTCGAAGATATGTTGAGATCTTGTACACTTGACTTCGGCGGTTCGTGGGAAGATCATCTGCACCTGGTGGAGTTCTCGTACAACAACAGTTTCCAAGCTAGCATCCAGATGGCACCGTTCGAGGCACTGTATGGTAGAAAGTGCAGATCTCCACTAGCATGGGACGATGTTGGAGAAGGACAGATGCTTGGTCCTGAGTTGATCACTCAGACAGTTGAGGTGGTCAGGAGAGTTAGAGATCATCTTTACGTTGCACAAGATCGTCAGCACCATTGGGCCGATTCTCATCGGCGTCCCCTTGAATTTTCTGTCAGCGACCATGTATTCCTGAGGATCTCGCCTAACCGTGGCGTCATTCGTTTCGGCGTACGGAGAAAGCTTAGTCCTAGGTATATAGGGTCGTTCGATATTCTGGAACGAGTAGGAGATGTGTCCTATCGTCTCGTTCTTCCGCCGTCTCTGAGTGATGTGCATGACGTGTTCCATGTATCCCAACTACGACGGTATATCCCGGACCCGAGCCATATCCTGGATCATTCGGAATTGGTTGTTGGTACCAACCTTTCGTATGAGGAGAGGCCCGTGTCTATATTGGACCGGAGAGAGAAGATACTCAAGAACAAGACTATTAAGTTAGTCCGAGTTGCTTGGGGTCATCACTTTTTGGGTGAGTCAACGTGGGAGCATGAGGATGATATCCGATCGCGATATCCCGACATGTTTGACTCGTGAGGTATAATATCTTTCATATGCCTCATGCCTTCGATTCCTTGCTTGCATAAATAATTGCTAGATTGCTTGACTAGTATAGCTTGCCTGTAATTAGTATAGCTTGTCCTTGCATCTCTAGCCTCTTGATTAAATTCCGAGGACGGAATTCTTTTAAGGTGGGGAGAGTTGTAATGCCTATTATTCGTATTATGTATTTTGGTATACGTATACGTATTTTGACTCGTATTGCATGACACCTTGCTTGGTTTATTTCGACATTTTCAATTGATTGGTTTATTCTTGGGTTGGTTCGGCTTGGCTTGGTTTGCTTAGGTTCATCATGAACCAAAGGAAAACCCCTACCTACCACCCTCATCATCATTTATTAACCCCACCCTCTTTCTCTCTCTTCATTCACTCTTCTTCTTTCTCACCGTTGCTCTCCACCTACCAAGAGGTTTAGGCAAGTGCAACTTGCTTCTTGAGGGATCTTAATTTTTATTGTTCCATTCTCTTATTTATATGATTATAAGCCTCTTTAGAACTTGGAGTTTTCAATTTTGATGGATAGATTCTTCTAGATCTACTTTACAACTTTGAGTTCATGGAGTTTTCTTGTTTTCATCTACTAAAACTTGTTATTTTCGAAAACTAATAGTTCCATGAGCAAGAGCACGAAATTTCGTATGAATTTGGTTTTTGATTCACCTCATTTCGAGTAAAAATGAAGTTTTTATGGCCAAAATAAGTTTTCTAAATTTTCATGTCGGCTGAAGAAAGTGGTGCTGGCGTAAAATGAGATTTTACGCAGGGAAGCTAGCGTAAAATCGAATTTTACGCAGGAAAGCTTGCGTAAAATAAAATTTTATGCAGGGAACCCTGAAATTGCGTATTTTACGCTGGATTGTATCCAGAATGTAAGATTTTACGCAGGGAACCCTGAAATTACGTATTTTACGCTGGATATCATCCAGAATGTAAAATTTTACGCTAGGGACCCTGGAATTGCGTATTTTACGCTGGATATCATCCAGAATGTGAAATTTTACGCAGGGAACCCTGAAATTGCGTATTTTACGCTGGATGGTACCCAGACTGTGAAATTTTACGCTGGAACCCTCCCCTTTTACATATTTTACGCAGAATTGAATTTTTTGGCTTAAAAAGTGCACAGAATGACTGTTTTTGCCAAGTTTAGCTATTTTCTAGCTAGAATTTCGAAAAACTTAAAACATAAAAGTTTTAGATCTCTGTCTTGCCTTTCCGAATATTTCTGGAGCACCTCAGTTTGAGTTCGTATGTGAAAGTTATGCCCCGTCTCCCTGAGCCGCATGATTCCTCCACAACTCTTGCACCCTGTTTATATTTAGTTATTGTATATATGCTTATACCAGGTTAAATGTTAAATTTAAATATGTTCCATGGCATAATGGTGTCCCATCGTGGCGTACTTTTGACAGTGAATTTGACACGATATATACCCTGAATGCTATTGTGACGGCTAGCATGTCATGACAGAATTGAGTGGCCTGGACATCGTGGGTGAATGTGTTTGTACTAAATGAACCGGTAATGTTTGCATCATGTCTAAGGCAGGGATCCCTGAGTACCACGGTCAGGGATACCTACAGTAATTGACTAAGGCTAATAAACTAGAATAATTCAGTAGACATGAAGAGATTCTCAGCTACAGGCAATTCCGTTATCTGGGCGCATTAAGTGGACTTGTAGCCTACCGATGAGTAGGTCACATTTCCAGCACACAGTCACGTGTTGCATACTCCATAAACGAACATTCGACCTGGATAACCGGATGGTCTGCAGGGCTTTTGGCTATTGGGTTAATCTCATTGCATCTTGCTAGTAACTAGGCCTGTGATAACCCTAGTTAGTTAAAAGTATCAAACCGTACTCTTGATTGGCCGTGATTCATTGGATGGAGCCTATCCTAGCTTAGTCTTGTTCCGATCCTGTACAAGATTATGACATGATATGATTAATTGCGCTTGTATTAACAATAACGATCAGGGGTCCAGTTCTGTTTAGGCGAAGGGTTACAACCCCGGTCCTTGTTTGGTTTAAGGGTTGTAACCTGGCTCCCGGAGCAGTTTTGTGTCCTCTCTTCGTTTATTGTCTTATTGCACCCCATGCCGAGCTCGTCATGTTTTACCTTACTGCAACGACATGATTAATTATTTATACTGGCCTTCACAATAAAGATCAGGGGTCCAATTCTGTTCAGGCGAAGGGTTACAACCCCGATCCTTGTTTGGTTTAAGGATTGTAATCTGGCTCCCGGAGTAGTTCTGAGTCCTATCTTCGTTTATTGTCTTGTTACCTTACCAATAGTATTTGAGACGGGTTTCTATTCAGGTGAAGGGCTGCAACCCCGGTCCTTGTTTGGTTTAAGGGTTGCAGTCTGGCTGCTTAAATGGTTTCTTCGTACTCAATTTATTATTGTTATCTCTATTATTATTATGATCAGTTCTTTTAATTATTCTATTATGATATGCTGGTTTTAGTTCCTAAGTGAAGCCTCATTTGTGGTACTTGCTCTTTCTGGGGTCTGACCCAATTGGTTTTGTATGGCCAGATATCGGAGCAGTCCCAGAGGATCTACCTAACATCCAGCCAGATGGTGACCACCAGGCGTAACCCTGACAACGAGTGGGTTTCTTTTTGTCCTCCCACTTTATTGTAAATTATTCTTTTGAGACGTTTAGCCGACGAGCACGTGTTAGCTCGATTGCACCTTTATATTTGTCTGCCTACGGGCTGTAACATGATTGACAGATCCTAGGGTTGATAATGTATGACTTAACTCTTGTTAGTCTTGATATTTTGTACGAATAGCTTCATGATCATCCAATATGTAATGTATGGGACGTCTTGCTATTATATATTTGGTGCTCTAACATCTTGTAACTATTATTGCTTGCTTGAGATTGAGACAATAGGCTTGTTCATGACCATGGGAGACTGTTGGCTTGTAGTTAAACCCTCATGTATCTGGACAGCCGTAACCGTATAGCGAGATGGATTGCACTTCAATATACGTAGCTGGCTATGTACGCCCCCGCTCTCCAGTATTCTGGTTTTGGGGTGTTACAGAGTCCAACCCTTAAGAACCTCCACTAATAGAATAAAGAGAATATACCCTCTACAAGCTCCTCCCGATCCAACACGGATCACCACAACTCACGTGAAAGAAAAAAAATTTAATTGCCGATTCTGAAGAATATGATATGTCGAAAAATTATTCGAAACGATCTCTCCTTCACAATAGTCCTCAATCCACTCTCTCTCTCACTCTCTCTCTCTCTCTCTCTCTCTCTCTCTCTCAAATATCGTAAAACACTATTCTTCTTTTTTTTAGATGTTTTTCGATTTGCATACATCAACCTTTTATAAGCCCTTAAAAATCTATACATGGAAGGTCAATATATATGAAAACGTCTAATATGCATCAATCATATATTTAATGAAAATTCAATCATAATTGGCTTGTTATAATTGGAAGTCAAATTATATGGAAAGTCAATATATGAAATATTCAATCATAAATATATGATCAAAGTAAATATGGAAATCCAATAATATCTTTGCTTACCATATATGTTCCAAAATAGGATCGATGCACTCCCCGCGCTTCTCCGACACACGGATGACGTTCGTCGGCCTCCGGAGTATTCTTCACATAGGTTGAAAATTCCACCCATTCCATTGTATTCATTTCTTTCATTATATAATGGATTGGAATTTATTCGGGTGGCCGAAGCCAACACACACACACACAATATATATATATATATATATATATATATATATATATATATATATATATATATATATATATATTGTTTATGATATCTATTGTGCAAACCTATGGATAATAATAAATGGAGGGGAAAGAAGAGGTTTTGGGTTTGGATCCCGGGCTCGGGTTAATGAAATAGTCATTTAGTGTACTTTAATCTATAGTCTATAGGTTGGGTGAGATACAACTTAATTATCCAGGTTGTTTTTATTTATTTTTATATAAAAAATAACAAAGATTGTTTGCGAAAGTATCTATGTTTGGTTTTTTGATAAGATACTTCAACTCTTTTGGGCATCTTTTGAAGAAGAGGGAAAGTGCCATGTTTTCATATGGTCCGTGTGTGTGTGTCTTTTTTTTTTTCTTTTTTTGGAAAGGGCTAATAAGTTTTGAGACGATGGATTTTATATCAGCTGAGACTTTAAACTTTGGCATGTCTAATTAAAGAGTTTAGGTCCTGTATTTTTATCTTTTGTTTATTTATTTTCATTATATTCTTATTTCTACCATGTGTTAGTTATTGTCCTTGTACTCATGTTGAAAATATCATGGAAAAAATATACAAAAAATAAAAATATAGAGTTCTTAAATTTTTCGATTGGACACCTCAGAACATAAACTCTAGAATGATGTAAATTCAGGACCTAAACACTAATTAGTTTTTTTTAGAAACCAGCAGCTAAATGAAACCTAGTATTCGAAGAAGAGAGTCGGGGACACGCTGGTGCCGTTCTCTCTTGAGCATTGGCAGTTTCAGTGTGACATTTGGATTAGCATGGGCTGCTGGAAGAAAATAAATATCATTGTCACTTAGCCACTGCCATGAGGCAAAGAAACGATGGGGAACGTGGGCACAGTCTAGTGTCACCACATGGATAAACATTGGCTGACAGCATAAAATAACATTAATCTGACCAGAAACAATTAATGGCCATCAACAACAGTTTTTCCTTTGCCCATAATCCATCAATGGTCAGAAAGCTCAACATAGAATAATCTGATTGCAATAACATAGAAAAAGAGACGTGATGTACATGCCGGTTATAATAGACCTCAACGAAAAGTTTAAACATATAAAATTCAGCGATGCTTTATGGATCCAACGGGAGGACTGCACGTCAGTTTGAGATTGATATGACAGTTCTGCAGTAGAACCACACTGATTCCTAATGTTTGCAGGGATTAGGTCCAATGACGAACCGTCAATTCACGGTCGAATTGACGTACGATCCCCTCAGTCCGGCTGCCATTTTCCTATAAAACCACATTCACTGTTACTACATAGTAAGATCCAATCAACTCTGACATGGAAGCTTGGATATATGTAAGTACACGGAAATTTTTTTTGATATAGAAAGTTGTATCAAAATTTGATACAGTATGTATGATAGATGGGTCCTTCTATTTTTTGCTAAATCGTGTAAGAAAATATATATATTGGGCTCACTTTGTTAGTTGTAGCTTTCTTTACAAAAGCTCAATAGTCCCACATCGGCTAATTGTATAACATTTACTGTGCATATATTCCTTTTCTCCACTTTGCTTCTTTGAAGATTTGTGTGGGAGCCCCATGGGCCGCACCCGCGTGCCGCCGCCGCCGCCCGGCCCGGCTCGGTTCGGTTCGGCGCGCGTAACGGGTTCAGGTTCAATGAACCATGTGCTGAAAAATATTTTGTAACGTTCGTTTTAATGTCTCATGAATCTGCCATTATTCTCCTACGTTGGAAATGCCTATATATTTCATGTCTTTTTCCTTCATCCGAGACACAGAATTTATTTTTCCTCTATGAAATTCTCGTACTCTCAAGATCAATGCTATTCTCTATTGTTGCTCTGGACAGAGCTAAGTCGGGGCCATTCTTTCGACGTCGTGTGTGGCAACGAGATTCCGGTGGAACGAAAATTTTACCACTAGGAGCGTTCAGATTCAGTCTGCACATAGATCCGTACTAACTCTTAGGGCAGTGCTACGTGCGCGGCTTCCCCGGAGGCCAGTAACATTTACGTAATTTATTTTGTTTGCAGATTTTAAGTGAAGAAAATTGAAAAAAATATCTAACAATGTAAGAGTTAGTTTTTCTATTTTTGTGTAAACTGTTACATAAATATCTGTTAACATATACATTCTACCAGCAAATAATCTTTCTGTAACAATAAAATCGCTTAGCCTACAGCATTACCAATAGTTTGATTTGTTGCGTATTAATTTCTATGCTGTAGCAACCTTTCAACCTTTCATATAGCCTGTTACATAGAAAAATTTATTGTCTAACAAAGTTTGTTACTGTAGCAACCTTTCATGTAGCAAACTTTATTGAATATTGCCTACTATAGCACATATTCATATAAGTCATATCTTCTAATTATTGTCTTACCAAAGTTTGTTACTACGTAATAATTTTCTTACAAAATTTCACAAATTACTTAGACAAATTGCCTATTAAAATCATTATCACAAATTGCCTATTAACCGACAATTGGCCACTGTAGCAAAACATTGTCTCAATAACTTGCTTACTAAATTCTATAAAGTCACTATATATTATCAAATATATTCTGCCAATATATCAAAGTTGTTATATATATATATATATATATATATATATATATATATATATATATATATATATATATATATATATATCAAAGTTGTTATATATCAAAGTTGTTATAATCCTATTGAATAAGTTGATCTCTGTTTAATTTTTCCAATATATCAAAGTTTTTATATTCAATAACATATTGCTATTCTTTTTATTGTTGTTCTTTATTAGTTGGAAAATTGCTAGACTAGTATCAGTACCATTTTCTTTATTAAATATTTATTACAAACTAGAAATTGACATTTCCTATACCTAATATTGTAGTATTATTTTGTCAATACTAGTTTTCATTTTATTCAATATTTTAATTTAGGATAAATCAAAAAAATTAATTAATTTAGTAAAAATTTCTTTATTTTTATAGTTCTAAAGTTAAGATTTGTTTGGGAACAAGCCGAAAAGGCCCTTCTGTCAACAAGGCAAAAAATCGTCTAAGCGATCGGTACTTAAGTGTTCCTAGTGAACCTCCGATTGCTGGGATCCGACCCCTACAGCTAATCCAACCTTATCAAAACTTAAAAAATAATAATTAAAGGTCTATTACTAAAATTATTTTAATTGTTAATTTTAGTTTAAAGCCATCTTATTGAGTAAATATAATTTTATAGACTTTAGAAAACATGACTTCCAAGGAAGAGACTTTTTCTGCAAAGCCTGCCAAATTCAATGGTACCTACTTCAAGAGGTGGCAGAGCCAGATAACATTTTGGCTTACCACCTTAGGCCTGATTTCAGCCATTGAAGGGTCCACACCCATCTCAAATGATTCTGATGAGACTGAGTCTGACGTAGGGGTATCCAAATCATCCTCCTCCTCCAAACCTAAGATCTCTAAGGAAATAGACTACCATTGCTTCCACAGAATCTTAAGCGCTATGTCTGAGTCTCTCTACGACATATTTTTTGAATATAAAAGTGCTAAAGAACTCTGGGATGCTTTGGAAGATGAGTATGGTTATGATGATGCTGGAATTGATAGATTCAATTCCACCACATTCAACCGATATGTCATGGTAGATAACAAACATATCAATGACCAAATCTATGAGTTCCAAGAACACCTTAGGCATGTTCAAGCCAAGGGAATCTTCTTTTATACTGAGCACAAAATAGGCTGCTTGATAGATAAACTCCCTTCTTCCTGGTCTAAAGTGGCAAAGGACCTACTACATCTACAAGGATCTATTACATACTCTCAAGCTCTACAGAGAATTAGAACAAAAGAGCAATATAGGTCCAAGACCAAAGCTAGGTCAAATGCCACAGCTAAGGTAAATCTTATAGAAAGTCATGTAAAATCTAAGTCAAACAACCATCTCAAATACAGAAAAAGATCCTTCAAAAAGAAGCAGAGTTTTCAACCTTTGCACCAAAACCCTCAACCCCAAAAACCTAGAAACTTTGGTCAGACTCAGGATCAAAGAAAATTTTATTTTATGTGTGGTAGAACCAACCATACAACCATCAACTGCTTCCAAAGGAATAAAGAACCTATCCATAACTCCTTTAAAAGAAAAGGCAAGCCAGAGGCTAACATGATTCTGAATGGGTCTTCCAACTCCTTCAGGTCTGTAAGCTTTCAACCTGTAGTAAATCTATCTTTCCATTCTGATGATTGGTGGTTGAATTCTGGAGCTAATGTTCACGCTTCATTTGATCACTCCTATTTTTCAACCTATCAGGAATCAGGTGGAGGAGACGTGATTCTAGGAGATGGCTCAACGACACAAATTGTAGGAAGAGGAAGAATAGATCTGAAGATGACATCATAAAAAATTCTACCTCTTCATGATGTGCTTCATGTGCCGTCTGTCAGAAAAAATCTTGTTAGTGGATCGCTCCTTGTAGCCTCATGATACAAAATTGTAATGTAGGCCAATAAAGTAGTTTTCTCTAAGAATGATTTGTTTGTGGGGAAAGGATTTGTGAAAGATTGACTCTTTATTTTAAGTACTATGAATAAAAGTACAAATCCTTCTTTTGTTGCAAATGTTGAATCATAAAATATTTGACATGGTAGATTAGGTCATGTGAACTTAGGATCTATTAAAAGGATGATGAACTTAGATCTCATCCCTAAGACTCCTATAGATGATGAACACAAATGTGAGATTTGTGTTCAAGCCAAACACACTAGATTATCTTTCAAATCTATCTATAGAGATTCTGAACTCCTAGAACTTATCCATAGTGATGTTTGTGATTCCAATAGGGTCTTGACCCGAGGTGGTAGGAAATACTTCGTTACTTTTATAGATGACTATTCAAAGTATTATTACAGTCAATCGGAGGAATCCGAACGTCGACGGTGTTCGGACTTAGCCTTGCAACGGCGACTCGAAGCCATCGCTCGGTCGAGGCGGTCGCTCGCTCAGGTGGGGTAGTTTCGGTGAACTCGCCTCATCTTTGCCTTCATATAATAAATCGCATATTTTTAACTTGCACAATTAGGCTTGATAATAAAAGAGACGAATCCATATAGTTAAGGGAATAATCCCGATGTGTCAAATTGAGTTAGAATATGGGAAGGTCCAACGATCGGCTTAGCGTTGGTGCACGGCGTGCTTTGAAAATGACACTCGATCCTTCGTCCCGTGGCTTGGAAGAAGAAAAGTTGGTTGAGTAGGCAAAGTTATGAACGTAGACAAAGTCATAGGCGTCGCCCGTATGAATGCTTGATAAAGCATGTACGATCTATTGCCAAGGCTTGGCATAGCCTTTGCCCGCCCCATTGGTTAAGCTGTATTACGCAGCTTGTGGCATAAGTCTATGCAACCAAATAACTTGTTGGTTCAAGCCGGACACGTGCACGATACGTTCTATCAAGGGAAAGCTTAACGCAGCCTTTGCTCGTCAAGTTGTTGTAAAGTTAAGTTAGGCAATTTATGTTAGGCTATCAGAGTAGTAGCAAGCACGGTCCTACGAGTTCTATGGCTGGGTATAACCACATAGTTTTACGGTCTCAAGGCCTGTTATATAGAGTACGACTTGGGCGGTGGTGTCGCATAGAGTTCAAGTTGGTTTAAGACACGATGTCACGGACTTAATATTTTAAGGCACGGGTTACGGTTGATTCATTGGGTTTATAGAAAGGGACTTGAAATAGTTATTCTTGAGTTGAATGAAATGATAGGGCAAGAAAGAAAAATACTCACGACTATGGGTCGTCGAGGCAGTCTCAGATGTGAAAAGTATTGAACTAGACCCTGAAAGAGATGGTAACACTAGAGGTAGAATGACTGTGTGAGATGTCAGTTTGATTCGAGTCTTACATGGTCGTGGACAACTTGTCGACACTGTAGAGTTTTTTCGAACGGTGACCCAGACGGCCATCGGAATCGGGTCTTGAGAAATATTATATTAGCTTGTTGCTGGATGACCGTATGGGTTAGGTGGAGACTGTCAGCGAGAGGCTTTCTACCTCGCGCTGAAGGAGCATCCGTCTAACGAAAGGTAAAGGGAGTCCAAGATGGCTCTGGGAGTCAGTGACCAATTCATGTAGATAAGTTGGCATGGCGGCAATCCGCATGTGTGCCTTTTGATTGAGTTGAGTTGAATGTGTGTGTACAGTTAGGATACAATGTTGGGCCTAAGATTTGGTTGTAACGTAGGCAACGTACTTTGGCACGAGATGTGGTATCGAGTCTTAAGTTGTCGGCATATAAGTTGCATAGTTTGGATTTGAGTTGTCTTGAGTTTAAGTCAGGAAATGCCGCAAGGCAAAGTCGGTCGAGTGACACTTAGCCCACAAGTCTTGATGGGATCAGTTTGTGATCAAAGTAGCAAGGACCGCTAGGCGGCGATATGATTAAGTCATACTGAGTTGCGAGGCACGGTACGATGGATTTGTAGCACGATCACATGGAAATGGAGTCTCATCGTGAGTTGCGTCTCTGCTTTTAAGCCGTAAGACAAACACGACTTCATAGGTTAACGTTGTTGGTACAAGAAGGGTCTAAAGGCAAGATATGTGTTAATGTTGTTGTTGCAAGCACGGAATGGTCTAGAGACACAAAATAGGCCAAGGCGTCGGACCTAAAATTAATCATAAGACAAGAGTAGAAAGACAATCAAAATGGCTATGTTGCACAAAGTAAATTAACGTGTTGGTTTTGTATGGGTGGGCGATGAGCTCATTCCACCAGTACAGTTGAGTACTGACACCCACATAGTTTTCATGTGCAGGCACATGTAGAAGCTCATGGTGCAGAGCTCGCTTGGATATGTTGAGGCATGGAGTTCCTTGACGATTCGTAGCGTACGACCGCATGGAGTCTGGACTTATACGGGATATAATATATGGACGTCGCCTTCCGAAACATCCGCTGGTTCAAGACTTGTATTGAGAGATGAGAGAGAGCTGAGTGACTTATAATGTGAGAAGAGTGAGCTTGAGTGATTGTAATCTTGGACTTGCGCCCCATTATAATCCTTGTTTCAATATCAATAAAATGCATCTTTTGAATGACTTGTGCTTTGTTCTAAATTTTTGTTGCTATTATTCAATGTCTCTGCTTGGGACTTCTGTGCGACGACCCCGTCGCAGCCGCTGTAATCGGCCGTTATGGAACCCGTCTTTAACGAGCGCAATTTAGGCTTGTGCGGTATCATGCCTTAGTGAGAATGATCGCTCCTATGGTTACGGGGCGTAACAGGAAGAACGAAGGATAGAGGGCGGGAAGGGCTGGGAGAAGGGGCGGTGACGGGTCAGAGAGGGGAGAAGGGGGCGAGGGCGGAGGAAAGGCGGAGGGAGGGGGAAGACTTCCACGGCCACAACGGCTGGGGGGGGCGACTCCTACTAGAAGGAGTTGGTCCGGCGTCCAGGGTGGAGCATCGGGCGCCACTGCGGTGGGCGGACGGAGGCCTGGGGAACCACGCCATACGAGGGAGAGTGGGAGAGGAAAAGCAGAGGAAAAGGGGGCGGCGGAGATGGGCGGGCAACGGCGGGGGCAACCGAGGAGGGAGTAGAAGGGGATTGACGGGAGGGGGCCCGACTAACGTCGGCTGGCATTCCCCCGCGGGGGACCGCAGGAGAGGGGGTAGGAAAAAAGAGAGAGGGGTAAGGCGCTGCCATCTTTATATATATATATATATATATATATATATATATATATATATATATTATATATATATATATATATTTATATATATATATATGTGTGTGTGTGTGTGTGTGTGTGTGTGTGTATTAAATTTGAAACCCTTATTATTCCAGCCTCCATTGTGGTTCGATCTTGGAGATCCTCCAACTTCACGATGAGATTGTCGTCAATCCACACGTCTATTCGTGCGCCATTTTTTTGGTAGCATATCGAGGTATAGTTTCTGAATATCTAATTAGTTTTCATAAATTTTGAACTTAAATTTCTGGAAAATTCGTAGAGTGTTAGTTGTCCAAAGTTTGACATATTTTGGTGTTTTTGATATTCCGGGAGAACCAGAAATCAGAATCATGAACGTTTGAAGTTTTGAAAAGCAAATACAGAGATCTAAGACATTTTTTCGAAATTAATAAGTCCATATATTATTTTAATGAATTCTTATAATTTAATTTTGCCGACAAATTATCGATTTGGTCACAGTTAGCCATAACAGTAATATTATTTGGCCAAAGCATGACTTTGTGGCACAGTCGATTTCAGTGCACTCGTAGCACTAAAATATAATAGGGTGCATACTTAAATTATTGAGTTCGTATTATTTGACTACTTAGTCAATGATGTGCCTCGATTTGCGTGTCACGATTTCTGAATTGGAAGTCGTGACTTTTTCGGACCAAAAAAATTATGGTTAATCTTTATTTCAAAATTATATTAGATTAAGTTAGAAATTTAGATAATTTATTCTAGAATTAAATTGGATTAGTTATGATAAACCATTACCACTTTCTAAGGTTTTTAGAGTGGGATTTTCATAATCTAACTTATGATCATTTATACGACGGGATAGATCGGTCTATGATGTCTTGAGTCGCGACTTCATCCTTTTTTGGAGCATGACAAGTATCACTATGACCTATATTGCCTTTATTCTATATGCTGCATATTATTCTTTTGCTTTAATTGTTGGTCTTATCTTTTCTATTACTGTGCACAAGAGTTATACTTGTTATCATACATGTTCACTTAATACTTTCCTTCAATATCCAATGTCCGATTTTCAATATTCAATATTTAAGTTTAAAGTTAATGTTAAAGTGATCATGTTTAATTGTGAGAGAGTTAGGAGGGGAAATACAACTAGTATGCATGTGGTCTACGTAATGTACAATTTTTCTCTAATGTCAATGTTGATAGCGTCGCTGCACCTCACGTACTAACTGTCGGATGTCCTAACCCGTCCATATACAGAAGACTTGTATTCTAAAACACACAGTACACGTGACTTGATTCCTGTTGACATATTGTTTAGTAGTTTGTCTTATATTAGTTGTTATCTCATATTGTTTCGTATCTTAGTTGTACCTTCAACTATTCCATGTCATAGTTGTACTCTCAAACTATTTCCAAGATATAGTGATCCCTTTTGTATCATATCATATTTATTATTTCTTATTGTTATTCTTCGTGCTTGTATATTTTATTATGTAATATAGTTTATGGTGATCTTACTCTAATCCTGACTGGATAACTATTTTTTAGCTTTAGATGACATAGTTTTTCCCAAGGTTTATGGCGTATAACTTGGTGACACTGACATTACCAATGTGTCGGTTGCTTCTACTGATGTGGAGTAGCATATTTCTTTCTTATGCTCTTTCGTGTTATTCTTAGCTAGTAAGCTTAGAGGACTTTAGTTCTAGTTGCTTTAGTATTTATTTTTAGCGGGTTTGTTTCCGAGACTATTTTGAGTTATTGTAGATCTTTATTTAAATTAATTATTGAGACTTTAAGTTAATCTCTTTGTCATGACTTAGTGTGGATGATATATGCAAACTGTATACTTGTTATAGACTATTGTTATCATAGACAGCGCATTACCATCGATACAGCGGTGCAGGCTGGGCTTAGACACGTACTCGTACCCCAAAAGCAGGAGCGGGTCGTGACATTCCCTTAGCTAAGAATTCTGACTATTTACTAATATGCCATGCCGTCTCATAAATTACTGATATTGTATTAATATTCGAAAGTAGAAAAATATTGATTTATTATTTAGAATAATCTTAAGCTGAGAACTTATAAAAATTTAAAAATATGATCTTCGGTGTAACACCCAGTTTTCTAAAATGTGGGTAATTTTGAAATTTTGTGTTTATAATTATTTTAATATTGATATTTAATTCATGATATGATTTTTTTGGTAATTTTAAATCATTTTAAAATTATTTAAATCAATGACTTGTGGTTCTGACGTTTTGCTAGAGAAACCCTAGAGACTGTTTGACCTAGAGCCTAACCATGTGATTATGATATTTTAATATTATTTTTGGCCTAAGGATATTTTTGCATTTGACCTCTTTGAATTATTTTGAAATTTTATTATTTATGATATTGTTTTGGGATTATTTGAGTCGGGTTCGAATTTCATCTCAATCTGACTTGTAATGGGGACTCGGGGATAGTTTGACTCTAGTGGGACCCACACACTAGTTAGGCATGGCCCACATGATATTAATTTTAGTCCACATGATAGAAATATTTTAGTTAGAGGCTAGACTAGTTATTATGGATAAGGTTAGTGTGATTAGAGACTTTAGAATGACTAATTTAGCCCCAACCAATTAGCCCTTTCCTAATACTCATAGAATAGGTTAGTGGGGGCATTTTGGACCTTACCATAATAGGACAAATAGCCCCATATGGCCAGCTACTTTGGGAGAGGATAGGCTCAAGTTCATTTCATTATTCTCATCCACACTCTTTCTCTTGTTCTTCCCCAAATTCCTAGAGAGCAATCCTTAGCAATTTTTCCACCAAATCCTTCCATTTTGCCACCAAATATTCTTCTTTCCTTCTCCATTCTAGTCAAGGAGGAAGCTACCCAAGTTTGGGAGGATTCGGAACTCGTTCGTGTCCTTTTGGAATCTCTACGTGTCGGTGTGGCTCCGGGAAGGCTTTTCTTCGATTCGATCTACCGGGAGGTATAAATCCCTTCTTCTTTTCATTTTCTCATGCACATAGGTCTATTTTGAACCCATATGAATGACCCCCATGGTTGTATCTCCATTTGTGTCCATTTCGTGTCCATTTGGAGGTCATAGGAGTGTCCTTTATGTTGTAGTTGTGTCCATGTGGGAAAATCCCAAATTTGGACACATTATGTGTTGTTGTTATGTATGAATGAATTATTACATATTTAATCTCATATTTTTGTATTGGAGATGTGTTCTATAGTGTCTCATATATATATATATATATATATATATATATATATATATATATATATATATATATATATATATATATATATATATATATATATATATATATATATATATATATATATATATATATATATATATATTAGTGTAGAGAGTGAGTTCTTGATATATTATGTTATATACTTGTGTTCTTTTGTCTCAAACTACCCAAATCCGTCATGATTTTTATCCACGTTTTTAATTTCAGCCCTAACTTAGAAATGTCATAACTTCTAGCTCAAAACTCGGTTTAATCTCCCTTTTTTTTAAAAGAAGCGTATTGAAGTTAGCTTTCCAAAAACATGTATTAATAGGCCTAATTCTTTCTGTAACTTTCTGGATAATTATTTGAGTGTCAGCTGTACGAAAGACAAACGCATTCTCGGTGTTTTTGCGATTCTGGGAGTTTCCGGAAACGAAAACGCGATCTGTTTGAAGTTTCGGAAAGCTAACACATAGATCTATAACATACTTTAATCCTAGATTTTAATTCATGCTGAGATGGTACAGTATTGATTATTAGTAGAAGTTACTATTCGGCATATGCATTTTGTGCACCCTTGTGTGTAATATAATGTTCTATTTGATTTTAACCCATGTTAATGTATACATTATATAATTAAATAGAGAATACAAGCATGAGTAAATGGTTAAATAAATGATGTATGAGGTGTAAGTATCATATCTAATGTAAGCATGTATAAGTATGGCTTGTAATGAATATGCAGGTTCCATAGTATGTAATGTATGGTGCATATAGTGGTGCAAGAGAATAAATGAATGATGAATGAATGCAAGCATGAATGTAATGTAATAATAGATGTAATGTATGCAATATACAAGTTAATGAGATGTAATGTTCTATGTTAACACAAATCCTATATTACCTCATGTACCCCCTTACACTATGTTGACACTATCACACTTGACACATTGTTCACTTACACTTTGACACTCTTTGATATGTATACACTATGTATGCCCATTTAACCCTCACTTGCCCCTTTGCCATGTTCACATACACACACATAGCCTCTTAAATAAGTATTTATGAATATAGTTAACTTAGCTATGTATGTATATTATATATATGTTAGCATATTGTGTTGTAATATATAAGTTTATATAACCATTTGAAATGCTATGATTATAGACCTAATGTTGAATACCAATATATGCATGTGTATATATGTGTAGGCATATATAGCTTAAAGTAATAGATTATCTAGTGTATATCCAATGTGAATTCTTGCCTATTTGAGTATTGAATAATTGCATGCTATATAGAGTTGGATGTATGTTGGCTTGTATAGCCTTGTATTGATGTGTGCTTGCTAGGATAGTCTTGGTTAGGCCTAGTAAGACTTGCTGGGTACTTTGGACATGACCTAGTTTGACCTAGTTTGACTAGTGCAGTTGACCAGACTTGACCAAGGGTTGACTTTGGCCTAGTTTAACCTAGATTCATGTAGAATACATTGTAGTACTTTATATTACCCTTCTGGACATGTTGTGACTTGTGCTGTTCTAATTAGGAGCCAGACACCTCTCCTCGGACAGTATCTTTACCTTGGACATTCAAATATCAGGCGAGTACATTCTCTGATCATTTTATAACTTGCTTAGAATTATATTCCTGCTCTAGTTTACCTTATTTGATGCTGTCACGATATTATCACGGATTGGTACTATATGGATCCCTATATTGAGATGTTATCCCCCTCGGGAGCATCAGATACATTATGTCATGTGTTTCGTGTACATCATATATTCCTCGCTCTCATGTTATTCATATTTCTCATGTGCTTCATGTTCGTTCATGCATGCTCGTGTACTCTCATGTGCTCTCATGAATCGGACATGTTTCCCATGTATCTCATATATAACCTATATTGCATGTACATTCATTTATGAGCCTTCATGTGAATTTCATGTGCACCCATTTATGGGCTCCTATGTGAACTTCATGTGCACTCATGTATGAGCTCTCATGTATACTTCATGTGTACCTTTTATGGGCTTCATGTGAAAACCATGTACATAACATAACTTGTTTGGATCCTTGTGTATTGATTGGGGTATGGAAGAGTATAAATAGTCATGTAAACAATTCCAAAGTAGTATAGCCATGTGCACCTCTTTAGTATAGTCATGTGCAAATCCAGCCGTTCACATGTCGACTTTGTACTCTAAATCACTAGTCACTGGTAGCTCTCTACTTATAGTAGATATTTCTATTACAGTTCTCTCTCTGTTTACATTATGTACTTTCTTTCAGTTTTATGTATCGTACTCTCTTGCATGTTTATATTTTCTAACCTGTTATGATCTGCGTGAGATGTATTGTGCTCGCTCCCGTCCTGACTGGACTTGTTGATAAATTTTACAAATAGCTTAGAGGTTGCCTGCTAGCCTAGAGGAGACACAGTAGAGGTTGTATAGATAGCTAGGGTTTTACTCATAGTTAATTTTCAGTTGTCTTGAGTTGTATTTATGGATTACTGTATTTGAGCTTTGAGATGTATTTCTGGATTTGTGTATCTTAGACACTTAGACTTCTATCTGCTGTATCTCTTTTAGATTTCATGTTTTATCTATCTTTATCATGCTCTACCTTAGATGTGATTGAGACTGTATCTGCTATGTCACCTCTATTCGGAGAGTATATACTGTACAGGTACCTTTATATTGTTAGATGTTTGACCTAGGACAGCGTTCTACCGCCGATACTGCGGCGTAAGCTGGACGTACCCACGTCTCGTGCCCTTACTCTAGGGTGCGGGTCGTGACACGTTTTTAGTGGTGGCCCATGCAGGTCGAGTTTATGTAGTGGTATTCGAAGTAGAATACCACTACAGCCTGCAGTAGGAATAGGATATATTTTTGAAGATACTCAATCACAATTAGGATCCCTTGAGAGATTCCTGGGACGACCCTTGAGAATCTTGTTTAACTCCGATTTGAAAACTCTTTTTCCTTGATTTGATTTATCTTTACTTTCTGTTGTTGAATTTAATTTTGATGTATTATTATTGAATTTGAGTTTGTATTTATTGATTTTAATGAAGATTGTGGAATTTTGAATCTTGATGTTAGCTGTAGCATCCGAGTTTGTAGTTATATGATTTGAAGGATTTTGTTCATTTTTGAATCTTGATGTTCGTTGATAAATTTGATTTTTTTTTGGTATTCATTGTTGATTTAATTTAATTTTTGGCAAGATGAAATTATATGGGCTAGGTCATCTAAGTTATGGAAATCTTGTCTTCTATAGTCACATTAGGCAGCATGGTGAGGACATATAGTCTGACTTTGGATATATTTCTCGGGTGTGGGAATTTAAGATTTTTGCAGCCGAGCTAGCGGCATCGCAAAAATGTTAAATACCATGATTCTAGAGGTATGTGCATAAGTCAAGGACTCTGTGATTATCGTAGCCTTGCTTACTAGTATGACGAGAATTTAGAGTACCATGATTTTGGATAGACGCATATGATTATCAGATTGTACCTTAAATATTTTCGAACATGTTTTCTCTACTTTTGTTTCAGTCATTCAAAAAAAAAGAGGTGAAAGAATTATTATTTGTTTATTTTGTTTAGTTTGTTATTATTTAACTTAGGAGTAGGTTTAGATGTTTTTATATATAAACCTTTGTGTAACTTCTTGCTATAGTTCTTCATAATACAAGTAATCAATTATTTTGTTAGACCTTATCTTGGATTTGATATTTTAGCTCTGGGTTTCAAAATGGGTTCTTCTTTTAAAAAGATAAGCAGAACAGATTTTATCGTTATTTCTTTCTTGCTATTATTCTTGTATTAAATAATGATACTAATAAAACTGTCTTGATTACATCAATCACCTGATTTGCAATGTTGGTAGGAATCTAAATGTTGGTCTTAAACGTAGAGTTAAATTTTATATTGGGACATGAGAATATATATGAATATATATATATATATATATATATATATATATATATATATATATATATATATATAGCAGACACTTGCCTGATACGTATGCATGCTACACTTTAAATTCCAACCTATCTAAATACATATTAATATGTTGTTGATGTTTAAATTGTCAAAACCCCAATATTTCTGGTTCTCTGTTTTTTCCAGTTTAAATTCGTAATTCAAATATAAATTTCATGTTAGTAGTTTTGTTTATATCACTGCACATGTATGTTATATACAGGGTTTCAACTCTTAAGGGAATTGGTTGAGTTTTGTGTTTGAATTTGACAAATCTAAGACTGTGTGCATATTAACCCTTAATACTGGATTCCAAATGTTTAGTTCAATTTGCTGTTTTTTTTCAAATGTAATATTTTGAGCTATATACATTGTGGTATGTAGGGATATAAATTTAGGTTTCATATTCTTACATGTTCGGTTGTGATAAACATTGGGTTGGTTTGATGTTGAATTTCTCCAAAATCCTAAAACTGAATACATATTAACATTTTCACATTGATTTCCAATGTTTAGTTCAATTTCAGATTTAATATGTAATATTGAACTGTATGCATAGCTAAATGTATGGATAGTATGTTAGGGTTTCTTCTCTATCATGTTAGGATATATTGGAAGCATTGTGTTGGTTGTGATGTTTCAAACCCATAAAATCTGAAACTGCATTATTTTAATATTACACTGCTTTAAATGTTATCTTATTTTCATATTTTGTATGTAAATACTGAACTAAAACTGGGTTTAACCTTTCAATACTAAAGCTATAACCCTGTACAAGGACACACACACCCTAACTTAGTATACACTGCCATGTAAACCTAACCCTTCCTCTCTATGTTATGTTCATATATCTATATAGATATATATAGAGTTTATGCATACATGTTATAATGTATATATATACATAAATAAATCTCTACCTTTTTACATAGATATATATATGGTTAGCCATGCATGCTATGAGTAAATAGGTTGTGCATTGTAGATTGTTAACCAATATGCCATGAGTAGTGTAACTGGATAGCTATTATTTTGAAATCCAAATCCTCACATACACTTTCATGTATATTTCACATACACACAAACCACATAACTTTTACATAATGCTAGCTTTTTCCTCTCTAACGCTATATATATAAATATACTGTGATTGGATTTTCATGCAATTGGCTTTCATTCTTTAACTTTTGATTTTGATTTTCTTGAATAGTACCCCTTATTAGATAAATGGTAGTTAACTTTATTTTATTTTGATAAGTACCAATTTTTATATAGGATGGTAGACTGCCTTACAGTCTTGATGATTGTTATTTCTGTATCTTTTCTAGTTTAGCACCCTAGATTGCTTGTGTGTTTTGATACCCTATGAACGTTTTGGTTTAGCATGACTAGTATACCTAGATGAGACTTTCATTACCACCGTATGCCACGACCCTATATGTCATCCTTTTAAATCGTATGATTGTTTAAGTTCTGAGACTTTGATTGTGGGGGATTTGACCTAGAAGGAGTATGAACATTTTAATTTCGAGGACGAAATTTTTCTAAGGTGTGTAGACTTGTAACACCAAGTTTTCTAAAATGAGGGTAATTTTGAAATTTTGTGTTTATAATTATTTTAATATTGATATTTAATTCATGATATGATTTTTTTGGTGATTTTAAATCATTTTAAAATTATTTAAATCAATGACTTGTGGTTTTGACGTTTTGCTAGAGAAACCCTAGAGACTGTTTGACCTAGAGCCTAACCATGTGATTATGATATTTTAATATTATTTTTGGCCTAAGAATATTTTTGCATTTGACCTCTTTGAATTATTTTGAAATTTTATTATTTATGATATTGTTTTTGGATTATTTGAGTCGGGTTCGAATTTCATCTCAATCTGACTTGTAACGGGGACCCGGGGGTAGTTTGACTCCAGTGGGACCCACACACTAGTTAGACATGGCCCACATGATATTAATTTTAGTCCACATCATAGAAATATTTTAGTTAGAGGTTAGACTAATTATTATGGATAAGGTTAGTATGATTAGAGACTTTAGAATGACTAATTTAGCCCCAACCAATTAGCCCTTTCCTAATACTCATAGAATAGGTTAGTGGAGGTATTTTGGACCTTACCATAATAGGACAAATAGCCCCATATGGCCAGCCACTTTGGGAGAGGATAGGCTCAAGTTCATTTCATTATTCTCATCCACACTCTCTCTCTTGTTCTTCCCCAAATTCCTAGAGAGCAATCCTTAGCAATTTTTCCACCAAATCCTTCCATTTTGCCACCAAATCTTCTTCTTTCCTTCTCCATTCTAGCCAAGGAGGAAGCTACCCAAGTTTGGGAGGATTCGGAGCTCGTTCGTGTCCTTTTAGAATCTCTACGTGTCGGTGTCGCTCCGGGAAGGCTTTTCTTCGATTCGATCTACCGGGAGGTATAAATCCCTTCTCCTTTTCATTTTCTCATGCATATAGGTCTATTTTGAACCCATAGGAATGACCCCCATGGTTGTATCTCCATTTGTGTCCATTTCGTGTCTATTTGGAGGTCATAGGAGTGTCCTTTGTGTTGTAGTTGTGTCCATGTGGGAAAATCCAAAATTTGGACACACTATGTATTGTTGTTATGTATGAATGAATTATTACATGTTTAATCTCATATTTTTGTATTGGAGATGTGTTCTATAGTGTCTCATATATATATATATATATATATATTAAAAAAAAAAAAAAAAAAAAAAAATATATATATATATATATATATATATATATATATATATATATATATATTAGTGTAGAGAGTCAGTTCTTGATATATTATGTTATATACTTGTGTTCTTTTGTCTCAAACTACCCAAATCTGTCATGATTTTTATCCACATTTTTAATTTCAACCCTAACTTAGAAATGTCATAACTTCTAGCTCAAAGCTCGGTTTAATCTCCCATTTTTTTAAAAGAAGCGTATTGAAGTTAGCTTTCCAAAAACATGTATTAATAGGCCTAATTCTTTCTGTAACTTTCTAGATAATTATTTGAGTGTCAGCTGTACGAAAGACAAACGCATTCTCGGTGTTTTCGCGATTCTGGGAGTTTCCGGAAACGAAAACGCGATCCGTTTGAAATTTCGGAAAGCTAACACATAGATCTATAACATATTTTAATCCTAGATTTTAATTCATGCTGAGATAGTACAATATTGATTATTAGTAGGAGTTACTATTCGGCATATGCATTTTGTGCACCCTTATGTGTAATATAATGTTCTATTTGATTTTAACCCATGTTAATGTATATACATTATGTAATTAAATAGAGAATACAAGCATGAGTAAATGGTTAAATAAATGATGTATGAGGTGTAAGTATCCTATCTAATGTAAGCATGTATAAGTATGGTTTGTAATGAATATGCAGGTTCCATAGTATGTAATGTATGGTGCATATAGTGGTGCAAGAGAATAAATGAATGATGAATGAATGCAAGCATGAATGTAATATAATAATAGATGTAATGTATGCAATATACAAGTTAATGAGATATAATGTTCTATGTTAACACAAATCCTATATTACCTCATGTACCCCCTTACACTATGTTGACACTATCACACTTGACACATTGTTCACTTACACTTTGACACTCTTTGATATGTATACACTATGTATGCCCATTTAACCCTCACTTGCCCCTTTGCCATGTTCACATACACACACATAGCCTCTTAAATAAGTATTTATGAATATAGTTAACTTAGCTATGTATGTATATTATATATATGTTAGCATATTGTGTTGTAATATATAAGTTTATATAACCATTTGAAATGCCATGATTATAGACCTAATGTTGAATACCAATATATGCATGTGTATATATGTGTAGGCATATATAGCTTAAAGTAATAGATTATCTAGTGTATATCCAATGTGAATTCTTGCCTATTTGAGTATTGAATAATTGCATGCTATATAGAGTTGGGTGTATGTTGGCTTGTATAGCCTTGTATTGATGTGTGCTTGCTAGGATAGTCTTGGTTAGGCCTAGTAAGACTTGCTGGGTACTTAGGACATGACCTAGTTTGACCTAGTTTGACTAGTGCAGCTGACCAGAGTTGACCAAGGGTTGACTTTGGCCTAGTTTGACCTAGATTCATGTAGAATGCATTGTAGTGCTTTATATTACCCTTCTGGCCATGTTGTGACTTGTGCTGTTCTAATTAGGAGCCAGACACCTCTCATCGGACAGTATCTTTATCTTGGACATTCAGATATCAGGCGAGTACATTCTCTGATTATTTTATAACTTGCTTAGAATTATATTCCTGCTCTAGTTTACCTTATTTGATGCTGTCACGATATTATCACGGATTGATACTATATGGATCCCCTACATTGAGATGTTATCCCCCTCGGGAGCATCGGATACATTATGTCATGTGTTTCGTGTACATCATGTATTCCTCGCTCTCATGTTATTCATGTTTCTCATGTGCTTCATGCTCGTTCATGCATGCTCGTGTACTCTCATGTGCTCTCATGAATCGAACATGTTTCCCATGTATCTCATGTATAACCTATATTGCATGTGTATTCTTTTATGAGCCTTCATGTGAATTTCATGCACACCCATTTATGGGCCCCCATGTGAACTTCATGTGCACTCATGTATAAGCTCTCATGTATACTTCATGTGCACCCTTTATGGGCTTCATGTGAAAACCATGTACGTAACATAACTTGTTTGGATCCTTGTGTATTGATTGGGGTATGGGAGAGTATAAATAGTCATGTGAACAATTCCAAAGTAGTATAGCCATGTGCGCCTCTTTAGTATAGTCATGTGCAAATCCAGCCGTTCACATATCGACTTTGTACTCTAAATCACTAGTCACTGGTAGCTCTCTACTTATAGTAGATATTTTTATTACAATTCTCTCTCTGTTTACATTATGTACTTTCTTTCAGTTTCATGTATCGTACTCTCTTGCATGTTTATATTTTCTAACCTGTTATGATCTGCGTGAGATGTATTATGCTCGCTCCCGTCCTGACTGGACCTGTTGATAAATTTTACAGATAGCTTGGAGGTTGCCTGCTAGCCTAAAGGAGACACAGTAGAGGTTGTATAGATAGCTAGGGTTTTACTCATAGTTTATTTTCAGTTGTCTTGAGTTGTATTTATGGATTACTGTATTTGAGCTTTGAGATGTATTTATGGATTTGTGTATCTTAGACACTTAGACTTCTATCTGCTGTATCTCTTTTAGATTTCATGGTTTATCTATCTTTATCATGCTCTACCTTAGATGTGATTGAGACTATTTCTGCTATGTCACCTCCATTCGGAGAGTATATACTGTACAGGTATCTTTATATTGTTAGGTGTTTGACCTAGGACAGCATTCTACCGCCGACACTGCGACGTAGGCTGGACGTACCCATGTCTCGTGCCCTTACTCTAGGGTACGGGTCGTGACATTTGGGAACGGTGATTACAAAAACCTTATAAATGACAAAGCCTAACCAAGCCGCCCCTTCCCCCAAGCGCCCAAACTAAACCCCATATTTAGCCGCCAGGGCGACAACCACCTTCAGTCGCACTTTTATTTGTCTTTTGACCTCTGTTTGATGTGCCACCACCTCTACAACAACCCTAAGAGATCCTCTTCTACCCTATCAAGCTCCGAAGGAGTCTTGTCTACTCGTTTAGCCAAACTTGAAGTTTATTCTTAGCCGTAACGAAAAATTTGTACCAGCAGGTTGGTTGACTTTGCACTTGTGTTTCATTTATTTTTATTGACCAATCCTCGATCAAACCAACTCTAACACGTACCTCTACGTTGGCCAAGTGAAGGCTGTTGTTTGTGGGATTCGGCCAGGTGGGTTGTTGCCTATTGGGTTTGAATTTGGGTAGGCTAGTTTCTGTTAGAGGTTGCGTAGTTGGGTTTTCTGTTGGGTTTAGTTAGGTTTACATAAAAAGTTTTGTATACTATTAATATATACCATCTAATCTCAATATATATATATATATATATATATATATATATATATATATATATATATATATATATATATATATATATATACTAGTGGTAGTATGGGGGACTGCCCGAGACAATATCTCAAAGCCACCCAGCCGCCCAAGGGGGATTCGAACACGAGATATGTGCTCAGGCAGTCCCCAATACTACCAATATATATATATATATATATATATTTTACCAATATATATATATATATAAATATATATATATATATATAATTTTTTCGGATGAGATCTCCGCTCTCCCTCTCCTGCTCGGTCCTCTTGGGGCGCCGCGCCCTTGCTAGGGCCGCCGCCTCCGCCCGCCGTCGGGGTCCTCACCGCCGGTCGGCTGCTCCTCAGCCCCTATTCCCATGGCAACGCCCCCGTTCGACCTCTTCACCTTCCTTGGCTTCCATTCAGGTCCGACGCCTCTCTCCCCCTCCCCCGCGCCTCCCTCTCCGCCGCCGATCCGCCAACCCCCACCACCCTCCTCCATCCGTGCTCCTTCCAGCCTGACTCCCCTCCTCCCCTTTCCCTCCATCCCGTCCCAGCTCCCTTACCATAGCCCATCCACCTACCGCCACCTCTCTCCTCCGTCCAGTCGGTCGCCACCCTCCCCCTCCCCTCCAGGCCTTCCTATCGGAACGACGCCTCCTCCAAGGAGCCGTCAGTACGGAGCAGCCCCCCTTTCTCGGTCTCCGAGCCCCCTTCCAGTCTTCCTGTATTCCCTTTTTTGAAATCTCATGGGGACCCGTCCGCAGGTGGACGCGTGGTCCCCTCGAAACCCGCACCATTGTTGGGGGTCGTGCCCCTTATGGCGCGATCAACCTCCAGTTTAACTCTGGCCACGTGGCCCCACCAAGTTACTGCACATCTGGTAATGGGGGTTCAGTAACCCCTTTGGGCTCCTTCCCCGGAGCGCCTGGTGCACTTCCAAATGTTGCGCCACGTGGGGGACGCGTGGTCCCCTCGGAACCCGCTCCATTATTGGGGGTCGTGCCCCGCTATGTCGCGGTCAACCTCCAGTTTTCATCTGGCCACGTGGCCCCACCAGGTTGCGGCACATTTGGTGATGGGGGTACAGCAGCCCCATTGGGCTCCTTCCCCGGAGCGCCTGGCACATTTCCTCATGTTGTGTCGCGTGGGGGAGCATCCCAGTCAGTCTCAGGAGCTGACCCTCAGTGCGCTGGTGGACTCGTGGTTCCCTTGGAACACGTGCCCTTTTTGGGGGTTGTGCACCCCTATGGCGCGGTCCATCCAAAGTCTTCCCTGGCCACATGGCCATGGGTACCGCTGCCCCCTTGGTCGCCTTTTTCGGAGCGCATGGCGCATCTCATCTTGGTGCGTCGTGTGGGGGCGCATCCCAGCCCCACCCCACGCTCTCTGGAGCTACCCTTCCCCCTTCGCTGGCATCCGCGCAACCCGGTTTGTGGGTCTTCTCCCTTCCCATTGCGCCAACAGTGGGCGCACTCCTCCCCCACCCCTCTATTCTCCCAGTTGCGTCGAGAGAGGGCGCAACCCATTCCCTTCTTTCCCAACCCCCCTCTTCCTTCGCCTTCGCCTGCTTCGACGGACAATACAATGTTGCTTTCCGATGCGGCCGGGCTTCTATGCCCGTTGCGTTTCGGTGTCGGCCGGCTGAGCCCCCCGGACTCGCCCTTGGCACTCCCTGGGACCCCTGCCGCCTCCCTTCCGTCGCCCCCTCTAGGCACCACCCCTCCTCCTCCCCTGGCGCTGGCGCACCCTGATTCCCCTAGGGGCCTTCCTATCCCCCTCTGCGTGCTCTCCACCAACCGCACCTTGTGTAACCCACCCCCCTAGGGGCGCAACCCAGCCCCCACAAACTCCGGGCGCCACCCAACCCCTTTTGGGCTCTGCTTTCGCTGCGGATAGACTGACTTCGGGCCCTTCTCATTACCCGTCCCCTTCCTTCGCCGACATCCTCCGCCCGGACAGGGCCCACAAGCAGGGTCTCTTGATCCCGGACGTCCCTCTTTCCGAAGTGGAGTATCCGCCGACATCCCCCATGCCGATGGTGCCATTCACCAACCTGGAACTCTCTTCTCTGGCCTCCTCATTCTCCTACTCCTTCGTCCTCAAATTCTCTTCCGGCTGTCCCAAACTCGTCAGGGTCGTAGAGGTTATAGCCAGTTGGCGGCTATCGGCAGAGTACAGGGTTGCCCCCTCGACCCAAGGCATATTCTGTAACACCTTTCTTCTGACATTGACCATAGGACGGTGTGGTCCAAAGGTGTAGAAGCAATAAGAATAAAACAGTTAGCTTTACGCAGAAGACACTTTACGTAAGACAAATGAAGACTGGGTTTTACGCAGCACTACAAGACAAATTAGTCTCTACGCAGACTTCAATTGTTGGGCATTACGCAGTTGACAGCTGTCTTGTTTGCTTTACGCAATGGAACAAGCTGTTATCTCTATATTTAATGCAGAGATATGGGATCTGACAAACATTATTCTTTCCTCTGACATTTAATGGCACAGAAGTCGGAGAGACATATTGGAATCGAGGAAATGCTATTTTATACATAAAAGCTTTACGCAGCTGAGATTTATTGAGATACGCAGACGGCTATAATGATGGTTTTCACTGTTTACGAAAAGACATTTCACGTAACTCAATAATTCATTGGTTAGTGTACTAACAGAGGAGAAGTATTACGCTCAATTATTTTCCCCTATACGCAAGAGTCTATTTAAGCTAATGCTTAAGGCTATATTAGCCACTCTTAAGTATACGCGTATTAGTTTATTTGGGTTATTTTAATACCCAAGGCTGATTAGCCACTATACGCAGGGGAGCATTAATTGAGTTTAATCATTTTTTTCTTCTGTACGTAAATTACCATAATTATAGGGTACGTGGCAGGATACACGCGTATGAGATTATGTTTTTACAGTACGTGGGACACATGGCGTCTGCGTAAGACTCTGAATATGATTGTGCTGAGCAGTTGTATATATGTGGGCTACGTGGCATTGTCTGCGTAAAGCTTCCAAAATACGTGCATTGTGTTGAGCCGAGCAGATAGTAGTATGTGGGACACATGGCACTTGCGTAAAGCTCTAAATGAGATCGTGTATGGCAGTTGCATGCGTAATATGCGTAATGGCCTTATTTTTCTGCTTATTTCTCGGAAGACTTAAACCTATAAATAGGCAATAATTTTGACAGCAAAAGGAGAGAATCGGACGGAGAGAATCAAAAGAATTGTTATAATTCCCGAGTGTTCTCTTTTACTTCTTCTTCTCAAGAACAAAGTGAAGTAGAGCAGGAAAGCATTCGACTTGTGCCATCAGTGCCAACTTTGTCGATACCTTTCTAAGGTCTCCGTTCTTCAGTTGTTCTTCCTTCTTCCTCAAGACAGCAAGTTTCTTCAACATCGTTGTGTGGTCCAAGGAATAAAGTGATCATTTGTGAATCAGACTTCCATAGCAATACATTCCCAGAATCAAATTTGTACTTTTGTACTTTTTCTCGTTTTCTTTTCTTGAAGTTATAAAGGCTTTTTGTTAAGTAAAACAAAATGGCGACTCTGCTGGGGACGACTTTCTCCTCTGATGAGAAAGTAATTGCTCAACACGACGATGCGTCGATCGGATCGACAAAGAAGACTCTGGTCGTTTCTTTCGACCAGACTGCCTATGAGGAGATGCTTCATGCTGGGGGTGGCAATCGCCACTCCAAAGTGTTGAAGTCGCGTAAGGTACGAAAGGTCTGGATGCCTAAATCTGATGTACTTTCTTCACAGTCTGATGGGATTCTTCCCACTCCTGTTGCTGAGACTCCCGCCAGTGGCGTGACAGTCCCAATGACAGGATCTAACTCTGTTCGCAGAGGTCAGTCTCCCGCCTTGGGCGTGGTAGACACTGTGGCAACTCACCCTGCGCATAAAGGAAAATCTCCCGTCTTCGATGTGGCAGATACTCCTGTCTCGCGTAAGGGTACGTCTCCCGTCATTGACGTGGCAGACATCAATACTTTACGTCTTGCGCGTAAGGGAAAGTCTCCTGCATGTGGCAAGGTAGACTCATCTCTACGCGCACAGCGTAACAAACAGTCTCCTGTTGAAAACAGCGTAGACAATTCCTTTCGTTTTGTGGGCAAAACTTCGGTTTTTAACCCACAAATTCCAAACAAAACACCACGCAGAATTCCTAATCTCAGGATTACACGCAATGTTGATGGTAAACGTTGTGCACAAAAGCCAACTTCTGACTTGCGTACGCAGTTTCAGGCCAAGAAAAATTCAGCCACTTACGCCAATGAGATCAGCAACTCACTTTATACTCATGGGGCTCAAAGATTTGCTGCACCAAATCAGAAGAAGAAGATGCTGCCTTCTCCTACTGTTGACTTACGCCAAATGTTAAATCAAAAGCGTAGTGATAGAAATGTTCCTATGACTCTCCCTAATGATGATCATCACTGCGAAAGTCATCAAATTGTAATAAAATGTTGTTGCTCTAATACAAAGCGGTCTGTTTTTGACCGATTAAATTATGATGTGTCTCAACAACATGATGAACGTAATTTTGAGTTGTCATATGCTTCTGTTAATATGGCTTCTCACATACCTAGACGAAGAGGAACGAGACGTAATTCGTCTCAGACTCCAAGTCAACAGAGATTTAACAGGATCGTTGACAATTTTGAAGGTGTTTATCAGAATACTCGATCAAGGAGTCGTCAATCTATTATGCCCTCTTCAGATTCTGAGGCTGGAGGTACTCAGAATTTTGATTCTGAAACTGATAGTGTGGACTCTAATCTCTACACTAGTCCATCTGTAAGTTCAAAAGAGGCAGAAATTTATGTTGCAGGTGATGAACCGGAATCTTCCGGTAACACAGAACAAAGACTAATTACAGTCGAGCAAACCATGAAGGAGCTGATGGCTATGATGCAAAACATGCAGCAGACTCTAACAGCTCAGCATACAGTTCCACCACCGGTTCAAGTAGTCACACCAAACCAGGATGGACAGGGGGTAGACACACCCCTAAACAATCCTGAACCCATTGCTAATCAGGATTCAGCATCTCCTGAACCTCTTCATCCAGAAAGTGCTCCACTTCCTCAGATGGGAGTTCCAATCCTCCCTGTTACTCTCCAATCCAATGGTATATTGCAAGAAGTAAGAGAATTAAAAGCAGAATTGGAGAGTATGAAGCATAAAACTCATCTCCAAAAATTGGGGATTAAACAGCCATATCCTCCCCACTGGAATGACGTTCCCTTTCCTTCTAAATATAAACCACCATCCATGGTTTTGTTTGATGGGAAAACTTCTCCGAATCAATTCATAAACCATTTTGAAATGATGACTATTCATTTAGAAAAAAATGACGCCCTCCTCACTAGAGCTTTTATTGGTTATCTGACAGGCATTGCTTATGATTGGTATCGTAGTTTACCTGATAATTGCATATCATCATTTGAAGAATTCAAAGCAATGTTTTTTGTCTCGCTTTTACGAAGTAGGAATGGACATGAACATGTCCTCCTTGATAGCAATTAAACAAAGAGATAAAGAAGAAGCTCGGGCATTTATTGATCGATTTCGACAAGCGACTCTAAAATTGCCTCCTGGGATGCCAGATGCAGCGTTGATTGATACATGTAAGATGAACCTGCATCCCACCATTGCTGTCTTTATTGGACCCACTCAATTCACTGATTGGCCTTCTTTTATTATGGCTGCTGCTTCAGCCGAAGATAACGGCAGATTGGCACGAGAAAATGGAATTATGTTTACCTCCGAAGATAAAGGAAAGAAGCCATCTGCTGGCCCAAATCATAACAATAAGGGTGGTGGAAAAGGAGAGAATCGGACGGAGAGAATCAAAAGAATTGTTATAATTCCCGAGTGTTCTCTTTTACTTCTTCTTCTCAAGAACAAAGTGAAGTAGAGCAGGAAAGCATTCGACTTGTGCCATCAGTGCCAACTTTGTCGATACCTTTCTAAGGTCTCCGTTCTTCAGTTGTTCTTCCTTCTTCCTCAAGACAGCAAGTTTCTTCAACATCGTTGTGTGGTCCAAGGAATAAAGTGATCATTTGTGAATCAGACTTCCATAGCAATACATTCCCAGAATCAAATTTGTACTTTTGTACTTTTTCTCGTTTTCTTTTCTTGAAGTTGTAAAGGCTTTTTGTTAAGTAAAACAAAATGGCGACTCTGCTGGGGACGACTTTCTCCTCTGATGAGAAAGTAATTGCTCAACACGACGATGCGTCGATCGGATCGACAAAGAAGACTCTGGTCGTTTCTTTCGACCAGACTGCCTATGAGGAGATGCTTCATGCTGGGGGTGGCAATCGCCACTCCAAAGTGTTGAAGTCGCGTAAGGTACGAAAGGTCTGGATGCCTAAATCTGACGTACTTTCTTCACAGTCTGATGGGATTCTTCCCACTCCTGTTGCTGAGACTCCCGCCAGTGGCGTGACAGTCCCAATGACAGGATCTAACTCTGTTCGCAGAGGTCAGTCTCCCGCCTTGGGCGTGGTAGACACTGTGGCAACTCACCCTGCGCATAAAGGAAAATCTCCCGTCTTCGATGTGGCAGATACTCCTGTCTCGCGTAAGGGTACGTCTCCCGTCATTGACGTGGCAGACATCAATACTTTACGTCTTGCGCGTAAGGGAAAGTCTCCTGCATGTGGCAAGGTAGACTCATCTCTACGCGCACAGCGTAACAAACAGTCTCCTGTTGAAAACAGCGTAGACAATTCCTTTCGTTTTGTGGGCAAAACTTCGGTTTTTAACCCACAAATTCCAAACAAAACACCACGCAGAATTCCTAATCTCAGGATTACACGCAATGTTGATGGTAAACGTTGTGCACAAAAGCCAACTTCTGACTTGCGTACGCAGCTTCAGGCCAAGAAAAATTCAGCCACTTACGCCAATGAGATCAGCAACTCACTTTATACTCATGGGGCTCAAAGATTTGCTGCACCAAATCAGAAGAACAAGATGCTGCCTTCTCCTATTGTTGACTTACGCCAAATGTTAAATCAAAAGCGTAGTGATAGAAATGTTCCTATGACTCTCCCTAATGATGATCATCACTGCGAAAGTCATCAAATTGTAATAAAATGTTGTTGCTCTAATACAAAGCGGTCTGTTTTTGACCGATTAAATTATGATGTGTCTCAACAACATGATGAACGTAATTTTGAGTTGTCATATGCTTCTGTTAATATGGCTTCTCACATACCTAGACGAAGAGGAACGAGACGTAATTCGTCTCAGACTCCAAGTCAACAGAGATTTAACAGGATCGTTGACAATTTTGAAGGTGTTTATCAGAATACTCGATCAAGGAGTCGTCAATCTATTATGCCCTCTTCAGATTCTGAGGCTGGAGGTACTCAGAATTTTGATTCTGAAACTGATAGTGTGGACTCTAATCTCTATACTAGTCCATCTGTAAGTTCAAAAGAGGCAGAAATTTATGTTGCAGGTGATGAACCGGAATCTTCCGGTAACACAGAACAAAGACTAATTACAGTCGAGCAAACCATGAAGGAGCTGATGGCTATGATGCAAAACATGCAGCAGACTCTAACAGCTCAGCATACAGTTCCACCTCCGGTTCAAGTAGTCACACCAAACCAGGATGGACAGGGGGTAGACACACCCCTAAACAATCCTGAACCCATTGCTAATCAGGATTCAGCATCTCCTGAACCTCTTCATCCAGAAAGTGCTCCACTTCCTCAGATGGGAGTTCCAATCCTCCCTGTTACTCTCCAATCCAATGGTATATTGCAAGAAGTAAGAGAATTAAAAGCAGAATTGGAGAGTATGAAGCATAAAACTCATCTCCAAAAATTGGGGATTAAACAGCCATATCCTCCCCACTGGAATGACGTTCCCTTTCCTTCTAAATATAAACCACCATCCATGGTTTTGTTTGATGGGAAAACTTCTCCGAATCAATTCATAAACCATTTTGAAATGATGACTATTCATTTAGAAAAAAACGACGCCCTCCTCACTAGAGCTTTTATTAGTTATCTGACAGGCATTGCTTATGATTGGTATCGTAGTTTACCTGATAATTGCATATCATCATTTGAAGAATTCAAAGCAATGTTTTTTGTCTCGCTTTTACGAAGTAGGAATGGACATGAACATGTCCTCCTTGATAGCAATTAAACAAAGAGATAAAGAAGAAGCTCGGGCATTTATTGATCGATTTCGACAAGCGACTCTAAAATTGCCTCCTCGGATGCCAGATGCAGCGTTGATTGATACATGTAAGATGAACCTGCATCCCACCATTGCTGTCTTTATTGGACCCACTCAATTCACTGATTGGCCTTCTTTTATTATGGCTGCTGCTTCAGCCGAAGATAACGGCAGATTGGCACGAGAAAATGGAATTATGTTTACCTCCGAAGATAAAGGAAAGAAGCCATCTGCTGGCCCAAATCATAACAATAAGGGTGGTGGAAAAGGAGAGAATCGGACGGAGAGAATCAAAAGAATTGTTATAATTCCCGAGTGTTCTCTTTTACTTCTTCTTCTCAAGAACAAAGTGAAGTAGAGCAGGAAAGCATTCGACTTGTGCCATCAGTGCCAACTTTGTCGATACCTTTCTAAGGTCTCCGTTCTTCAGTTGTTCTTCCTTCTTCCTCAAGACAGCAAGTTTCTTCAACATCGTTGTGTGGTCCAAGGAATAAAGTGATCATTTGTGAATCAGACTTCCATAGCAATACATTCCCAGAATCAAATTTGTACTTTTGTACTTTTTCTCGTTTTCTTTTCTTGAAGTTGTAAAGGCTTTTTGTTAAGTAAAACAAAAGGCACCGGAAGAGTTGTCTCCTACCAAATGAAGATTATTAAGTGGTCAGCGAACTTTAACACAGAGGTAGACTCAGCGACGGTGGCCGCCTGGTCACCTTACCAAATCTTTCCCTCATTTGCTTTTTCTCGACGGGTCTCAGGCGTATAGCCAACTTCTTCGGGACTTTCGTGGCCATCGTCGCAAAAACAGCAATCTGACTAAAGCACACTACGCCAAGATATGTGTGGAGCTCGACCTCACCTCAGAGCCCCCATGTCGCGTTCTTATTGAACTTGGCAACCGGGTTCACACCCAGCAAATTATCTATGACAACCACATCATCTTCTGCACTCACTGCCATTTACGCGATCACTTATCCAAGCATTGTTTCCGTCTTCATCCTGAGCTTAAGAAGAAGAAATCAGAGTGGACAGAACCCAACCCCAAAGGCAACCGGCATCAAAAATTGGCCCAACCATCCCTCATTCCACTACCGAAATCCCACACCAGATTCAACTCCAGCGAAGGAAAGTCCAATAGAGGCAACCCAACGGATAAAGCCGTAACCCCTACCACCCTCCTGTCCAATCAATTCGACGCCCTAGTGGTAGAAGCTATTGACTCCTCCCAGGAGACAGCTTTTCCTGACGTTCTCGTCAAGGCCTCCGGCATGGACCCAGAGGAACTTACCTCCCCACCCCTTGAGGACGCAGAAGAGCCCCTCCTAGCATCTCCGACCGACACTGACCACGAAACAGCACTCGACAATTCCGCTATTGATACTATGGCTATTCTAGGACCAGAGCAGGCCAGTAGAGGCCTTCCGGTCATCGCTACAGGATTCCCTCTCCAGGCAGAAGGCGACCAGATTAAAACTGCCGATGGCTCCCTCCTCATCCCGATGGAGCAAGCTGATCTAGATTCAACAGGAGAAATAGTCGCACACCCAAAAGGCTCCGAGGAACCCAGTACATCCACCAAAATGGTGGGGGAAGCATCAATTGCGACCAGGAAATCAGACAAGAAAGGACCCGCTAAGTCCCCATCCGTGCACACTACGTCTGCTGCTAAGCGGTCCAACCACCATCACCCAAACCCCCAATAATGCTGAACATCCTCTCTTGGAATGTCCGCGGTCTAGCAAACAAACCTACTACGAGGAGAATTACCGGCCTTAAGAAAATCTACAAGATCGACATCTTCATTATCCTCGAACCCAAAATCACTCACACGAAACTTAAATCCATCCAACTGCAGTTAGGCTTTCACTCGACGATAGCTGGCAGACACGACATTTGGATCCTCTGTTCCAAGGCCGTTCAGATCAGAGTTATCCATGACTCCAGCCAAGCCCTTTTATGCTGGATTAAACACCCTCTGATCCCTAACCGTGCCATCCTTTCTGCAGTTCACGGTAGCTGCGACATCGCGGACCGCAGACAACTCTGAAATAACCTCCTGAACATCGACAACCACAACCAAAACCTCCCATGGCTTTGTATTGGGGATTTCAACGCTATCACCTGCAGAGAGGAGAAAATTGGAGGTTGCCCTCCCCCTCCCAGCCATGCAAGACTTCAACGACTTCATCTTCAATTCTTACCTCACTGCCCTCCCATTCATAAGCAACGCATTCACGTGGTGAAACATGCAGGTAGGCGACCGTCGATAATTCTCCTGCCTCGATAGGGCTTTATCTAATGCTCACTGGCTCGGGATAAAGAATACCTCCAAGCTCTCTCACCTTAACGCCACCGAATCTGACCATGCCTTCCTTCTTGTTGAGATCGCCATCTCCTCCAACCAGCCCAAGAAAATATTTCATTTTTTGGAATTCTGGAGCGATCACCCCTAATTTCTGGGAGTGGTCCAGGAAGCCTGGAACAACATGGACGCCCTCGAACCTCTCACCCGGGTAGCTAACAAACTCCAGGCCACGAGAAAAGCTCTGGCATCCTGGAACAAGCAAGCTTATGGAGATATCTTCCAAGCCATTCGCGAAGCGGAGGATGACGTTACCCGAGCCGAGGCCAGGTACATAACCGATGGTTCGCCTGATACCAGAAAGGCTCTGAATCTTACCAAAGCGATCCTCAAATTCAGGCTTAAAATTAAGATAGATTTTTGGAAACAGAAAGCAAGGATCAAATGGGACAGCCAGGGGCACTAATAAAATATGTCAAATCAGCGACGCCTCAGGACGTCGCTAAATAGGGAAATACGTCGCTAATTTCAATTAGCGACGTATTTAGCGACGTTTGGACGTAGTCGCGATTAACCTAGTCGCTAAACAACACGACGTCACAATACGTCGCTATTGCGACGATACTTAGCGACGCGTATATGTCGCTAATTCAGCGACTACCAGCGACGTAAAATGACATCAATTACCGACGTAACCTAGCGACGTTGAGCGACTTGACATGCATCGATGCTGACCTGGCTTGAGAGCCAAATAGCGACGTTCTGCGACTTTGTTACGTTGCTATAGTACCGACATATAGCGACGTTTAGCGACGTGGTTCTTAGCGACGTTTAGTGACGATCAGCAACGGTATTCATCAACGTTAGCGACGTTTTGATACTTACTTAGCGACGTTAACTTTCGTCGCTGGACGTCGCTGAACGTTGCTAATTTTGAAAAAAAATAAAAAAAATACAGCATTTGCAGCATCCCCTATAGCATTTGCAGCATTTGCAGCATTTGCAGCATCTCCTACAACATTTGTTACAATAGCGACGGTGTGTATCATGAACACAGTATCAAACAATACAGATACACACAATCAGGAACACGTTTGAAACACAATCTCATCAATCAACACAGATATATAAAAAATTGTAACAATAATGTCAAACATAATGCTCCACATAAGAATAATGTATGTATAACCACATAAAAGACCCAACAATGGGCCATCACACAACAATATATATATATGTCGACTACGGCTGATCAGGAGGACCATCACTGCTCCTGGAAAGAAGGTAAGCATACTACTCCGGTGTAAGAACCACCGACGACGATGAAGGAGGAGGCAATGCAACCGCTGGAGAAGGAGGCAGTGTAACCGCTGGAGAAGGAGGCAGTGTAACCGCTAGAGATGGGTGCGTCCACGTCTCCTCTAGGGCTAGCAGTCTGGCGCTGTATTGCTCCATGCAAGCCGCTGTCCTAGTAACGGTGTCGTAAATGGACTCCTGTGTCCCCTGTACGTGTCGTACGGCGCGCTCGAGCTCGTCAAAGAGTGCGGTGACTGACGCAGCGTCCCCTTGCGCCTGAGGCCCTGGCTGCTCAGAAATCCTTCTCAGCATATCGTCGTGCATCTCAGCAATCTGGCGGACAATGGTATCCTCGACTCGGGACGACTCGGCCTGTGACGGATGTGAATGCGCTCTGGTAGAAGGAGCCCTGGATGCCTGCATCGCACCAAATGCGCCGTAGGACCCCGTACCGTAGTACGTACCCTTCTGAAGACCACAAACAGCGGTCTTCCAGAGCTCGTCCTCCGGTTGAGACAGAGAGGGCTACGATGTACCAACCCTCCCTCTGCCGGTACACTAGCACTCGCATGCTCATCACGTAGCCTAACAAACTCTTCCTAGAAATCATTGTGCATCTTTATAAATCAGTACTTACCTAAATTAGCCTAATAAACGTCTAAAGTAATTAATTATTATTAACTATATGGTTATCTGTATATTCTTTAAGTTGTGTTAAAAATTAACGAAATCTAAATTAGTACTTACATAGCTCTGAGTAGCCCGGTCGTCGATGAGCTTTCCGTCCTTCCGATGGGTGGCCAGGAAGACGGTCACTATGTTTGCGTCCTCACCCCTCTTTACCTCCGTGTTTGTTATATTTTATTCTTTAGCTAAATAGAAAATTATATACTCCTACTATCAATAAAATCTTATATTTTGCAATAAATTACATACCAGACGACGAAAATGCTCCGTCATAGAAATCGATCCACCACACCACTTTCTGGCCCTCGTCCTAGCCGCCTTCGCCTTCTCCGACCGCTCTCTGTACTGGGGCTCCTCAAATCGAGCCCTCATCGTGGTCCACTAGTCAGGTGTGATCCAACCAGCAATCGGCTTTCCGGAGCGCTGACGAGCTTTCTGATCGTCAATTGCATCACTGATCAACTTGGCGGCGACGGCAGAAAACTGCCTCTCAATCTGCTCAGTCCGGTGTGGTGGATAAAAATAAGTCCTCTACAAGAATTACAAATTAAAATAATAAGTTCTAAAAAATTCTTAAAATTATATTAAACATACTAAATTAACTAACTTTAGTTACCTTGCAGTGGGCAAACCAGAATTGTAAAACCCCTAAATTTTCTACTATTTTTTTATAAATTTGGTAATGATTATTTTTTTGTATTATACATCGCGTAGTTGTATTGTACGTCGCACGCAAAAATTAATTTTTTTTTGAATTTGATCGACGAGTGCAATTATGTGCGAGCGTACATATTTTTAGAAAAATATTTTTTCTATTTTTCTCGTTTCAAATAATATATGTAATAATTACTTTTAGCAATCGTACCAAAATTTTCAAGTTTATAATTTTATTTATAAAAATCCTTTGGTTTATAACAATTATTAATAATAAATAATATTCTTAGTGCATACATATATTTCATAAATATTTTATTAGTTTACTTTTAAATAAAAAAGTAATTTTTGAAATTTATTAATATTAATATTTGAAAAGTTATGTAAAAATATTTATTATTTTTGAAATTATTATTATTGGCATTTTGGAAAATATATTTGAAAAATTTTTGTGGCCATTTTAAATCTTGATTTGATTTTATGGATATATTTAAATAGTTAATTGAAATATGAATAATCTTATTTAATTTTATACTAAAAGAAGGAATTTAATTAGATTAAATTGATTTATATTTGGATTTGAATTAAATTTAATTTAAATTAAATTACGAATTATCTATAAAGATTTAAAATTCCCACAATCTTATCCAAATGGGAATTCCCACCTCCTATATATAGGAGAGGTACTCCTCCATATTTTCTACCACATTCAGATGTGCATCGTGTCTGTGACGACCAAATTCTTATTCCATCCCGTTACATTCATCCACCTCGTGTCGGGACACACCCCCGATACGACAAAACTCCATCTCCACCCTCCTTCACGTAGCCCGGCACCACTGCCCCCTCGTATCAGCCTCATCGTCACCTCCCCACCCCGTCACCAGTACCAAGCAAGGTCGGCCACCACCATCACCACAATAACCGTCGCCATCTTCATCACCACCACCATAACCACCGCTACGGCCATTTTCGGCCGCAGCCACCACCGTCTACACCAACCTCACCATCACCAATACCTTCTCCGACCCCCTGCCACCCTCAACACTCCCCTTCGCGGTCGCGGCAAACCCGACCACACCCAATCGTTGCCACCAGAATTTCTACCCACGCCAACACCACCATCGCCAATCCAAAACCCACCACCACATCCGAATAGAAGGCAGAGAACCTCACCTGGTTCCGTCGTGCTCGGATGAGCCAGTCCCCGCGAGACCGAGACTCCCTCCGCGCGTTGAGTCGAGAACTGCCGCCTCTCCGACTTCAAGGGCCCGCCCGACGACGAGAGCCAAACCCCCTTCGTCGTCGCCTCCGGAACCCTCTGTATGATTGGCGCTCAACGCCCCCACCTGGTCACTACGCCACCGTCGTCTTCCCGAGCTCCCCTTTCGCCTCCCTCGTGCAACCGCCGCCGCCACAACGCTGTGCCACCGTCCCGACTAGAAGCCCTGCGCGCCGTCCGATGCGCCATAGCCGTCCCCGTCGCCTCCACGATCCCGAGCTTCCCCTCGCACCAGAGCCGCCGTGCTCCAGTGAACGCGCTACCCAAACCCGACGCCATCCCACCGAGAACCCACCGCCGCCTCTCCAGGCCCACTGCCGCGCTGGAGCAGCCACCGCCGGCCGCTTCCTTGGTAAACCCTCCGTTCCCTTTCTTCTTCCTCTTTCTCTCTCACTGAAAATGGAATTGGGGGTTTTACTTTAATTATATTCATATTAATATTATTATTAATTAGTATTAACTTTCTGGTTACAATACTAGTAGAGTAAATTAATTACACAGTTTATAAGCTGTATTATTATTATTTTTATTAGTATTATTATTAATATTATTACCATTATTATTATTAAGTTTTATTATTATTATTATTATTATTATTATTATTATTATTATTACCATTACTATTATTAAGATTATCATTATTATTATTATTATTATTATTATTATTATTATTATTATTATTATTATTATTATTATTATTGTGATAATATAAGTATATTTTGTTAAAAGATTATTAATATCATTGTTATTATTATCTTTAATATTGTGTTGTATTAAACAAATAAATATATAATAAATTCTAAATTCGGTAACAAAAGTATATTGGTACTTGACTATGTATGAATTTCAAAACTGATTTCAGAACGTAAATATTTTACTATATTATTGACATTTAAAATATAGTCTTCGACCTAAATCTTATTTTGATAAAAATTTGATTCACTCCCTAAAACGATTTTAGAAAATTTTGACTAATAAAAAGGTAGTTTCACATTATGATTTTTAATTATATATGTAATTAAGATATTTTGTTTAAAATTACACATAGTTTTAAGTATCATAAATATTTTCAAATTAGTACGGGTATGTTCTTCACGATTTCACCTCGATTTCCACCATTGATCACGACTGATCACGAGTTTTTCTTTCTCATGAAATACCGGACCCTTACATATCGACCCCGGCCAGTGGACAGAACAGGACTTGTTGGATCATTGCACCATATCAGGCATAACACCAGGCAAGACACCTTGCCTTTACTGTTTAATTTCGTGCTCAATATTATGCATGTTTTATTTCTTATAAGTGGTTCTTTCAAAATCCAATGTAGTTGCAAATTATTATATTTAGTTTTCTTTATGAACTTGGCCTAGAGTTAAGGGACCACCTTTGTTTGTGCCGCATTCATTGGCCGATACATGTGTGCCACGATGTCACGTGTCTCATATAGATTCGGACTTACGTACCGACCGTACATCGGTGCGTACAGGACGAGCGTTAGGGTATAACTGCTAATATAATTGCCTAAAAGACTTAGCGGTTATTAGGAATATCGTGGTATGGATTCAGCACAAGTAGTGCATGGGGAGGGTGAAGACAGTTATTAGGCGCAAGGGCTTTCACACCTTTACTTTTCTCTAGCAGCCATTTGTGACTCAGTCGAGAGCTAGTGGCCGTGTATTTCTTTATTTTTCTCTAGATGTCACTAGTGCCTCGGTTGAAACACAAATGTGCCGTGCATTTACTTTCCTCTAGCTACCGTTAGTGACTCACCCAAGAGCTAGTGGCCGTGCATTTACTTTTCTCTAGACGCCACTAGTGCCTTGATTGAAACGCTAACGCGCCGTGTTTCTAGTCTCGAGAGCCTTTGTGTGGAACGTTGTCTTCAAAATGCATTTTCACGTAGAATGGTTAATGACCTTTATTTGCATAATCACAGATACTTTTCTGTTGAGCTTTATTTATTCAGTTATTGGCATGATGTAATATGTCTTGTTACGTCCCTCTGAGGACCTGGTTATCTCGTCAGGTGTGTGCTCTTATCTTTCGCAGGTGCTCTAGTTCTAGCCGTGACTATTTTTATTTCTTCGAGGGTGATTGCAATTAGATCGTCTTCGCTTCGCTCGCCAAACTTATTTCATTTTCTACGTATTTTTTTTCTTATTTTGTTGGTAGTGAATTTGTCTCCGTCCAACATATTGTATCAAGACAATTCATTATCTTTATATGATGTCTTTTATTCATTTATTTTGTGTGGATGAGATTAGTTATGGTTCTACTGCATTATACAGCTTATGTATTCATACGAGGTTTCTATATATTGGAGTGTACTTCGTATGTATATAGCTGGCATGTCTAAGTTTCTAGTCCTACGTATTTTGGGACTGGGAAGTTACATGTTTTTGTGGTGGTCCATGCAGGTCAAAATAAATTGTTTGGTTACTTTACCGTACCAAGCAAGCCTGCGAATAGGATTAGAAGTCTAGGATCCCATCCACATACTTGACCTTTTTTCTCAATTCCATATTCGACCGACTCATCGATTGCATCTTGCTTGATTCCTTCTATCATTATTTTTATCTTCCCTTCGTGCTTGCTAGAGATTGACCCTACTAGTTAGATGCCCCAAACATCCTTAGCTTAATTCTCTAAGTTAGGTAGAACACCCCACGACCTGACACACCCTTGACCATTAAAAGAATACAAATAGTATTATCTAGACCATAGAGACTAGGAGAATTTAACTCATTTGATCAACCAAGCCTTGGTCAATAAAACCGTAGAATGATGGTATAGGAATAAACCAAACTTAGATCCTTATGACTCTTAGACTATTCATATTTGTTTTATTTCATCTACCATCGTGCATATGTTCTACAATCTAGACTAATGATGCTAATATAGCCTAGTATTTACAAGCAAATTCTTTATCGAGCTTGATCAAGGCCTATGATATTGAGCGGCCGCTCACTAACATATTGTCTAATCAGAACCGGTGCATGATGGTCTGATCAACCGAGTGCACTTTGGTTCACTTTTATCTATCGTTCTACGTGGATGGAATATAATTAAACTTGGCCTTTAGAATCCCATCCACGACTGCCTTGATAATTCCTTTGAAATTCTTTCGGTCGTCTTTGAGCCACGTATTCATATTCGATAATATCGTCTTTTGAACTCCTTATCGCTTTCGCCTTCACCTATTTTAGAAGAACGAAGGCGTTATACTAGAACATCCTCTAGCCTTCCTATCGATTAGGACCATTACCACTCAAAGTTGCTATACCTTCATTTTAAACTGCTTGTTCTTTTCCTCGGCCCTATATTTACTATCGCGACCTCCTAATCACTTAAATAGGAGTGAATTTAAATTCGTCCTGATCATGCTCTCAACCCACTTTCAAAACATATCTTTTAGGCTGCTCATTTATTCTCTTGATACCATATTACTCCTTTGCATGTTATCATGACTAACTTTAAATATTATCTTTTAAGCTACGGCTTGCTAATCGCATGTCGAACATCATCTCTTGTTTTACCAAATAATTGATTGTTCTCCACCGATACCCCTTGTGTCTTCTCACCCTCCCACAAATTCTTAATTTTGCGGACGAAATTCTTTTAAGTTGGGTAGGATGTAAAACCCTAAAATTTTCTACTATTTTTTTTATAAATTTGGTAATGATTATTTTTTTTTGTATTAAACGTCGCGTAGTTGTATTGTACGTTGCGCGCGAAAATTTGTTTTTTTTTTGAATTTCCTCGACGAGTGCGATTATGTGCGAACGTACATATTTTTAGAAACATATTTTTTTCTATTTTTCTCGTTTCAAATAATATATGTAATAATTACTTTTAGCTATCGTACCAAAATTTTCAAGTTTATAATTTTATTTGTGAAAAGCCTTTGGTTTATAACAATTATTAATAATAAATAATATTCTTCGTGCATACATATATTTTATAAATATTTTATTAGTTTATTTTTAAATAAAAAGTAATTTTTGAAATTTATTAATATTAATATTTGAAAAGTTATGCAAAAATATTTATTATTTTTGAAATTATTATTATCGGTATTTTGGAAAATATATTTAAAAAAATTTTGTGGCCATTTTAAATCTTGATTTGATTTTATGGATATATTTAAATAGTTAATTGAAATATGAATTATCTTATTTAATTTTAAACTAAAAGAAGGAATTTAATTAGATTAAATTGATTTATATTTGGATTTGAAATTATTGAATTTAATTTAAATTAAATTACGAATTATCTATGAAGATTTAAAATCCAGACAATCCTATCCAAATGGGAATTCCCACCTCCTATATATAGGAGAGGTACTCCTCCATATTTTCCACCACATTAAGATGTGCATCGTGTCTGTGACGACCAAATTCTTATTCCATCCCGTTACATTCATCCACCTCGTATAGGGACACACCCCCGACACGACAAAACCCCATCTCCACCCTCCTCCACGTAGCCAGGCACCACTGCTCCCTCATATCAGCCTCATCGTTACCTCCCCACCCCGTCACCAGTACCAAGCAAGGTCGGCCACCACCATCACCACAATAACCGCCGCCATCTTCGTTACCACCACCACAACCACTTCCACGGCCATTCCCGGCCGCAGCCACTACCGCCTACACCAACCTCACCACCACCAATACCTTCTCCGACCCCCTGCCACCCTCAACACTCCCCTTCGCGGTCGCGGCAAACCCGACCTCACCCAATCGTCACCACCAGAATTTCTACCCACGCCAACACCACCATCGCCAATCCGAAACCCACCACCACATCCAAAGAAAAGGCAGAGAACCTCACCTGGGTCCGCGGCGCTTAGATGAGCCAGTCCCCGTGAGACCGAGACTCCCTCTGCGCGTGGAGTCGAGAACCGCCGCCTCTCCGACTTCCCGGGCCCGCCCGATAACGAGAGCTAAACCCCCTTCGCCGCCGCCTCCGGAACCCTCTGTATGATCGTCGCTCAACACCCCCACCTAGTCGCTATGCCACCACCGTCTTCTCGAGCTCCCCTTCTGCCTCCCTCGCGCAACCGCCACCGCCACAACGCTGCGCCACCGTCCCGACTAGAAGCCCCGTGCGCCGTCCTACGCTCGAGGGCCGTCCCCGTCGCCTCCGCGATCCCGAGCTTCCCCTTGCACCAGAGCCGCCGTGCTCCCGTGAACGCGCCGCCCAAACCCGACGCCATCCCACCGAGAACCCACCGCCGCCTCTCCGGGCCCGATGCCGCGCCGGAGCAGCTACCGCCGGGCGCTTCCTTGGTAAACCCTCTGTTCCCTTTCTTCTTCCTCTCTCTCTCTCTCACTGAAAATGGAATTAGGGGTTTTACTTTAATTATATTCATATTAATATTATTATTAATTAGTATTAACTTTCTGATTATAATACTAGTAAAGTAAATTAATTGCACAGTTTATAAGCTGTATTATTATTATTTTTATTAGTATTATTATTAATATTATTACCATTATTTTTATTAAGTTTTATTATTATTATTATTATTATTATTACCATTATTATTATTATTATTATTATTATTATTATTATGATGATTATGATTTGATTATGATTATGATTATGATTATTATTATTATTATTATTATTATTGTGACAATATAAGTATATTTTGTTAAAAAATTATTAATATCATTGTTATTATTATCTTTAACATTGTGTTGTATTAAACAAATAAACATATAATAAATTCTAAATTCGGTAACAATAGTATATTGGTACTTGACTATGTATGAATTTCAAAACTGATTTCAGAACGTAAATATTTTACTATATTATTGACATTTAAAATATAGTCTTCGACCTAAATCTTATTTTGAAAAAAATTTGGTTCACTCCCTAAAACGATTTTAGAATATTTTGACTAATAAAAAGGTAGTTTCACATTATGATTTTTAATTATATATGTAATTAAGATATTTTGTTTAAAATTACACATAGTTTTAAGTATCACAAATATTTTCAAATTAGTACGAGTATGTTCTTCACGATTTTTTTTCGATTTCCACCATTGATCACGACTGATCATGCATTTCTCTTTCTCATGAAATACCGGACCCTTACATATCGACCCCGGCCAGTGGACAGAACAGGACTTGTTGGATCATTGCACCACATCAGGCATAACATCAGGCAAGATACCTTGCCTTTACTATTTAATTTCGTGCTCAATATCATGCATATTTTATTTCTTATAAGTTGTTCTTTCAAAATCCTATGTAGTTGCAAATTATTATATTTAGTTTTCTTTATGCACTTGGCCTAGAGTTAAGGGACCACCTTTGTTTGTGTCGCATTCATTGGCCGACAGCTATGTGCCACGATGTCACGTGTCTCATATAGATTCGGACTTACGTACCGATCGTACATCGGTGCGTACGGGACGAGCTTTAGGGTATCACTGCTAATATAATTGCCTAGAAGACTTAGCGGTTATTAGGAATATCATGGTGTGGATTTAGCACGAGTAGTGCATGGGGAGGGTGAAGACAGTTATTAGGCGCAGTGGCTTTCACACCTTTACTTTTCTCTAGCTGCCATTTGTGACTCAGTCGAGCGCTAGTGGCCGTTCATTTCTTTATTTTTCTCTAGACGCCACTAGTGCCTCGGTTGAAACACAAATGTGCCGTGCATTTACTTTCCTCTAGCTGCCGTTAGTGACTCACCCAAGAGCTAGTGGCCGTGCATTTACTTTTCTCTAGACGCCACTAGTGCCTTGGTTGAAACGCTAACGTGCCGTATTTCTAGTCACAAGAGCCCTTGTATGGAACGTTGTCTTCAAAATGCATTTTCACATAGAATGGTTAAAGACCTTTATTTGCGTAGTCACATATACTTTTCTGTTGAGCTTTATTTATTCAGTTATTGGCATGATATTATGTGTCTTGTTACATCCCTCTGAGGACCTGGTTATCTCGCCAGGTGTGTGCTCTTGTCTTTCGAAGGTGCTCTAGTTCTAGCCGTGACTATTTTCATTTGTTCGAGGGTGATTGCAGTTAGATCGTCTTCGCTTCGCTCACCAAACTCATTTCACTTTCCATGTTTTTTTTTCTTATTTTATTGGTAATGGATTTGTCTTCGCCCAACATATTGTATCAAGACAATTCATTATCTTTTTATGATGTCTTTTATTCATTTATTTTGTGTGGATGAGATTAGTTATGGTTCTACTGTATTTTACAGCTTATGTATTCATACGAGGTTTCCATATATTGGAGTGTACTTCGTATGTATACAGCTGGCATGTCTACGTTCCTAGTCCTACGTATTTTGGGACAGGGGCGTTACAAGAATGCCTTCCTCTCTTTCGAGGCATCCGAGTAGTTGATCCACGGACCCCCATAGTTGGACCTTAGAAAGGAGCCCAACGCTCTCTGTACCGACGAGGGACGATATCTGTATACAACGATAACAGACGTATCAATGAATATATATATATATATATATATATATATATATATATATATAACTTACTTCGTAGGACCGTCGGCCCAAATCTCCATCATCGTCCCGTCTTGAGGTACGTATGGAGGGTCGCTCTGGTATGGATCCGCCCGGGCGGGAGTATGGACTACCTCCTCCACCTGCTCCCCACCCGCCATGCTGTTGTCAGCGGTAGAAAGGCTAGAGGAAGTAGTATGATCAGCAAGCCTGGAACTGCTTGTCGCAGGTGCACTGCCACCCGGACCTGCGACCGTATGGTACAATAGAGTGCTCGGGTCAGACGATGGTCCGGAGCCATCCTCTGGTAACGGAGCTCTCTGCCCACCTAAGGACACGACTCGTCCTGACCTATCTCCGCGTCGTCCTGAGGTGCCTCCGCGTCGTCCTGCATGCTGATAATAACATATGATTGAAACTATAAATAAATACAATGACAGTTCAGAAATATCTGCATACATTGGAGTTCATAATTTAAGTTTTCAAAAATCTGAATACTAATAGAAATGATTATAGTTCATAATTTAAGATTACAGAAATATGAATACATCAAAATCATAGTTTCTCAATCATCCTCTGTAAATTCTTCTTCTTCGTTTGCCTCCTCCTCCTCCTCCTCCTCTTCCTCTTCCTCCTCATCGTCACTAACATCTCCTTCGTCTTCCCCTTCGGATACTTGTACCTCTTCTACACAAGTAGATATTGAATGGGGAACTTCTGCTGAGTCGACATCAACTGTATTTGGTACAAGAGGCAGCTCATCCTCCTGATAAGCCACTTCGTCGATGTCGTTGGTATTTCTGGCTTTAGTCTTGCATACTGCCCACCAGTCGTACCTCGTTGTTCCCCGTCTAGGATATGTTGTAAAATATACGAGTTGAGCTTGACTTGCTTGGATAAATGGTTCGTATCCTTGGTATCGACGACGGTAGTTAATATCTACAAGACCATGCTTGTTAATTTTCCATCCTTGATCTTGTATGGGATCGAACCAATCAACTTTGAACAACACGATCTCGGCAGGCTCTATGCCATAGTTGTACGTCAATTCCACAATCTCCCGTAAGATGCCATAGAAATCATTGCCTGGAGTGACATCTTTGTAGTTTGTAGATTTGATACATAAGCAACTATTTTTTGTGGAATCAAGATCCAGGAAGCTATCTCTGATGAGAGCATTTGTTGACTTGAACTTAAACCCATTCACGCAATAACTTGGCCATATTTTGACGGCATAAATTGGTCCCTTGGCAAGAGTTCTAATAGATTCATTCTCAAGGATGATGTTCGGACGATCGACCTAAATATGAGAAGATACAAAATTAAGTTTAATGTTAAGTTATTTCTTGTGCAGTTGTGAATGGAGGAAGATTCTAACTAGCTTCTTACGTACATATGCAGTCAACCAAGACGGGAAATGAAGTCTCATTTCTTCTTCAACTTCTTCATCTGCAATGTATGGTCTACTTGACCTCACCTCATCATAAAATTTGCTGAAAACCAATAAATATCGGGATATACTCGTTAAATTATAATAACGTAATCAATAAATAGATGACTTGAACGTTAAAGATTTTCACTTACCACTCTAGCTTTTCCACTTCATCCTCCTCAGGTGGTTTAGATGGCGCTCGAACGGGTACATCCACCGATAACCGATGGACCCACCAACACGTGCCTCATAGGAAAGATGAATTCCCGAACTGGTTCATCCTCCTCAGGTAGTTTAGTAGAACAAAGATCTCTGAAAAATATGCTAAGCTCTGTCAGTGGATCCCAAACGACTTGAGGTAAGAATTCTTGAAATGCAATCGGGATTAACCTCTACATAAAAACGTGACAGTCGTGGCTCTTCATACCCTGTAGTTTGTTCTCCTTCGGATCAACATATCTTCTCAAATTCGATACGTACCCGTCTGGAAATTTTAGGCCCTGGATCCACCTACAAAGTTTACCTTTGTCCTCCTTGTCCAGTGAGAAAATGGCCCTGGGATGCTTATACTTTCCACTGCCTTCCTTTATCAAATGCAACTCTGGACGTCTGCATATTTCTTCTAAGTCCAACCTGGCCTTGGGATTGTCTTTCGTCTTCCCCTTTACGTCCATCACAGTATTTATTACATTGTCAAATACATTCTTCTCGATATACATGACATCCAGGTTATGTCTGAGCAGATGGTCACTCCAATATGGTTGGTCCCAGAATATACTCCTCTTCGTCCAGTTGTGAGCGCGGCCAAATCCATCACACTTGTACCCCACTGTCGGCTCTTCAATAGCACTTGATAATTCTTTAACTTCTTTCCATATCGTGTCCCCGGACCACCGTGACGGTGGACTGGACTTCTCTACCACGCCAGTACGAAAAGCATTCATGTTCCTCCGGTACGGATGATCCTTTGGCAGGAATTGTCGATGACAATCAAAGAAGCACGGTTTTTCTCCGTATTTCAAACGGAAAGCCTTAGTGCGATCCATGCAATACGGACATGCGAGACGACCATGGGTGCTCCAACCCGATAACATTCTATAGGCCGAGAAATCATTGATGGTCCACATTAGTGCGGCCCTCATCTGAAAGTTCTGCTTTCTGGAAATATCATATGTGGTTGCACCTACTTCCCACAACTGATTCAGCTCATCTACCAAGGGCTGTAAGTATACATCGATATTCCTCTTCGGGTTCTTTGGACCTGGAATAATAGGTTGTCGTATCATCATTGCCGAGCGATGGGGTCGAAGGACAGTCAACTTTATCTACTGCTACATAGTTTCTGCCTCGCCAGTTGAATGGCTGCAGGGACTATGTCCTGATCACGATGTCGTAACGTAGATTAATGTAAAGTCCTTATAGCAAATGTCGTACATAGATTTCTGTCTCACCAGTCGAATGGTTGCAGGTACAGTGTCTGGCTGATATAATACCATGGAGTTGGGGCCCTACCTCTCCAGCTATAACTTAATTCAATACAAAGTAGGGGGAACTTGAACTAACCAAGTAAGGGACTGACAAGGTTGAACATAGATGAAACTAAACTGGAACATTGGACTGGTCACTGAACATTTAAAATAGGACTGGATCCTATACTACCTGGGAACTGAAGAAGAAATTTTGGACTATACAAGATATAAAGGTTTGAACATATAAAACAGGGACTAACAACAAGGATAACAAGACTAGACATGTAATGAATGTAGTGACTGATACATTACTATTGGACTGAACAAATAGTACAACTAAGGACTGAACAATGGGCTAACTGCTAACCCCAATACCTCTGTCCATTGATACCTCAAACATGGCAGTCACACTGCTGCCAAGGGCCAACTATGCATATGCATGGAATTTCTGATACTATAGGCTATGGACTGAACAATAGTATAAGGTAATCTCTTCATCCTTTCTAAATGATAATGATTTAATCAAAAAGGTTGATACATGGGGCATAGAGGACAGCATAATAAATACAAACCTCTCATTTACTGATACCAAAATGAAAGGATGAACCAAGGTAGCCTACAACTCAAGCCTAACCCAACTGAATAATGTGGTTGCTAAGACCTCCCTTAGGACTAAACCAAATTAAGCAGGGACTGGACACCTAATGTAATGAAGACTGATACTTAAGGGAGGATATGGACTATAGTTCAAAGGGACAGCTGTGGATCTAAAACTGATACCAAACTAAACAAGGACTGATACATGTAAACCCTTACAAACTCCCATGCTCTCAAAGCCTTCACCATAGATATTACATTGGGACCCATGTATTTGATATCAAGCTTCAAACAACAAAATATATAAAATGCAATGTCTGATACATTCAAGCAAATCCACTCTCTTCATCTACTTAACTGACACCCACACACCAAAATAACTGTAGGGTGTGAAAAATTCTGACACGCTGACATAAGACCAAGTCAGCCAAAGGCCATACGCTCAGCCAAAGGCCATACGCTCAGTGCAAAAGTCATACACTCAGTGAATATTTTATTATTTCTCGACTGACAGTACAGCATACGCTCAGTGGGGGATGAATCTGACACTTCGTCTTTCATGCAAAAAAAAATAGCTGTCTTAGGAGAATTAACCGTCGTATGGATTTTCGAGAGTTGATTTTGTCTTTTACGAGGACAGCTCATTAGCCATCATGAATGCACAGCCATCATTACTGTCATTTCTGACAGTCTGTCAGCCGTCATATCCGCAACACGACGCTCGAGAGATATTTGTCAGTTATTGGGAGATATGGCGTATTCGAGAAGATTGAGGATAGCCACGTGTCTACTTCTCCAGTTATACGACTCCTCATCAAGACAGCGTATGTACTTCATACGACTCCTCATCAAGGTAGCGTATGGACTTCATACGACTCCTCATCAAGGCAGCATATGGACTTCATACGACTCCTCATCAAGGCAGCGTATGTACTCCATACGACTCCTCATCAAGGCAGCTTATATACTCCATACGACTTCTTGTCACCCAAATAAGCGTATAGACTCCATATGACTCCTTGCTATCCAAGTCAGCGTATGCAAGACATATGTATCCAAAAGACAGCGTATGGACTCCATACGACTCCTCTTCAAACAAGACAGCATATGCTAGTCATACTTCTCCAAAAGACAGCGTATCAAAGTAAACGCATTCAGAACGACTTCAAATGTACAGTCAACACACGTTCTTATGTGTCCTATATTCGGTTACCCACTCATTCAGAAGTTATGCAACATGGCATTTATGCCATCAATCTCTCCTGGATATACTCCACTACTCTCAATCGCCCTCCAACGTGTCTCCAACAAAATTTGCCATGCGTCCCTGCAGTTATGCACACGTCAAGTAACTGACTGAGCGTATGCCCAAAGCAGTTATCCAGAACTCTATAAAAGAGAGTTTTTCTATCTTCAACAGACACCACATTATTCAGAGAGAACAGAGAGATTGCCCAATTGCTGTCCAAGTTCTTCGAGATCCGAGCCTTCTTCATCGTATCGTCCAAGGGATAAAGTGATCGTCTTCTAGATCAGATTCCTACAGTTGTAATTTTCTCAGAAACACAATAAATAAATAGAATTTATTTATAGAAAACAAATTGGCGACTCTGTTGGGGAAAGCTGTCTCCTATAACGAGACAGCAACAACTCAATTCGATACTTCGTCGATCGGTTCGTCGAAGAAGATGATGGTCGTACAATTCGATCGACCAATCTGCTTACGAAGAAATACTCAAAGCGAAGGAGGGCCGAACTGCTTCCTCCGCTTCTCTCTCTGCCAAGAAGAAGAGACGTTCTGTCTATGTCCTTAAGTCTTCTCCGACGGCCTGAGACGCTTCTGTCACTTTCCACGCTGACAAGAACACGTCTCCAACCTCAGCGAAGCACGCCCCGGCTTCTCTGAATACAGCAACAGTGGCTTCTCCTAGTCACGCTGACAAAATGGGTTCTTTAGCCAAGTCAGCGTGTTCAAGGAAACCCATCTCTGGACATGTCAAAGTCTCTTCTTCTTCTACTCCTACGACAGCAGTCGGCTCTTTAGCCATTAATGACTCTGTGCGTATGGCAATCATTGACCAACCATACGCTAGTCAAAAGACAGCGTATGACAAGAATTTTTTGAAGTCAGCGTATGCCAACCAATACAGTCCTTTGACTGTCTCTCAAGGCCAGGCTGGGGGTTCTCTTCCACAGAATATACAAATGATTCCCCCACAACTTGCACATCTTGTGCCAACCAAGGAGAACGACTCTTTAGTCAACTCCTCTGCTCTTAAGGTTTTTACCTCTGGGGTTAATTTGACTAGCACTCTTACTAGATCAAACAAAGGAAAACGCCTTTTGGCTACTTCCTCTAAAGATGGATTATTACCGACTTCCAGTCGGAATAATGTTCATCTTCCTTCTCAAAATTTCTCGATCCGACAAAGGCAAATTGCAAGTATCCAGGACTGATACCAAAGTTGTACCTCCTATGGACCTTCGTAACAAGCTTAACCGGAATCGTCTCGGTTCTACTTTCGACATAAAGAAGCCTTATCAAACTGGGACAAGTATAATGGACCCTGATGCACAATATGCTAAGAACTATATCGCTCAGATCAATCGGACTTTATACATTCAAGAACGAAAAAGACAGAAGAATAAAAGACAAGTTTCTACACAGAGACTATCTTCAAACACTTCCCAGTCTGTTTTCGCAGATCTCCGAGAATATCTGCAAAACAAGCTGAGAATCAACACTCCATCTGTCTCTGACATTGCTCATATTCGTCATGAAGAGCATTGTTGTAACTTCCAACCTCGGGTCGTGATCCAATGTTGTTGTTCACCGAAAAGAAGATCTGTCTTCGAACGGATTCAACATGAACCAATACCAGACGAAGACGAACCTCTTTATGCTTCCGTCAACATGACCTCCAGAAATACTGGGGGTAGAATACGATCTGATTCTATGTTAGATTCTGAAGATGGTGTTTACCTCGGCACCAGATCCAGAACCAGAGCTTCGACCAGTATCTCTTCTTCTTTTCATCCAGATGATAATCCTGAGACCACGGAGGACTTCCTAGGAGAATCCAACTTCCCAGTATTAAATCCCATGAATAACCCCGGGAAAGATGCTGACTCTCATAGCGAAGATTCGGAACAGACTGTTTCATCGTCGATACCTCGAATGATTACCACTTATATGGTAGATGGCAATCACGAACCTTCAACTAGCACTGAGGCTCATGAACAAAGGATTTCTTCCTTGGAACAACAGTTACGAGCTATGGCGGATACATTGACTGCTATGCATACTCTTATACAAGCTCAGCAACAAACTCAGCAAGTTCAACAAACAGTACCACCAGTGGTATTAAATACTCATGTTGCCCCAAACCTGGAACCTTCTACTATTCCGGGGGTACAGTCTAATGTTCATGTATAGCCCACTCCAAGTCAATCCGGAGCTGGAGGTGGTACATATGCTGCAGTCCCTCCTCCCAATTATGCCCAACAAGCAATGACACCGCAATCTTCCGGAGCGGTCACTGAAGAGTTGAAGAATCTTCGGTCTCAATTCGAAGCGTTCAAGCAAAAGGACGGCTTACAAAGATTAGGTATCAAGCAGCCTTACCCCATACAATGGAAGGATGTATCGTACCCCCCAAAATACAAGCCTCCGACCATCTCTTTTTTTGATGGGACCACCTCCCCAAGTCAGTTCATCAATCACTTTGAGGTAATGACTGATCAGCTGCAACCGAGCGATGCCCTCCTCACTCGGGTATTTGTTGGTTGTCTTAAAGGAACCGCTTATGAATGGTATCGAAGTCTCCCTGATGGGTGCATTACTTCGTTTGCCGGGTTCAAACAGATGTTTCTAGAACGATTCTATGAAGGCATTAACGATATGACCATGTCAGCCCTTATACGAATCAAACAGAAAAATAATGAAAGCACTGAGAGCTTCATTGAAAGATTCAGAAGAGAAGCTCTAAAAATGCCTCTCGGAACTCCCGATGCCGTCACTATCGACACTTGTAAGTCAAACCTCTTACCAATCATCAGCATGTGGACAGGATCCACTCAGTTCCAAGATTGGCCTTCCTTCATCGTCAGTGCCAAAGCTGCCGAAGTCAGTGCTGAGACTTTCATAGGTCTGGGGGTACACATGACTCCCAATGAATCAAGTCAAAGTACTAGCAATAGTACGCGACCCAATAATCGCGAAGGAAAAGAGACTCTCGAAGTCAATCTCCAGAGCAAAAATCAAGAGGTAATATCTGCCCAAGCTACCCCAGCTCCAAAAAATCAACAGCAGAGACCTCCTCGGCCGAAGGAAGAATACTCTTTCGACGAAGACGATGTTCAAGGCATCTTCGAATGTTTACTTAAAGGTAACAAGATATAACTGCCAGATATCAAAAAGCCTGATGAAGCCAACAAGACGGATCATCCAAAATACTGTCCATATCACAGAATGCTGGGTCATATAATCCGGTCTTGCTTCGCATTAAAAGAAAAGATCCAAGAAATGATCAAATCAGGAGCTGTGACACTAACACCTAAAGACAAGACAGTCACAGCAAATGTGATTTCGATGCACTTTGGTGACTTCCCTCCGTTATTGGTGGAAAATAGGATTGTCCCTATCCCCAAAGCAACCCTTGAAGTTGTGAATATTCCACCAGCCCAGAATGAAGGACTTGTTCCCGTCACCACTAAAAAGGGAGATATTATGTGGATCCACCCCGATTTAGTGACGGAGTTCGAGACGTCTCTCTCTTCTCCTCGGAAGGCTCCTCTGTCTAAAAAGAAACCTGGGAAGACTAAGTCATGCCATATGACTTCTAGCATCACACCCAATCTTTCTCTAACCTCTACTTTCATCCTAGCAGGAAAGTCACCCCCTACAGAGGTAAAAACTGTACCTCGATCCGAAGACAGATACAAACCTGCGTTTTATCTATATAGTTCACAATCTCGTGAATTAATGGAGAAGATGGGTTATGATCTAGCCACTGCCCCTAGTTTAAGCTCCGGCAAAGGACTCCGAGCACCTCTAGCCCTCACTTTGAGACATAATCAATCCCGTGTTGGCCTCGGTTTCTGGACTGAAGCTCTCATCAAGTACCAAAAAACCAAGAACAAGATGAAGGATTGTAACATGGTTTCGGTAGACTCTGAACCTGAGCCTGAAGTCGAAGCTTTCGCCGGAGCCCGGTCAGGAAAAACATATCTGAAAGATTATGCTGAAGCTCCTGAGGAAACTCCTATGTCCCTCCGGTTGCAGTTCCAGCACCCATCTCTAACGAAGGACCTTCAAATGCTCCTGCTGAGACGATTCCCTCTAAACCAACAACATACGACAAAGGGAAGCAACCTGTCCGCTTCGACAAACTAATCAAGAAGTCTCTTTCTTCCGGATTGCAGAAGCCATATAATTTTGACATTTTGGCTCAGCTTGCTAACACTCCAGCTAGGTTGTCCATCTTCAAACTTTTACGTTTATCCAAGGAAACTCGGGAAACGTTAAGTGAAGCCCTACTGCAAGCAGACTCTTGCCTGACTCATCTGAAGAAGTCGGAAGCAGAGCCGATGACTTGCCTACATTGCAACAATGTCTTAGAAATCATTCCGAACATCACTTTTACCCAAGACGATATGCTTCTAGAGGACAATCGTCATGATCGGCCTCTCTACTTCACTGGGTATATTGACACGATGAAGGTCGACCGTATTCTAATTTATCCAGGATCAGCTCTAAGTATTATACCTAATAGTCTCTTGGATGCCTTACGGATTCCAGTTCATCATCTAGTCAAGGCAGTTACTACCATTTTAGGGTTCAATCAAGGCAAGAGCGAACCTCTGGGGAAATTTTGCCTAAAAATACAAATAGGCAATTTCCGGGCGAGTGTCACATTCTACGTGATCGAGTTAGTTGGATCTTACAACTTGCTCTTGGGAAGACCTTTTCTCCATGAACACAATATCCTCCCCTCCACTCTTCACCAGTGCTTCAAATACATTGATGAAAAGAAAGAAGTTCAAAAGGAAGTCGCGGACATTAATCCTTTCAGAGGAGTCGAAGCTTACTATAGTGACTCTCGCATGTACAAAGATGAGTATTCAAAAGTCTCACAAGCTATGGATGATGATGAGACATCGAAAGTTGACACCTTTGTTATTCCTGTAAAAGGGCGTATCACTCATCCGCGTTCTACTAAATCATCTGAAGAAAGCCCACTGATAATTCCTGTCAGTGGATGTACCACTTCTCCACAAAGTTCGCTGATAATCCCTGTCAGTGGACGCACCACTCTCTCACCATCTTCTCAGGCTAGACCAGATACTCTAGTCATTCCAATCAGTGGACGCACTACTTATCCACGATCCTCTTCAAGGGACCTCACCTCCTCTGAGCCTTTTGTTATCGACCTTAATCGAAACAAAACTTCTACTCGCCCTTCTTCTCCCCCTTTAGTCATTAATTTGACTAAATCTACTAAGGCTCAACCTTCTTCAGTAAATACAGCATCTGATATTAACAAAGCATCTCCTTTACAGTATATTGATATTTGTAATCATGTACAAAGTTATTTACATTTGCTAGATAGCTTAGAGTCACTAACTATAGGAGTTGTTTAAACTCTTTATACAGAAGTATCATTAGAGTCTGTACAGAATTCATACTTCCTTGTTCCTATTAGAAAGTCAGGAGAAGCTCCAATATTCTTCTGCAAAGGGCCCAAGAATCCTCCTAATCTGGAAGACGACGACAAAAACGATGATACCAGAAGGTTACAACTACATCGCTACAGTCAGCAGTCCAAAAACATCATCAAGAACATGGGTTATGCTTCAGAACCGGCCTCAGTAGTGGAAAAGGAAGATGAATGCCTGTTCGAATTCCTCCTTTGAAATACGGAAGGACAAAAAGCGGATTGGGTTACATTACTTCTACCCCCTTCATCAACACAGTACATGAGGATCCAGAATCCGACGGAGACGAACGATATGATTCTTCTGATTCCTTTTCTTGGGATTCCGACACAAGTATTGGCGATTTTTATCGTTCTACTCTATCCGCCAATATGGTCTCCGCCAACGGTCTGCAAGAAAATGATGAAGATGAAGATAATTTTGAAATATCACCCGAATCGGAACAATAGGCTCAAAGATTAGACAACCAATGGGAATTCAGGTTCGAGCAAAGAGAACCTCCTACTGAAGATAAATTGATCAAAATTGATGTTGGTGAGGAGGGATCCCCCAAGCCAATATTCATCAGCGAAAGTCTTTCAGAAACAGATAAGCAAGACATGATCAATCTTATTCATGATTACATCGATGTCTTCGCCTGGAGCTATGAGGATATGCCAGGGCTAGATCCGAAGATCGCAACACACAAACTTAATATCATGCCGAATGCTAAACCGGTCAAACAACAACAGCGACAATTTCGTCCAGACATTATGAATGCAATTGAAGCTGAAGTCAACAAACTTATGGCTTCCGGATTTATTCGAGAGGAACAACATCCTGAGTGGGTGGCTAACATTGTTCCTATTTTCAAAAAGACTGGCAAGATCCGAATCTGTATAAACTTTTGCGATCTCAATGCGGCTTGTCCTAAAGACGAGTTCCCTCTTCCAATCACCGACGTCATGATCGATAACACGTGTGGTTTCGAACGAATGTCATTTATGGATGGGTATTCGGGGTACAACCAAATCAAAATATTTCCAGACGACGAGAGACATACTTCCTTCAAAACGCTGATCAGTACATACTGTTACACAGTGATGCCATTTGGTCTCAAAAATGCAGGAGCAACGTATCAGCGAGCAATGAGCACTATATCCCGCGAACATCTCCGAAAAACAGTCGAATGCTACGTTGATGATATTGCAGTCAATAGTCGACAAAAGGAGGATCATATCCAAGATTTGAAGACTATCTTTGATTTAATACATCAACATCAACTTAAGATGAACCCTACTAAGTCCTTCCTGGGGGTCTCTAGTGGTAAATTTCTTGGCTTCGTCATTACCGCTAAAGGTATACTCGTGGATCCCGAGAAGATCAAAGCCATCCAAGAGATGCGTCCTCCACGCACCTTAAAAGAGCTACGAGGATTTCAAGGAAGAATTGCTTATATCAGGAGATTCGTCTCTAACTTATCAGGACGCTGCAGACCGTTCAACAAACTTCTGAAGAAAGGTGTGTCCTTCGTCTGGAACAAAGAATGTCAAAAAGCATTTGATGACATCAAACAGTACCTCATGAACCGTCCGATTTTGGCACCTTCCGTATCGGGAATACTATTCCTTCTATATGTTCGAGCCATGGATCATTCTCTCGGTGCATTGCTCGCCCAGAAAAATAAAGATGGCCATGAACAGGCTATTTATTACCTCAGTCGCACAATGACAGGTGCTGAACCGCGTTATCCTCCAATTGAGAAAGAATGCCTAGCATTAATGTTTGCCATTCAGAAGATGCTACATTACATCATCGGTCAAACGATTCATGTCATTTCCAGAGTGAATCCCATCAGGATTATGATGAAGAAACCCGGTATTCTCAACTCCAGACTGGCTAATTGGGGAATCTTGTTAGCTCAATATGACATGCATTATATTCTTCAAAAGTCAGGCTCTTGCTGATTTTTTGGCAGCTCATGCAGTTCCAGAGGATTCTAAATTATACGATGAGATTCCAGATGAAGTTATAGATTCAAATCAGGTTTCGGAAGAAACTCCTACCTGGCGTCTATTCTTTGATGGAGCATCTAGAATGGGTCCCAATGGCGATATTGTCGCCGGAGTCGGGATTGTTCTTGTATCCCCGGAAGGGCTGACTATTCAGAGGGCTTATTCTCTGGATCAATCGTGTTCAAACAATATAGCCGAATATAATGCGTTACTCATCGGTCTTCAACTTGCTAAACATCTGGATATTCAGTATTTAGAAGTTTACGGAGACTCCAAACTTATCGTCAATCAAATCAGAGGTACATACGAAGTCCGTCATCAGGATTTGATACCTTATCACCGAGCAGCACTCTCTATGGCCTCTTCCTTTGAAGGTTTCTTTATTGAACACGTTCGGCGAGCCTGTAATACAGAAGCCGATGCTTTGGCTAATCTTGTCGCTGTGCTAGCCATACCGGTCAGACGTCAACAATTGATAGTGGTTTATAACCGGGAGCTATTCTACGTCGAGAATAATTTGGCTTTGGGTTTCCCCATGACCCAAACGAAAATTCTCTCAACCCTGATGAATTTAATTCCTCCAACCTTAACACTGGATTAGGGTTTGACAGAGCATCCTCGTCTTCTTCTGATTCTACTATGGAATACATCTTTTCCAACAAAACAGAAGCCATGACCGAAGACTGGAGACGTCCATTTCTAGATTTTGTATTGTATGACATACTTTCCGATAATCCGAGCGAAGCAGCGTCTATCCGACGTCGATATCTCAGATTCTATTATAATCATACGACAAAGACACTATATCGTCGGGCCTATGACGGTCTTCTCCTCCGATGCATCGCTGGTGAGGAAGCACAACGGATTATCCATTAAGCACATGATGGTGTCTGCGGAGCCCATCAACCAGATCCTAAAATTCAAGATTGCATCCGACGTATGGGTTATTATTGGCCCACGATGGTGGCTGACGCCATTCAATATGCCCAAAAATATAAAGCCTGTCAAATCCATGCAGACTTTATCCATCAACCGTCAGAGTTCTTACACCCGACAGCGGCATCATGGCCTTTCGAGGCCTAGGGCATAGACATCATTGGTCCCATCAACCCACCGTCATCAAAAGGACACCGGTTTATTCTAGCAATAACCGATTACTTTTCCAAATGGGCTGAAGCAATCCCGCTATCCGAAGTCAAAACTTCCAACGCCATCAACTTCATCAAGCATCATGTCATTTATCGATTTGGTGTTCCTCAACGTATTATCCATGATAATGGACCACAGTTCGTCAGTCAGAAATTTATTCGATTCTGCGACGACCATCGAATCAATAACCTAGCTTCTACAGCATATAATCCAGCAGCTAATGGATTGGCAGAAGCTTTCAATAAAACCATCATCAAACTCCTTAAAAAGTTCGTTTCTTCTAACAAACGTAACTGGAGCGAGAAGCTGGGTGAATGTTTATGGGCCTACCGTACCACAGTTCGCGATGCGACCGGGTGTACGCCTTTCTCTTTGGTATACGGGTGTGAAGCTGTCCTTCCCCTCGAAATCCAGATTCCTTTTCTGAGAAACGCAATCTCCAATGAACTTACAACAGAGAACAATGATCATCTTCGACTTCAAGAGCTGGAAGCTCTAGACGAAAAGCGATTGTACGCTCAACAAAATATCGAACTGTATCAGGCCCGAATTTCAAAAGCTTTTAAACAGAAGGTGAAAGTCAGAGCATATCGGAAAGGAGAACTTGTTCTTACCGTCAAACGTCCGATGACTATGACACATATGAGCAAAGGCAAGTTCGACGCGAAATGGGAAGGCCCATTCGTCGTAAACAAAGTCTTCTCAAACGGAGCATATCAGCTTACCTCTATGGATGGCAAAGTCACGATGATGCCTATCGACGGCAAATTCTTAAAGAAATATTATGTATAAATCTCGTTAATATATGATATTTTCATCTGCTGCGATTATTCCCCTACAAATATAAAATCAGAGTTTATTCTTCCCCACAAAAAGTTGTCTCAATATCGTTATCCCCAGCGAAAATTGATATTCTACCACATATCATCTTTCCAGAGAATTTAATATTCTGTCTTATTAGATCCCAAGTAGATTTAATAAAGATCTCATATAGAAAATCACGTCCATATTACCTCTGAATTTTCTATCTCAGTATCATATTTTCTATTCTATGAAAATGATATCTAGTCTTTTGATTTCCGAGTCCAAAGATCATGAAAAATTGAGTTCAAAGATATCTTTATATCTGAATTCTATTTTCTCTAATCAGTATTAAACTAAAAATTTTTGGTTTAATATCATCTGATGAAATTACAAAATTCATTTGTATATTTTATTCTATTGAAATATGTCATGTATTATTTACCTCTGAACATATTTTCTACAAAAACATCATACACAAAATTGAAATCAGGTCAAAGTGCTAATTTCCTCAGTCAAAATCAAAATACTGATTACAAGTGAGTATTTCAAGACATAAGAAGTGTAAAAAATCTACTAAATAGGAGGAGTAATTATCTCCTGAATATGAGCAAGTACACTATTCATCTTCTCTTCATGAGCTTTACGAATTCGCTCTGTTGCTTCAATTGCAACCATCTGTTGGTCAAAATTAATGATAACATAACTATGACGATTAGTTTCTTCTATCTGCTCAGCTTGCATCTGTTCCCGCTCTTACTGTAGAACTTGATAGCGGGTAGCTTCGGCTATACGAGCAGCAATAATATTAGATTGCTCTTTTTCTACGAATGCAATGCGCTCCTACAGACGAGCTAATTCTTCCTTTAGTTTCTGGAGTTCTTCAGCTCTAGATATTTTCTCTGTTTCCAGACGTTCTATCTTCTGACGAGTTGTTACTATGTCCTCATCCTTCGCCATTAACTTCTCAGATGACAAAGCGAGGAATTCTTTCAAAGCAGCCTGCTGGGTTTGAGCTTCACGTTCCAGTTGAGCAATCTCAGCCACGGTCAGGGATTTAATATCTTCTTTCTTGATTTCCCAGTATCTGTAGATGGTTACTTCCAAATTGTCTAGGAGATGCTCAAAGAAAGTACACTGAGTCTCATAACCAGCCTGTCGCAAAGCTAAAAGCGGAAAATTAATCGCCGTTCGGAGATTGGAAAAAGGCATAGTCTCGTCCTTCATAAATCGCCTGGCGAATGTATCCAGATATGAATAGATAATATCTGAATACATCGCCATGGTCTTTGCTATTCCCGTTTCAAAATCGGGAGTTGCTGCCATTGTGAAGGAAGAAGCTGGAATGGGCTCTATTCTGGAAATAGAAGTATGTGCTTTTGGAGAACTTGGTAAATGTAAGCTTCCCTCACCAACATCAGTCCGAACAGGTGGAGCATGAGTCGAGCTCATCGCTGGTGTAGTTCCTACAACTTTTGGAATCAAAGAAGCTTGATCAAAATTAAAGACAATAAAGCAAGAAAAGACAAAAAAAAATTACTGGATAAAATATTACCTGAAATTGGCTCGTACTCTGTTTCTTTAGGATCGTTCAGCCCTATTCGTAGTCTATTCAAAGTGTCTTCTGACACTGGTTTTATTTCACTACTTCCTGCCCCAGAGGTGCTCGGAACATGGGCTTCTATTTCTAGAAGGTTCTCTGGCTCTGGAGTCAACTCTGAATGTTGGTCGGCCGTCCTCAATTCGTCGATATGGATTCCAGTTGGTGACTCATCTTCAATTTCCATATCCTCATCTTCAAAGGAATGAGACGAAGGTTCATAGTCAACCTGTTTTTTTTCACCCTTGTCGCTCTCCGAAACATCAATCAAAGCTAAATCAGCAGGTGGCTCGAGAGTGGTTGCTTCCTTCACCGATTCTCTCGAAACCAGTAAGTCATCAGCTGTTTCAGTTTGAATCTCGGCCTCTACCGCAGGTTGACTGATTACATGCGTATCATCGGCCGTCGGCGGAATCATCTCCGTGTCAGCAGGTATGGATGGTTTAGCATGCTCATCCACTACCATGGAAGGATCCTCGGCAGCCGGTGTCGTTCGATCGGTAGATGGCTTAGCTGCCAATTCTTCTATCACATCCCCCGCAGCAGGTTTTGTATTAGCGTCCTGCGTGGGTTGCGTTTCCGAGGGTGCAGGAGAGGAAACTTCAATAATCTTCTTGGCAGTAGAAGATTCCGCTTCAACTCTTTGCTGAGGAGCAAGGGCAGTTTGCTTCTCTCGAGCCAATCGTTCAGCACGATTGGTGGGGCTTTCTGCATCAAGACAAATTACAGATTTAGTCTTTGAAACTACCACTTTTCTTCTTCCTACCCTTTTTATTAGTGGAATGGTAGGATAATCGTCTTTGGAGTCACTACCTTCTTCGTCAGCATCTCTGATTAGTTGACTCGAAGCAGGAGAAGTCCCCGGGATAGTAATTCCTATACGACTACGAGCTTCTGCTCGAGTAACTCTTTTTGGAGTGGGCCCGGAAGCACCCTTGCCACGCTTTCTCTTCGGTGTACCCTCAGCAGATACGCTCTCCTCGGCACTTCCAAGCGGTACATATAGTGGCTGATAAAGTTCATCAGAAAAGAGATTCTCCCTTGAGACTTCTTCATAAACCTCGTCAGTAGCCAGAGGATCCTCTCGGTCGTGACAATCTTCCGGCAGAGTTGACTTGGCTGATTTCTTATTAACATGAATGAAGCTCTTATCCAAGATGCTGAACTTCTCATCAAATGTACTCGCAGATACATAGAACTTGGCATAAGACGCCAACATCTTAGCTCCTCTCCGATGATTCACCGGATCTGGCATTGTAAAGGTAGCTCCGGTGCCTTTGGCAATATAATATATCCAGGCTCTTGCACCGTCGATCAATCCGCCTTGGTGGTAGAAGCATGTCGTTGTATTCCCTACATGCAATTGATCATAGACGAATTGCCGAGCAAATCTACTCGGAAGATATGGCTCCAAATAAGTGATATCGTCATGGCGACAGACCAGGTGGGATGGTCTGATCCTCTTCAGCCATTCGTGCTGAACATCATCCAGTTCATTGGCACCGGTGCCATCAATCATCTTCGCAGGCATAGTCTCATAACCGATAGGCGGAGGAACACAGGTGAAACTCCATAGTTCTCCCTATTCAGTATGGTCCTACAGTCTGTCAGGGTGTCATATTTCCACTTTGGCGTATGACGGTATCTTTCCAAGAAAGTGTCATCTGGTCTGGCCAGTCCAGCACTCATAAGACTCAAAGTGGAGGAGCAGCCATCCGTACAAATATATGAAGGATATTTCTACCCGAGGAAAAGCTGTAAGTTTCTTCTTCGCCAGGTTAAATATTCTGTCTGTATATGCTCTTAAACCGGTGTTCAGACGGCATGTCATTGCCGTTAGCAAGTCCATCATATACCCGAATGTCAGACGGACTGCCGCAAATACGATTTCTCGGGGCATCCTGTCTGCCGAACAGGTGCCAGGTACTACGAATCTTCTCAGCCAAAGGGATAGAAACCCGACCAGATGACCTTCATTAGATAAAGTCCGGCCACCTTGCTTTATGTAGGTCTCTAACCTATCACCAGCTTTATAGGTGTCTTCATCTTCTTCGATTATGATGTCATCATGGGTGGTCTCCCGGATTAATCTGTCAATTTCGGCTTGACTCAGAGGTTTAAAACAACCAATATATTGTTCGGTCTTCTTCTTCTTCTGAGTTTCTTCGGTGCGGCCTTGGAATAAGTAGGCCATCCACTTCGAAGAGTAGCAGCCTGAATCTATATCTTTTGCCTTATAAAAGGCCTTACAGATACTATAGTGGCACATTAATTCTTCGAATACATGAAGAATTAGCGGGTTGGCGTCAGAAATCATGTTCATTTCATCAATAAACGGGATATACTCCTCATATGGCAGATCTCCTGTCGGCAGTTGAGAAATGTACGCTATTTCGTGGAGAGCGAATCCCATCTCGCCTCTCGGAGTCATAAAAGTTCCGGTACGGTAGTTGTATCTTTCTGCTAATGCTAGGAACAAGTCTGGGTTCGGCCTAAAACCATAAGCAGTGCACTTGATGGCATTGTACAGGCCTATCACCTTCAACTGTTCTCCATAATCTCTCAGAATCCATCTTACGAGAGCAGTCCATCTGGTATTCTCTGGGTTCACGAGACCAGTGAGTCTCATGGACTGTTTCGGATAGACAGCATTTTCTAGCTGTGCAAATTCGTTCCCGAATATCGGGACTCTAACCGGCATCAGAAGTGCAGAGTCCTCAGGAGGAATTGTGGCTGGCAATAATCCTCGTAAGACTGAAACATACGGTTCAGTACCACTGCGAAATCTTCCCTGGCTGTACCCTATCCATCCAACTTTTGCTTGACGGGTTGGAGTAATATCCCATTTCATGTGCCTTTGGTGACTCGCATGGAATAAGCGAGCTATGTTGATACTCTTAGACAATCCAATCAAGTACATCGGCTGAGTCGCATCACCATCCCGGAAATACGAGTATGACACTTTATCGGAGGCTGGCTGGAAGTTTTTGTCAATAGCGTCCCCGAATAGAAATGTCGGTTTTGAGTGGGTAACACTGTCCACACTCTGCAGTGGTTGACCACTTATTAGACTCAGCAGGGTTTCTCTGTCTTGATTTTTCATAATGTCTATTCTCGTGGAAGGTTCATCAAACTGTGGAAAGTGGACATGGGATAGGTCACTCTTATAATTGCTACCTGCACATCCTTCAAACTGCACTTCTTGGGCCAGAATATCCACTACAAAGGAAAAATAAGAGGTTAAAAATCCTTAACTCTAAAAAAAACAAAGGGATGACAAGTTCAAAGATCAACTTACGCTCAGTCCATCCTAAGCGTATGTCAGGTTCAAAAATCAACTTACGCTCAATCCATCCTACGCTCAGTCTATCCTAAGCATATGACAGATTCTAAGTTCAACCTACGCTCAGCTACGTATATGTCTAACCAAAGCAAGCAGCCGTATGGAATCTTCCAAAGAGCAGCGTATGGTTAGCAAGATGTTGATCAAAAATACGCTGACAAGAGAGTCAGCGTATCTCAACGAGACAACTTGACATAGCGTATTCCTTCAGATCAGCATATTTTACCATTTCTATCAAAGATACGCGTATCTTACAGAAATACACTCAAAACATATTTTTCGTATAGACGAAAAACATAGAATACGACTAAACCCTAAAGAGGGAAGTGTATTTTCTGACGTATTGACCCTAAAAAGGTGATACGTTTTCTGATTTTGTCCTAACCAGAGCCCTAAAAAGGGATGGTTATTGTTCATCGTCCCCATCCTCACCGTATAGGGGTTTCAACGGAAGTTCGCTCTGTGGAAGACGCTGCTCGGCGGTTCTCCTAGTGGTTGCGACGACGGCGGCAGGTCGAGACGGCTCTGCAGGAGCCTTGCCTTTCTCCTTCGCGGCAGCGTCGAGCTTGGGTGCCATTGAAGAAGATTAGGTTGGAGAAGAAGAAGGCTTGAGCTCTGGATTCTCTCTCTCGAAGACGAAGGCAAAAGTAAAGAAAGGAATTAAGTTCTTAAAGGCCTATTTATAGAAGACAGATAAGCCCAAACGGTAGCCATTTTCAAATGCAGAATCCCTAGAGATATGCACTGATATCGAGGAAATAACAAACGTGCCAGCGTGTCAAGACTCATTCCCACTTTGAGTTCAAAGTAATTTCGAACTTTTGAAAATCATAAAGTTCGAAAACTTTGAAGGGGGTCTTGTAGGGTGTGAAATTTTTTGACACGCTGACATAAGACCAAGTCAGCCAAAGGCCATACGCTCAGTGCAAAAGTCATATGCTCAGTGAATATTTTATTATTTCTCGACTGACAGCACAGCATATGCTCAGTGGGGGATGAATCTGACACTTTGTCTTTCGTGCAAAAAAAACAGCTGTCTTAGGAGAATTAACCGTCATATGGATTTTTGAGAGTTGATTTTGTCTTTTACGAGGACAGCTCATTAGCCATCATGAATGCACAGCCATCATTACTGTCATTTCTGACAGTCTGTCAGCCGTCATATCCGCAACACGACGCTCGAGAGATATTTGTCAGTTATTGGAAGATATGGCGTATTCGAGAAGATTGAGGATAGCCACGTGTCTACTTCTCCAGTTATACGACTCCTCATCAAGACAGCGTTTGTACTTCATACGACTCCTCATCAAGGTAGCGTATGGACTTCATACGACTCCTCATCAAGGCAGCGTATGGACTTCATACGACTCCTCATCAAGGCAGCGTATGTACTCCATACGACTCCTCATCAAGGCAGCGTATATACTCCATACGACTTCTTGTCACCCAAATAAGCGTATAGACTCCATATGACTCCTTGCTATCCAAGTCAGCATATGCAAGACATATGTATCCAAAAGATAGCATATGGACTCCATACGACTCCTCTTCAAACAAGACAGCATATGCTAGTCATACTTCTCCAAAAGACAGCGTATCAAAGTAAACGCATTCAGAACGACTTCAAATGTATAGTCAACACACGTTCTCATGTGTCCTGTATTCGGTTACCCACTCATTCAGAAGTTATGCAATATGGCATTCATGCCATCAATCTCTCCTGGATATACTCCACTACTCTCAACCGCACTCCAACGTGTCTCCACCAAAATTTGCCACGCGTCCCTGCAGTTATGCACACGTCAAGTAACTGACTGAGCGTATGCCCAGAGCTGTTATCCAGAACTCTATAAAAGAGAGTTTCTCCACCTTCAACAGACACCACATTCAATTCAGAAAGAACAGAGAGATTGCCCAGTTGCTGTCCAAGTTCTTTGAGATCCGAGCCTTCTTCATCGCATCGTCTAAGGGATAAAGTGATCGTCTTCTAGATCAGATTCCTACAGTTGTAATTTTCTCCGAAACATAATAAATAAATAGAATTTATTTATGAAAAACAATAACTCCAAGTCAGTACCTTGGGTAACCCCATACAAACAAATCCCCCTCTTAAAGCCTCGGTCTCACCATAACTGAGGATGAAAGCAAGTGCCATTAAAGCAACCTGAGGAGAAGGCCATCCCTTCCCTTTCCTTCCCTAGTAGTGCTCTATAGAGAGAGAGAGATGGTGGGGGCTACCGGAGGAGAAGGCCAGAGGAGGGTGCGAGGAGGAGGAGGCCAGAGGAGGGTACGAACGCCGGAGGAGGGTGCAAGGAGAATGAGGAGCACCGGAGGAGGAGAAAAAAATTTAGGGGGAAAAAAATTTCGGCCGCGAATAGAAAAGAAACCCTCGGGTCCATGTCCCTATATAAAACATTCAGCGACGTCCGAACGGGACGTCGCTAAACGTCTCTGACTATTAATATACTACGACGTCAAATAACAGTCGTCGCTACGCTTCGCTATGTTAAAATAATTAGCGATGTGTAGCGACGAAATTGCGATATTGGTTCCCATTTAATATACTAATATCGCTATTCGTCGCTAGTAGTCGCTGTAATGCCCTACTCCGTACGAGGCATTTTGTTGACTTATTGGATGGGATCAGACTATTGGATCGTGACTTATGTTGGGAATCGTGAGAATTGAGACTGATGTAGTCTCTCTTAGCTGGCTAGATAGAATGGGTATTGGAACGTGGCTCGTTGGTGGAGCTACACATAGTAGAATTGTGTGTGATCGAAACTTGAGGACCCTTTATTGCATGTGAGTGGAACTGTCCTTCCTTCTCTTTACTCTTTATGCTTAAGAAATAAAGTAATAAAATGCTATGAACTGCCCCTAAACGTCCCATATGTTAGTTGCTGAATAATAGAGATGCTTATGCTGAGAATTATTGAAATATACAACACATTGAACTGCTAATATGATTTGAGGCCTGAGAATGAATTGATAACATTGCCCCTTATGCTTAACGCTGCTGGAACAAGTAGACACTTGAATAATGAGATGCCTTATGAATGATAGAATAAGAAATGAACTGGCTATGCTATCGAACTAATGAACTGAATGAAACACTAGATTCATGTACTCTATGTATATCTGTTGCAAGAATATGAAATGCTGCATGTCCCTTATAAGAAATGAATGAATGAATAAATGTCCCTATGAAATGAATGAATGTTACGTTCCTCTTAAGAAAGGAATGATATAAGGTACGTTGCAATGAAGCAATGAATGAGAAATGATAAAACTGGGATCGTTGAGATCACCAAATGAAATGATGGTAATGATGAAATGAATAAGTCATTGAATATGACTAATGATGCACTGTTGCCTTTACTTTCATTAATATATTTTACCATGTGATTATGTTCACAATCGAGTCGGACACGCATTCGCATGGTCATGGACAACTTTCATACAAGGTTTGAGTAATAATTTCCTCGAACGGTTCCTAGGGCCCTTGGGACCGATTCGGCCTAGGAGGAAATAATGATGAGTGCTATGGGAGCACGGATAAGGCGAAGTGACATAGAGGCTCGCCACCTACTATGCTGACCACATTATCTTGAAATGAAATGAAATGAAAAGAGTCCATATGGTTTAACAATACCAGTGACCATATAGTCGAGATGCATGCTAATAAATATTTTGTGCAGGCAGAGTAAGTATATCGGATAACCTGTATTTGATACAGGTACGAGAAGTCGGCTATCGGAAAGAAATCACATAATTATGATATTGTATAAGTTGGTTTAACTTTCCTGCTTAACATGTTCCATTTAGTATGCTAGAAAGATGCCTTAGTATAAATAGCGCTCAAACATAACATCCACGCTAAGTGATGCTTGAAGTGAGAATTGTCAGAACATGTTTAAGATGTTAATGTTAACGACGCCTCAATGACGCCTTTGCATGATAACACCAAGAATGCTATATAGATATGTCCACATGAATATTGCTAAGAATATGTTTAGTGCTTCACCATGATTATTGCCCATGAACTGTAAACTGATGCTAGACCCCAAATAGAAAGATCATTCTATTAAATGCTTGCTAAAATTGACCAGTTAGTGTCGGTTTAGACGAATGGGTTGGATTCTGCTGGGCAGTACATAGTGTGGGCAGGTGCTTGTGCTTGGAATATTCTACACACGAAGATTGGCTTGATTGGTCCCGCGGCATCGAAGATTTGTTGGTCATACAGAAGCTCTCATTGCACAAGATGATGTCTTCTATTTATAAAGGGCATAATGTATGGAACATTGTAATCAGTTGTACCAGTGAGATTGTAAGCCAAGTCGGTATATCGAGTTGTAATCCATTGTATCCAAATATCAAATGTAAGTTGTATAGTATTTTTAAGTTGGCTTTCAATGTAAAGTGAGATGTGCTGTAAACATTGTACTTTAATACAAGTCTTGTACTCTTCTTCAATTATTAATAAAGAGAATAAAGTTCTATACATCTCTGTGTGGCTTCAAGTTACCCTTATATCTCCACTGCTATAAAGAAGTGATCTATTTCTATTCAATGAGAGAGATTTTCCTTATTAACTTCAATTTGTCTGTTTTTGCCGCTGTAATGTGTTCCTATTTGAAGATAATCGATTATGTACCATCTTTGCCTTGTACAAGTGCAATACCAGACTTGTACGGCATCACGCCCAAGCGAGGATGATCGATTCCAAGAGATAAAAATATGTGAATAAATGACTCTATGAATCGGGGCTTGACAAATTGGTATCAGAGCACGACTTTACCTCCTTGGTCTCTTCTTTGATTCATTTAAAATCAAAGTTGTATCGATGATTAACCAAAGTTGCTTCCGCGATCACTCAATGTTGCTTCTGCGATTAAATCAAAGATTGCTTCCGCGATTATGCTATTGTTGTTCGGTAATCATCCTTATGTTATTTGGGCTTGAAAGTTTGTTGACCCTCTTGGCTGCTCACTGGATGTTCCATACAATAAGTCCCCTGAATGAATGATTGTTGTTGGTTTGGACACAAATAACCCAACAATGACTCGATGCCATAGTATGCTATATTATGAATGTTGTTTGGAATGTGGGAATAAAGAAAAGTGGCTATGTATGCTGCAACAAGTTGAGAATTGCATGTGATGTTGGAAAAGAATTGGGAATGAAATAATTGATGGATGAGTTCAACATAATTGGTGAATTGACTCATGTGTGCTGGCTACTGCTTTCGAGACCCTAAGAATGTTAGCTTGTGATATTGAGACCCCGAGATGTTGGTTAAGTATTGTGATCATTGTAGATTACGAATGTCCGGAATAGAATTGAGTTGGTATCATTTAAGGATGGCTTCGTTTCTAAGTGGTATATTGCCTCTACCACCTCAGAACGGGATGTATGTTGACCTTTCCATAGGATAGCAATAAGACTATCTGTGGGTACTGGGTAGTACCGAGACTTAGCTGGGAGTCATGTATTGTTGCTAGATGGCTCGAGTGTCCCTTGACGGTGATAATGTGGGGTAGTGAGATGGTCGAAAATTGTAATCGGTGGCTTGGTTAGAAATTGTTAAGTCGAGTGATGACTCGGACTAGTAAGACAGTTAGTATGCTATGGGTAAGTGGATTTGGCTAGAGAATGTTGTGGCTTAGAACATCTGAATGTTGATTTCGATTGGGTGGATACAAATTATATGTGGCTAATACAATGTTGGTTGCTAAGCTGAAAGTTTTGAAAATATTGTTGGTGAACCAAAGAAATATTAGAGATCCGTGCCTTGACCCTAAGGTGTAATAGATGCTAATCCATCTTGATCAACAAAGGATAGTCGTTGCATATGTGCATGTATGTTGAGGAATGGAATTGCACTAGAAAAAAAATAAGTAGTGACTCTGAATACTGTTGTTGCCTAGAGGATGGTTAAGTGATACATAAATTGTCGGATAGAATGGGATAAACTACTCGACCATTGCTGCATAAGATTTAAGAATGCCCGTAAGATAGTTTGATGATTGAGAAATGAATGGGAACGAGAAATTACAATGTGTTGGATAATGTTGGTATAGGTGATTGTTGGTTAGGATATAGATTATTGGTTTATGACTTTGTGGTGTGACTCTGTCATACGGACTGAATAGTATGGTTCTATAGTCCTATTGAGACTAACGGAATCGATGACCCTTGAATAGTTAGCCTTGGCTTATGGGTTCGTGTGGGTACAAAGGAATTGGAATAAAAATTTGGATCATTGGGAATTTACTTGATGGATTATTAGAATGATGTGAATCATATGTCGGGTTAGGAATTGATCGTAATGTTGATAGATCGATCTTAGTCGATCGTTGGGTAAGTCTAGAGTGAGCCTCTGTGGGAATTATTTCCTTGAGGAAGACACTAGATAGATAGACTTGACCCTAGAAACCGTGGACTGCATGACCAATTGTTGGCATAGCCAACAATGGCGATTAGTTATTCAGAATGAGTTAATACCCATAGGTTTAGGTAGAGTTCCTTAGAACTGTTGGTTGCTTGTTGGCCTTAAGAATAAGAAACTAGTATAACCCTAGTAGCCGTCCACTCTAGGAAAGTCACCTGAATGATTAAGTTTAGCTATCAGTATAGCTAACCTTAGAGACTGACTGAATAATAGGTGACCATTGAAGACCCATAGGATGACTTTGTGGCATTGAATGAGAGACAGTGATAATGATTATTGACCTAAGGGAATGTATGCTTCAACTTGTGCCTTAAGATATGTTTGACCCTTGAGGATTTTATGTCGGCCATAAGTGGGAATTGCAATTGTAAGGTAAGACTTGAGTGTACCTATAGTCGGGTAGCTAAGTTAATCTTGACTATTGCATAGAATTATACCCTGACTTGGGTGATCGATAGTGGGTGACGTCAGATTGTATCCTTTAGAAAACATGAATTGCCTCGGTGAAAAATATTGTTGGATTTGGAAAGGAATATGATTGCATGTTGTGAACTCTTGATATGATTGGCTCTAAGTTAGACCTTTGATCGAATGTTAGAAATGTTATGCTTGGGTATAGAGCTTAACCAAGTTGTCCCTGATATTAAGTATCGTGGCCTGGAAGATAGTGATTGTGGCAAAGTGAATAAAGCAAAAAGTCAATTGAAAGGATGCTAAGTCGAATTTAGAAAAGAGAGTTATATCGTGGCTGATCGAATCGCGCTAACATGGAAGTTGGCTGAAGTACATATGTTTTGGGGACGCCTAAAATATGTGTATAGATCTAGTCGAAGTGATTGGTTGCGACTGAGATAACATTATGGGAAGAAATTATCGCACTAGCGTGGACTTTGGCTGAAATACATATGTTTTGGGGACGCCTAAAATATGTGTATGAATCCAAACGAAGTGATATGTTGCGACCAAGATAAAAACGCAAGGAAATGTTAGTGAATCAATAAGAAGTTACAAGTAATGGAAAAAGAGATAGACATATCAAATCGTTGATGGATTTAAATGGTACAGTTGGATAGCTATTTTGAGATGACCGAGTGTGCTGAAATGAATATTGAATTGAAGCTGAATGAATAACTCATTGTGACTAAGTGAATCTAGTAGAAGAGTTGTTTCCCTAAGTTTCGAGGACAAAACTTTTTCTGAGTGGTATATTATGTAATGCCCCGCTCCGTACGAGGCATTTGGTTGACTTATTGGATGGGATCAGAATATTGGACCGTGACTTATGTTGGAAATCGGGAGAATTGAGACTGATACAGTCTCTCTTAGCTGGCTAGATGGAATAGGTATTGGAACGTGGCTCGCTGGTGGAGCTACGCGTAGTAGAATTGTGTGTGATCGGAACTTGAGGACCCTTTATTGCATATGAGTGGAAGTGTCCTTCCCCCTCCTTACTCCTTCATGCTTAATAAATGAAGTCATAAAATGCTATGAACTGCCCCTAAACGTCCCATATGTTAGTTGCTGAATAATAGAGATGCTATGCTGAGAATTATTAAAATGTACAACATATTGAACTGCTAATATGATTTGAGGCCTGAGAATGAATTGATAACATTGCCCCTTATGCTTAACGCTGCTGGAACAAGTAGACACTTGAATAATGAGATGTCTTATGAATGATAGAATAAGAAATGAACTGGCTATGCTATCGAACCAATGAACTGAATGAAACACTAGATTTATGTACTGTTTGTATATCTGTTACGAGAATATGAAATGATACATGTCCCTTATAAGAAATGAATGAATGAATAAATGTCCCTATGAAATGAATGAATGTTACGTTCCTCTTAAGAAAGGAATGATATAAGATAAGTTGCAATGAAGCAATGAATGAGAAATGATAAAGCTGGGATCGTTGAGATCACCAAATAAAATGATGGTAATGATGAAATGAATAAGTCAGTGAATATGACTAATGATGCACTGTTGCCTTTACTTTCCTTAATATATTTTACCATGTGATTATGTTCATAATCTAGTCGGACACGCATTCGCATGGTCATGGACAACTTATACACAAGGTTTGAGTAATAATTTCCTCGAACGGTTCCTAGGGCCCTGGGGACCGATTCGGCCTAGGAGAAAATAATGATGAGTGCTATGGGTGCACGGATAAGGCGGGATGGCATAGAGGCTCGCCACCTACTATGCTGACCGCATTATCTTGAAATAAAATGAAATGAAAAGAGTCCATATGGTTTAACAACACCAGTGACCATGTAGTCGGGATGCATGCTAATGAATGTTTTGTGCAGGCAGAGTAAGTATATCGGATAACCTCTATTTAATGCAGGTACGAGAAGTCGTCTATCGGTAAGAAATCACATAATTGTGATATTGTATAAGTTGGTTTAGCTTTCCTGCTTAACATGTTCCATTCAGTATGCTAGAAAGATGCCTTACTATAAATAGTGCTCAAACATAACATCCATGCTAAGTGATGCTTGAAGTGAGAATTGTCAGACATGTTTAAGATGTTAATGTTAACGACGCCTCAATGACGCCTTTGCATGATAACACCAAGAATGCTATATAGATATGTCCACATGAATATTGCTAAGAATATGTTTACGTACTTCACCATGATTATTGCCCATGAACTGTAAACTGATGCTAGGCCCCAAATAGAAAGATCATTCTATTAAATGCTTGCTAAAATTGACCAGTTAGTGTTGGTTTAGACGAGTGGGTTGGATTCTGCTCGCCAGTACATAGATGATGTGCTGACCCACATTTTTTGGACAGGTGCTTCTGCTTGGAATGTTCTACACATGAAGATTGGCTTGATTGGTCCTACGGCATCGAAGATTTGTTGGGCATATAGAAGCTCTCCTTGCATAAGATGATGTCTTCTGTTTATAAAGGATATAATGTATGGAACATTGTAATCAGTTGTACCAGTGAGATTGTAAGCCAAGTTGGTATATCGAGTTGTAATCCATTGTATCCAAATATCAAATGTAAGCTGTATAGCATTGTTAAGTTGGCTTTCAATGTAAAGTGAGATGTGCTGTAAACATTGTACTTCAATACAATCTTGTACTCTTCTTCAATTATCAATAAAGAGAATAAAGTTCTATACATCTCTGTGTGGCTTTAAGTTACCCTTTTATCTCCACTGCTATAAAGAAGTGATCTATTTCTATTCAATGAGAGAGATTGTCCTTATTAACTTCAATTTGTCTGCATCTGCCGCTGTAATATGTCCCTATATGAAGATAATCGATTATGTACCATCTTTGCCTTGTACAAGTGCAATACCAGACTTGTACGACATCATACCCAAGCGAGGACGATCGATTCCAAGAGATAAAATATGTGAATAAATAACTCTATGAATCGGGGCGTGACAGTCGCCACCAGCGACGGATAGCGTCGTCACATTTACACGTCGTTAAATTCCCAAAAATTAGCGACGTCCTCTCATGGAGTCACTAAATTCGTCGCAATTTTGCCATATTTTTGTAGTGGGGACAACAACTCGAGATTCTTCTACACCTACGTCAATGGTCGTAGACAAAAACTCACCCTCCATCAAATTGTCGTCGACGATGGTACCCACATCAGCGATCCTAAGAGAATCCAGGGGCGACTGCGAACTTCTATTCCTGACTATTCTTCAAGGAAACGGTCACCAAAGACAACAACTTCCTAGATAAAATTCCACATCTCATTAGTGATACAGACAATATCAGCCTCGAATAGCCCCTCCACAGAGGAAGAAGTCAAAGAAGCTGTCTGGGTCCTCGACAAATACAGTGCACCCGGGCCAGACGGATTTCTGGAACCTTTTTCTGTACTTGTTGGGACATCATCAAGGGAGATATTCACAGTACGATCTCCGCCTTCCTCCAAGGAGCAACTTACCCCAGAGCCATCTCCAACACCAACCAAATCCTCATCCCAAAGAAAGACAATCCAGAGACTTTTGCGACTTTCGCCCAATCAGTCTCTGCACCTTCACCAATAAGATCATATCTAAGATCATCGCCTCCCGTATGGCTGGCCTTCTCCCCAAGATCATCTCGGAGGAGCAGAGTGGCTTCGTTCGGGGGAGGAACATCCAAGATAACATCATGTTGGCCCAAGAGTTAGTTACCTACATGAAGCTCCCAGGAAGAGGGGGCAACATTGCCATCAAATTGGATATGAAAAAGCCTATGACAGACTGGATTGGAAATTCATGATCTGGGTCTTCAGAGCCTTCGAATTTTCCAAAATTTGGACCAACATCGTGTGGAGATCGATCATCAACTCGTGGTTCTCCACGGTTACCAACGGCCATGCGAACGGATTCTTCAAATCTAGTCGTAGGGTTAGACAAGGAGATCCTCTATCCTCAACCATCTTCATCATCACGACGGACGCTTTGAGCAGAAACCTTAATAAGATGGCAACCTCCCCCAAGTTCCAGCACTACCACACAGCCAGCGGATGCCCGATCATCACCCACCTAGCCTTCACAGACGACATCCTCATAATCTCTATCGGGGATGCTGGATCTGTCGACGTCGTCCACAACACGCTCCAGAAATACGAAAGGTGCTATGGGCAGAAGATCAACCCGGACAAAAGTGTTATCTATACCCACCACAAAATCAAAAGAGAGCAAGCGGCGAGCATCTCTACAACCATATCATTCCCTATTCAGCACCCTCCATTCCACTACTTGAGGTGTCCGCTAGTCTACGGTAGATCTAATGCTGGGATCTTCAAAAACCTGATCTCTCGCATTAGGAAGAAGCTCGAAGGCTGGCACAACGCCACACTACTCCCGGAGGAAAGATCATCCTCATTAAATATGTTTCACTTCCATTTTTATCTACAGCCTGACTGTCTGGCTGCCTGTTCCCCTCCCAAGAAAGTTCTATCCTACATTGAGAGCATCTTCAGGAACTTTCTCTGGAAACATAGCGGCGGCCACGACAAGCACCATTGGGCCAGCTTGGACACAATGGCTCATCCCACTGAGGAGGGGGGTCTAGGATTCACTAAACTTTTCTACATCGTTAACGCCTTCTTAATAAAATTATGGTGGATGATTCGCAGGAGTAACAACTTATGGTCCAGGTTTATGAAGGCCAGATACTTCAAACACATCCACCCCTCGACGGCCATCACGAACAGCAGATCCTCAGAGGCGTGGCGTCGTATTCTCATCGAACGGTCCCTAGTCGAACCAACGATTTACCTTAGGGTAGGCCACAACGAAGCTTCACCATTCCTGGAGCGCTGGGTCGGCGATACCTTACTGCACAACATCTCTGCCGCCCCTAGGAACAGCACTATCAAGGACTTATGGGACCTTCCTAATAATACCTGGAATTGGACAAAAGTCTGGACTTAGGCTGGGTCAGAGGCGGTCGATTCCATTCGCCGTAGCAGTGTCCAGATCGGACCTGACGCTGATAAGCTCGAGTGGTCGCCCGATGTCAACGGAGCATTCTCGGTCAAGTCGGCTAGAAGAGTCATCCTCGACAATGCGTCCCCTCCTACTACTATTGCCTCCTTCTGGCAGACCTGCATCCCCAAGAAGTGGTCATTTCTCATCTGGAGAGCCCTCCGTAACATCCTCCCAACTGATGACACTCTCCATAGGGTTCAGCCTTGCTTCCGCTTGTACTTGATGCGCAGACCGTCAATCAGAAACTCTCAACCACATCCTCAGCCAAGGGGATCTCTCGATCAAGGTCGGGAGAGCTCTCTTCCAGCGATGTCGTATATCTTATGGGGGTAACAACTTTCACTACCTCATGGCTACCTGGGCATCAGCGTCACATGGACACCAGATTGTTCCTGCGGTCGCCACATGGGTTCTGTGGAAAAATCGAAACAAGGCTATATATGAAGGTCGCTAGTACAACGCAGACCAACTGATCCGGGAGACCATTCGTCAGTGCCGCAAACAGAGATCCCTCTGACATCATGGCCAGACGGGATTCTGGAACTCTCTCCTTTCCTCGGATTAGCCGGGTTGTTTCTACTTTTGCTCGTTTTCCTCTTCTTTTGTCAGTATACGTGTATAGGCTTCAACATTTTGCGCCACATGGTATACTTGTAGAGGTACGGCCTTTCGGCCTTCATTAATAAAAAGAATTTTTGAATATATATATATATATATATATATATATATATATATATATATATATATTCAAAATATATATATATATTTTGAATATATATATATATATATATATATATATATATATTCAAAATATATATATATATTTTGAATATATATATATATATATATATATATATATATATATATATATATATATAGCAAATGACCTCTAGCCTAGTGGTTAAGAGAGATACATACGGTCCAAGTGGTCAGTAGACCTCTAGCCTAGTCACTACTAAAATATCATCAAATAGCGACGTAATGTAGCGACGGCAAGAAATTATGTCGCTAGTAGCGACTTCTTTATAAACACGTCGCAAAACGTCGCTGGCTAGCGACGTTCTGCGACAGGAGTATACTACGTCGCTGAATAGCGACGTTCAGCGACATATTATAAGTATATGTCGCCATGGTTGCGACGTTTAGCGACGTCAATACGTGACGTCGCTAAGTAATTTTACTTAGGGCACGCCGCTGCCTTCTTTCCCCCTCACTCTCACTCGAAAACCCCCAACAATTTTAATTTCCCCCCCACCCCCCGGCGACTCTCTCCCCCTCTGTCAGTGCCCTCCCCCCCCCGGTGACCCCCTCCCCCCCGGCGACTCCCTCCCCCTCCGACGAGCTCCTCCTCCTCGAGCTCCTCCTCCTCCCCCAATCCGACCTCCTCCTCCTCCTCTTCCTCTGGTAAACCCTAACCTAACTCCTCTTCTTTCTTCTCCTCCTCTCCCACGGACACACACACACACACGGACACACACGGACACGGACACGGACACACACACACAGACACAGACACACACACATACACACACGGACACACACGGATACTGACACACACACACACACACACAGACACAGACACAGACACACATACACACACGGACACGGACACACACACACACACAGACACAGACACATGCACACACACACAGACACAGATTTATTCCTAGTTTAAATGGTTTAAATTGTGATTTAAATGTTAGATTTGATTCCTAGACATGTTAATCTATGCTAGTTGATATTTACATTGAGAATGGGTCATTGCTGTGATATGGGATTCGAACATATGTGGGTTGACTTTACATGACTGATACATGATACGTTTCAAGTTTTTCCTATGTCAATCCTGTTAATCTGATTCTAACTAATATTTTAAGTACCAATATTACTCCTACATGTGTATTAGCCTATGATAGATTGATCTTTACTTATTAAATTAAGTTTTATGATATGGGAATGGAATTTGGACTCGAGTTGGTTTCAATGGGTTGACTGATACTCATGAATCAGTTTTGATTGTCCCCTGAACTTTAATTCCAAATTTTTTTGATTTCTAATTGTTGTTCAGTTATCATTGGTTGTAACACATGTGTTAGTACCTGTTAATTTCTTTTTTTTCATTTCTGATTAGGCTTGTGATTTGAGAATAGGATATTGGACATGGGGTTCGATTTAAATTGGTTTAATGAAAACTCAGGAATTTGGTTTGCTGTCCTTCCTTGAACTGAATTGAACTGATTCCTTTTGATGAGTTATAATGATCCCCACATGTTCTAGTTTATGTTTACTGTAGGATTGCTTAATTAGAATAGGCTTCATGTTAGCTCACTAATTCCTTTGGTGAATTGTGTCTTATTATAGACAACAAGGGTTTCCTATTTTTAAAGGTAACATGGCAACATGTGTAAGGGAACATATAGGTGTGTGTTTGTGTTTGAAAGGGAGTGTCACAAGAGTAAGGCATGAGCATGTGTTAGTATTTGGAGCTGTGAGAGTGTTTATTCTATTGAGGTTAGTACCAACTGTATTTTGAGCTGTTACATTCTGTTACATATACTTACCAGATGGCACCCATGACCCGAGGAGCGGCACGTCGTTTGAAGAAAACAGTGAATGCTGAGGTGGCTCCTCCTACAGTTGAGGTGGAAGTGGCACCGGTTGCTAGTGAGACCGGGAGTTCTATTCATCCAGCACCGGTAGCTAGTGAGACCGAGAGTTCTCTTCATGCAGTCCTTGCAAGGGACGACATCTCTCCTCGTTGCGCAGTATACAGGAGCAGTATGACTATATTCTATCCCAGTTGCGCGATAGGGGTCCGCAGTGATTTTATTGGTTTTTTTATGACTTGCATGTATTGGCCCTATAGGCAAATTGTTTATTGGTACAGTGTTGTTTATACACTTGGTGGGATACTTTTTATCATCTTCCATTTTTATTTGACTCTATTGGATGTTTGTGAGGATGTGTGTCTGTGATATTTACTTTGCACTGTCTCCTATTTTTATTGTGATATTTACTTTGTGATATCTGCGACGGAGATGACAAATATAGCTACGCTGGGTTATAAGCGATAATCTGATATACAAAGGAGGTGCTGCCAAAATTTTAAAAAAAATATATTGTGTATTTTTGTTATGATGTGTGTCTGTGTTTACAGTGAATGTGAAATGCAGTGTTCGGAACCATCGACAGTTTTGATTACTGTTGTATGTGTTATCTTGGATAGAAATAGCAACAGTTCAGGGTGCACTTCTGAGAGCTTCATTTTCACGTCCTTCACTTTCTCGGGACGTCGTAAAGGTTCCCGAGAAGGTGAATGATGTGAAGAGGAAGCTCTGAGAAGTGCACCCTGAACTGTTGCTCTTTCTATCCAAGATAAAACATAGAACAGTAAGCGAAACTATCGATGGTTCGAACACTGCACTTCACACACACTGTAAACACAGACACACAGCATAACAAAAATATCAATTATATTTTTTTAAATTTTTTTATAATATCTGCGACGTATAGCGACGTTCTGCGACGTATTGCGACGGATCTTTGACGTCGCTATACGTCGCTAACTAGCGACGTAACGTCGCTAGACGTTACTAATACAACGTCGCTAAATCTGTCGGTAGGCGTCGCTAAATCTGTCGGTAGGCGTCGCTAAGTTGCCCACGTGGCTGCCATGCCATGTCATCATATATAAAGTTTACAGCGTCGCAAGTGGTCGCTTTACGTCGCAATGTTGGCGACATAGTGATACGTCGCTATATGTCGCTAATTTTGCGACGTCTAGCGACAATTAATTTCGCATCGCGAATAGCGACGTTCGGCGACGAAAGTGACATCTGCGACTTGCCTATAAGCGACGTCCGATTTTCGTCGCTAAATACGTCGCAAATTGGTTTTAGCGACGTATTTTCCTTATTTAGCGACGTCTCCTGACGTCGCTAAAATGGGTTATTTTAGTAGTGAGTAGCTAACGCTCCCACCGGGAATCGATCTACTGACCACTTGGACCGTATGTATCTCTCTTAACCACTAGGCTAGAGGTCATTTGCTATATATATATATATATATATATATATATATATATATATATATATATATATATGAGTTGAGTGTGAAGGTGCAAAATATAGCACAAAGTTGATATTCATGGTGCTCGTCTACAGGAGACCTAAAAGAATGTTCGTGCTTTGCTTTTAGGACTTCGACATACAAAACAGAAGGAAGGAGGAGATCTGATCGAGGAGTCGTCAACTTCGGTTAGGGAGACTGCTATGGTTGGTAAGTGATTTCATTGTAATCTCTATCAAATTTTCTTGAGTGTGGTGAGGGGGTTGAACCTATTAGAGCAAAGGATTCAACATTAGCTTTCGTTAATCTTGTAATTTTATCTGGAGTTATATATATTGTAATTTGTCAAGGTGACCTAGTCACCACCATATATTTGTCTTTATTTGTGCTTGATGTTCATTAGATAGGACTTGGTTATTTCAGGTGGGTTGACCTAAGCTTTGTTGCGGCGGCGTCTCAAACACGCTATCGAAGCACTTATAGGACGTGTTCGATTCTCCACAGTACTTCCGCCCATGCTCTCCAGTGTTCTTGTTCTTAGGGGTGATTTATCACAATTTGGTCCACATTAACTTGAGTCAAAATTGTACAGCTTAGATCACCAATAAGTTAAATATAAGATATATGATATATGATCCAGACATTGCCAGCTAATATTGTGGCGCACCCAAAAAGTATTGGAATATCTAAATAACAATGCGGTCTAAAGTAGAGAGAGCCAACGGTCAGTATAAGTATATATGCACTGTCATCTGTCCCTAACACTACATAATCGAGGCAGTGATCAACACCCAGAAGAAAATTTGTAATCTTTTGAACATGTGAAACTTTATTTGGTTACTTCAACTTATATATCTATTTTCTGTTTAATAAGAATTCAATCGAAGAGAAGCTCGTTAGCCACTGATTCCTACTATTCAATGGGTGATTTGTATAGTAAAAGGGACCATTTGGATCACCATAACGTTGATTAAAAGAAGAAATTGAAGGGAAAATGAACAACAATAGTTAACACACGAGTACTGTGTGTATTGATGATTCTATCATTAACATGGATGATTCTATCAAGTTGGTGTAAGGTGTTAGAGCTTTTCCTTGACATGTAGAGAAAGTTTACTTTCAATACATGCCTAGTATTATTTAGTACCACATTGGAAAAGCACCACAAAGTGTATATCAATACATACTTGGTGTGTTGTTGAGATATGCACATGGGATGATGACCCTAATTATGGGACGTTTGGTATGCGGAATACTATATAGCCGGAAATTCTATATTCCCGGGAATCAAATTTCAAGGAATTAAATTCCCTGAAAAATTACATTCCCATGTTTGGTGACAATATAAATATTCCCGGAAAAAAATAAAAAATAATAATAACGAAAAATATGAACAAATATTAAAAAAAAACCGGTAAAAAACGAAAAAAATCGTAAAAACGAAAAAAATGGTAAAAACGACAAAAATCGGTAAAAACGACAAAATAACAAAAAACGACAAAAACGATGAAAAATGACAAAAAAATCGGTTAAAACGACAAAAATGACAAAAAAAACGAAAAAAAAAATATATAAACGACAAAAAATAACAAAAAAACGGTAAAAAACGACAAAAATAACCAAAATACGACAAAAACGACATAAAACCGGTAAAAACGACAAAAAAAAAAAATAAAATGCGACAAAAACGACAAAAAAACAACAAAAAAATCGGTAAAAACGACAAAAAATCGGTTAAAAAACGACAAAAAATCAGTTAAAAACAACAAAAAATTAGTTAAAACGACAAAAAATAACCAAAAAAAACGAAAAATAATCGATAAAAATGACAAAAAGGACAAATATCGGTTAAAACGACAAAAAATAACCAAAAAATGACAAAACGACAAAAAATCGGTAAAAACAAGAAAAAAAAAGCTACAAAAACGAAAAAAAAATCGGTAACAACAACCAAAAAAAGCTTAAAAAATGAAAAAAAATCGCTTAAAACGTCAATAATTGACAAAAAAGCGACAAAAAGGACAAAATTGGGTAAAAACGATAAAAAATAATCAAAAAGTGACAAAAAAGACAAATTGGGTAAAAACGACAAAAAATGACAAAAAAAGCGATAAAAACGAAAAAAAATAATCAAAAGGTAACAAAAAAGACAAAAACTGGGTAAAAACGACAAAAAAATCGCTTAAAACGACAAAACATAGGTAAAAACGACAAAAAATGACAAAAAATAATCAAAAAGTGACACGAAAAGACAAAAAATGGGTAAAAACGACAAAAAATCGCTTTAAAACGACAAAAATTGGTAAAAATGACAAAATAACAAAAAAATGATAAAAACGACAAAAAATAATCAAAAAGTGACAAGAAGACAAAAAATGGGTAAAAACGACAAAAAAATCGCTCAAAACGACAAAAATTTGGTAAAAATGACAAAAAATTAACAAAAAAGCGATAAAAACGACAAAAAATAATCAAAAAGTGACAAAAAAAGACATAAAATGGATAAAAACGACAAAAATCGCTTAAAACGACAAACATTTGGTAAAAACAACAAAAAAAAGACAAAAAAGCGATAAAAACGACAAAAAAAAATAAAAAATGTTCAAAACTAATCAAAATTGATCAAAAAAGAAGAAAAAAAATTTAGACATTTTTTTTTTCCGGACAAAAAAAAACCACCTGTTCTCAAGGGATAGAATTCCCATGTTTTGTGGGTAAACTATTTATCCGGGTATTTATAATTTTTGGAAATAAATTTTTTATAAGCCAAACAAACGTGGTAATAGATTTCCATCTTAAATTTTTTCGGGAATAAAAAAAATACCGCTTACCAAACGTCCCTAAGGAGGGAACTACGTGGGTGATTTTACTAGAAGGTAAGGATAAGACTCCATGGTAAAGCATTAATACTTTTTTCTCTTGGAATTTATTCCATTGGAACTAAGTCCTGTAGGGGCTTAGCGACTCGGACTCGGGCTCATGAGGCGTTTTGATGGAGCACTTTGCACTTGAGCGTTTTTTCCACGTCCCGAACATTTTGCTAACTGGACGGTTACAGTGCGGGCCTATATAAGCTTCTCTCCTCTCTCTCTCTCTCTCTCAGAGGTAAAGTGCTAAGTGTTGTTCTAAACAATTCCTTACAAATTTTCAGAGAGTTCAAGAGAGAAGAGAAACAGTGCACCAGCGCCAGAGTCTGTGCCATCCGTGGAGTCAGAAGAGCGGAGTGTTCTAAAGTTCTCCGTCGAACTTGCTGGTTCCTGAAAGCCGTTTGTGCGGAGCGAATCAAGTTTTGAGCGCCGGTGATCATTCACCCCAGCAGGCCATTCTATCCATTTCTGTTCATCCGCTTTTATCTCGTTCTAAACGAGAATGTTTCTGATCTAATCAGAAACGTTAGTAGATCTTCATCGCCGCTGCTATGAATTCTTCTGTGCCTTTTTCGAAGTGACACATTAGTGTTCGTTTCTCAAAATTCTTCTGAATCTCTGTCGTGTATCTTCTTTGAAGTGTTGCATAATTTTTCGTTTTCTATCGAAAAATTATGTCCCGGAACTAACATAGGGTTCGCTACTCCCTAAATTTTTTTTTATCTATACTTCCTACCGCTTCTTCTTGCCACATATAGAAATCATTCCTAGATGTTCCTTTGTTATAATTTCAGACCACATACAATACGCATTGACCCTAGTTATAGTTTATTTAGTCCTGTGGTTTTTTAGGTTATAGTCGATCTTCTTTAGGGGTGAACGAAATAAAATCCTAGGTATTAGAAATTATGATAATGAGTGAGGTTAGAAATTTTGCTACAGAGACTTGAAACCTTGTCCCCCCTAAATGACTGCAAACACATATTGGACATATAAACCAACAAGGACACATGCACCAAGATGGGCACATAAATCAGGACAATTTCCAATCTAATGAAGCCAACAACAGCAAGCCCGCAAAGCTAGAAGAGAGAGAGATGATAAAGGCAATCAGGTATCGGGAGACCATACCATCATCGCTACAGGAGGATTGGAGGAGGAGGTGGAGGTTCCGAGCATGGGCACGGAGGAGCCTCTAGAGGGCTCGGAGGGGGAGAGAGAGAGAGGTTCGGGTGTTCTTTTGTTTTAAAAGTAGGACAAAGAAGTGGATGACGGCCAGGCGACGTCCAATTTCGTCGCCATGTAAAACGCAAGAAGTGAAGAGACGTCGCTAAAATATCGCATAATATTTCTGCAATACTTTTGCATTTAACCGCGTAAAATAGTTATGCCTAGTCGACGAATTGGCGACCCTCAGGCAATAAATATTTGATATTTCTATCTTTGCTCGTCCAGATAACACTTGTGTGTCGCTAATTGAGACGGATGAATACCGCCACCGATGGTACGTTGCTGATAAGCAGTAATTTTATATCGCTTGCTAAGTTTGTTTGTTGTCCTTGTATGTTTATGTTGTTCTTTAGAGCTACCATGTAAATTCTTGAAATATTTTTGTAGTGTATGTATGGTTGAAACTTTTTTCAGTAAATAAAAATCTATTGGTCATGAAGAATGAGAGAACCATTAAAAATGAAACATTTGTTGTCGGAACTGGTGTTATAACTATTTTGACCATAAAAATACTACAGTAGTTAGAAAAATTGACACAACATATTACTCAAATTCTAACATTTACATCAAACAAAATATTTAAATCAATAAAAATAGTACAACAAATATTCTATAAACATTTGTTTACACCCAGCTCAAGGTGTTGTGTGGGTCGGGCAGCCCGGTCCCCAGCTCGAGTCCTACCCAGTCCGGGCTGGTCCGAGTCCGGTCAACGACCCGGACCGACCCTGAACCGTCCCCATATACAAGCGGGCCAGTCCTCTCTCCCCGACCCACTAGCCCGGATCGGCCAAGCCAGGTTTGAGCATGAGCCCAGGCCGGGCAAAACCCCCAAGCCCAACTGGGTCGACCCAGACCGGCCCGGTCCAGGCCCGGTTCGGCCGATTAATTTTTTTTTTTTTTTGGTTTGTAACCGTTGGGGATGTAAAAGACCAAACTAACCCTGATTTAATGGCTATTTTTTGAACGTTGGAAGGTTATTTTTGTTATTTTGCTGAAAATGATCAAAATATCCTTATAACCACTCTTTTTTGGGGATAAAATATACCATTTTGCCCCCCAAAAAAATTTATAAATAGACCAAATTTGAAAAAAAATTATATATAACCATTTCTTTCCTCTCTTACAAAATATTGAGATGAGAAATTCTCTGAAGATTGAACAACAAATTTCTGGACTTTGAAGTGCAACTTCCTGGAGGCCAAAGTACAGTGTTCTTCGGCTTCCAAATTCTGCAAAAATTCTTGCAGTTTCACATCTCTTCCCGAAGTGTACCTTTCAAGTAATTATAATTTAGAGAAATTTTTTCAATTTTTTTGGATATTTTTTGAGTTTTTTGGGACAATTTTGTACTTTTTCTTCTCTCTCTCTCTCTCTCTCTCTCTCTCTCTGGTAGATAACATTTTCTGCAAAAATCAATTTTCAAAACTATGGATGCTATTGGTTCTAACCATCGTTACGGAGATGATTCACAACAAAATTTTGCTTATTATAATAATTTATTTAAAAGCAATCATATTTCAGATTCTGTGCCACAGACACAAATGTCACCTCTTGGAGTTAGGAGCACGGCTACAAATGTTGTAACTAGCACTACAAAAAAATATGATTTTGGCAACGGAAGATTAGTGATGGAATTTTCTGTCGCTAGTAGCGACGGCTGAGCGACAGAATCGTAACGGATTTCAGTCAAATTATAAAGTAAAATATCACCTATTTTCTATTGTCCAAAACTGTCGACCAGGCTTCGCTTGTCTGTCGGTAATCTAGCGACGGAAGTAACAGCCGTCGCTAAATAGTCGTACATATGCCAGTAATTGGCAAAAAACATGCGAGAATGTGGCGCCAAAGTTCGCGTCGACGGACATGCCTTCCGTTGTTACGTCAAGTCCGTCGCTAAGTCGTTGCTAATTTGTCGCAATGTTGTCCATATTTTTGTGCTGCCTAGAATTTTGCGCTTCTATGGCGACGACTTAGCGACGAAAATAGTCCGCCGCAAAGCCGTCGCTAAAGTTATGTACCCTTTAATTCGAATCAACGGGGGGGGGGGGTTCATTTTCCCCCGCCGAACTCTCTCTCTCCAAAATCTCTCTCCTCAAGAGCCCCCCCCCTCCGACGTCCGACGTGCCCGCCGACGAGCCCCCCCTCCGACACTCTTTCTCTCTCTCAGGTACTACTCTCTCCTCTCTTTCTCTCTCTTAGGGTTACGATTCGGGTTAGGGTCTGGGGTTAGGGTTAGGGCTAGGGTTCGGGTATGGATTTTAGGTTTGGGTTAGGTGATAGGATCCCAAATGTGATCGATCTGGAACTAGAAAATATATTGAGTAATTTGACATTTTTGATGTAAATTTTAGAAGAATTTAAAGAAATTAGAAGAAGATTTAGAGATTTGGGGAAGAAACTAAGTTGAGAATTCAAATTGTAAAAGGAACGGGGAAAGCTACAATTGTAAGAAGAAATAAACTGAATGCTAAAAGGAAAATATTACAATTCATTTGCCAAATCCTTTCCTCTGCACATCTTCCCTATTTATAGGCTTATGTGTTTCCCAGATCTCAGTATCAGTACTGATACTGTGTTGATACCCATCCATAGGTGACTGGACATGATTGGATAAGAATTGGCCAACTGTAATGGCACACAAAAAATCACTTGTATGCTGATTGTATGCTAAGATGGCTACCATATGTTAAGCTGGCCAGTAAGGCTTTATTATGCACTGATACTAGTTAACCACTGAAACCACTGATTTACTATCTGATGTTAACCCAATGTTTGAGCTCCTAAACTAGTACTTATCAATACCCTCCCCTTAAATTTTGACCTTATCTCAAGGTCAAGGTAAAGGTAACTTCCAATGAACTTCTAATATGGTCCCCAAATCTTCTTACTAGCAATGAACTGGGTAATGAACTTGGATAATCTTCTGGTGTAAGATGCTATACTCTACTCAATTTAAATTTGAGCTTGACTGAAATTGAGGTAACTGAAGTCTCTTTTTATTGCCATCAACCTAGACCATGAGCTACTGTAGCTCCTATTTTCGAAAATTTTTGAAATATTTTTTTATTTATCTATTTGATTTAAATGGTGATTTTTAGATTTTAATAAATAATTATTTAGTCAATTATTACGGTAGATGACTTTAGCCATGGTTGAGTTTTGAAGTACCAGACAACTAGGAATCATGGCACGGATAGTGCAGTGGCGTACCTTGACTAGTGTATTAGCCATGCCAAGGAAGACCCAGCCATAAGTGTGTCCTAACTAGGAAAATCAGGCCAAGTTGCGACTTAACCTCTAAAGACTTTTTAAATTATTTATTAATTATATTATTGACTTGTAGGAGATCCGGTTTGTGTCGAGTTAGCTCGGACTAAACCCGAACCGAAATCGAGCCCATGTAATCTTGTAGTGAGACCAAAGATGTCCATGTAGACGTACATATTGCATTTATTATTTTTTATTGTTCAAATAGGTATTTCATATATAAAGGATATATATATATATATATATATATATATATATATATATATATATATATATATATATATATATTATTATTGCTGAATTGATATTCTATTTTTAGAAATATGATAAATACCTTCCTAATTACCCGTATGCATATTGGGATATTTAGACTACATATTATGTATGTATACTTATTACAAATTTTCCTTATTAATTATCATTTTTATTGTTATTTATAATGTTATTAGATTTATAATAATAATAATATCATTTAATATTCTAGATTATTTATGAAATAAATAATATTTTATGTATATATTTTAGTATCAGCCTAACATTATTAGAATATATTCCTAAGATTTATTTTTGGACTTTGGGAGTATTTATGCATATAGGGAATATACGTCTATAAATATATATATATATATATATATATATATATATATATATATATATATATATATATATATATATATATATATATATATATATATATATATAGCTTATAGTATATATAAAAAAATATATATATATATATAACTAACAAACCCAAAACCCTCCCATCGGCCGAGCCCAGCCCGAGCTCCCCAAGAGCTAAGGGCCCGGCCCAGCTTTCATATAAGCAGTAAATACGTATATAACGAGAACGAAAGGGAGTTCGTCAAATCCTAAAAAACTAAAACCCTAGCTGAACCATTTCCTCATCCTGGCGCCACCACAGCGCCACCCCAGGCCCGCGTACGCCTGCACAGCGCCGACGACCGGCGAGAGCACCGCCGCGATCGGTCGTGCAGTGACAGAGCAGAGTCAACAGCAGCAGCAGCGCGTGCCGACACCCATGTTCCAGGTTTGATTTCTCCTTTCTCATTGATTTATTTCATGAACCAATTTTTGCATGGATGCACCACATAACCCCCTATCCTTCCCTTCAACTGGAATTGTCTGGTTTGCCTTAAATAAATTATAGAAATTCCTGAAACTTCAGGAAAAACCATCAAAAATAGGGTATTAGAACTATTTTTTGAATCCAACTTGGAAGGCTGTTGTTGAACCAACCAGTAGGCATTTTCAAAAATGAACTAAATATAGACCTAGACAACCTATAGGGCTTCACAACCAAATTTACCGAATCTGATTTCATCGACTACGTGCCGAGAAATCAAATTCCGAAGTTTAGCAAAAACTTGTTTTCAAAATAATAGAAATATTGAAAAATCCTTCGATACGACGTGCGTTCCGCCAATCCGAGCGACGTGATCATGCACTGTAAGCATCGAAAGGCACGTACGGGTATTGCGGACGTGTGGGCTTTGACGAAATTTAAATTGGTCTCATGTGCGTGACGAATTTGATGCGTATCCGTCAAAATTTACTGTATCGACCTTTCCAAACTTTCCTAATTACTTTGTGCACGTTCGTCAGATCGAGACGAAACTTATGCCAACAGGACCATATCATTTTTTTGGTCCTGTATGCCAAGTTTGGTCCAGTTCTGAGACAGTTGATCGGATCGCCATTTCGCGGGCCCCACGATCCGATTCAACAGAAGATTTTGTGCACGGCCTGCCGAAATCTAACTTTGGACATACGGTTGGGTTCGTATCATCAAAACAAATCCGTACACAGGTAGTTTGATGACTTTAGAGATCATTGACTCTGGCACATTTTTCGGTGCAAAGCGGGTCCAACGGAGGACATCATTTTTGCCCAAAATTATCGTTTTGTCCCTGTATCCAGAATTGGACTTACGGACAAGCAATCCTAGATAATTTGACTATTCTGAGAATGTTGGCAATGTCTGTTTCAGCTTTCAGAGACAGTTGTGATGATTTGGACTTTATGGCTTAGAAGTTGACTATATTTTGTTAGATCTGCGTGCAACCTTCAGGCAAATATACCTTACCGAACATATACAGTATTTACATTGTTTTCTCTTTCTTTATTATGTTCCTTTTTATATTGTCATATGATTCCATATTGTGACTGATTTACCCTTGATTGTTTTACTTGTTCTAGATTTACGTGCACGTATAGGATATTCGACATTACTTGATTAATGGTCTTATCGTGTTACCTTGTCTCGCGATTGAGTTGTCAGTTTCTATATCTTATTCTTGACTTGACTATTCTTGACTGGGAGTATCTTGCATTGTACTACAGTTTAGATATACTATAGATTGGGAGTATCTTACATTGTACTATTACCTATAGCCGATGCTTTTCTCTTGATATTGCTTGATCGACCTAACTTGAGATATACTATACATTGGGAGTATCTTACATTATACTACGACCTATAGCATATATTGATTGATTGATTGACTTGATTTGCGACACTATGAATTGGGAGTATCTTGCATTGTACTACGATTTATAGGAGTCTGCGTGACCTTATATCCTTTAGGAGAGGAGATCGATACTAGGATTGGCTAATCTCGACTGAGAGTGTCCTGCTTTGTACGTCAATTGAAACAATATAGATTGGGAGTATCTTGCATTGTACTACAATCTATGGGAGTTCTGATTGATAGTTAGCCAAGTTTAGTATTAAATTTCCACACGACTCGTCGTCCTTAGATGTTCTTCTTACTGAATTGATATTCTATTTTTAGAAATATGATAAATACCTTCCTTATTGCTGTCACGACCCGATCCCAAATAATTGGGTCGAACCGGATCATGCCCAGCCTGCACCGTTGTGAGACGACGGCAGTAAGCTGTTCTATATGCAGGTATTCACAACAACATCTATACATTTATCACTACTCAATATACGAAAATTTTAACACTTTTATTCAACAATTGAAAAGTACAATTGGAATGAAAGAACTGAAATAAATTGCTGAATTCAAAATTAAAAAACTCCAAAACAACAAAACTAGAAAACTGGAAACGACTAGCTAAGTGATCGGCTCGTTGGCCTCAGGTCCTGCGTCCTCCAAGGGGGACTCCGGCAACACCACATGGTACAAAACCGGGTCATAGTAGCTATTGTACAATAGCTCAGCATCCTCAATGTCACCTAAAAATGTTGTCTCCAGTCAGGAGGGAGCCAGTATGAATATGTATCTCATATTTCAAGCAATAATAAAAAAGTGCAAGCTAAGCAGTTGAAACAATATTTTTCAGCATTTTTAACAATTGAAAATAATGTGATTTGAATGTGTAATCGTCTAAGACCGGCTTGGGATATACAATAACGTCCTAGCGATACGATACGACTTATCCCCGTGTGTAAGAGGGATAAGTTCGCACAATATGCAATATGAGGGGTATTGGCCATAAACGTTACACTATTCCCCCAATCCCCACAATCAATATCAATCAATATCTAGGAGGGAGTTCCGTGTAGTAATGTGGTTTAAACATGCAGCTAGACAATTACTAAATAAAATACAAGAAAACATAACCGTAACTTGCCTCTGTTTGGTTGACTGGATCGGGAAAGTCGGTACCGAAGAGGATGTCAGGTTCGTCTCCGAGATCCTACAGTTTAGAACCTTGGCTTAGAACCAATATGAAACCATTCTATGTGTGCTAGTTACAATCACTAGAAGTAGACCCTAGTCAGGTTTTAAGTTTATTAATTAATCTACCAAAAATCGTCTAACGTCGCAATCTACGTTCGTTATTATTTTAATTAAATAAGTCGGATATTTAATTAATTGGAAAAAGGCAATTACCTGTTAATTTGGCAAAACTTTATATTTTAAAATATATATATAACTAGATTTTCCTTTTAGTGATAAAACATAGACTTCGTTATCTTACCAATATTTTATTCAAGTTAATTTATCGTGAAAAACCTTATTAATTTTTATACAAAATAATTAATACCCAAATTATAATTATGCGTCAAATAACGAAAACCAACTCAGAAAAGAAAGTAAAAATCTAAACTACACAATAAAGGGTCACAGCGAAATAAAATAGAAAAACTGGGCTTATGCCCTTTACAAATTTTACATAAATTAATTAATTCATCTAGGCGAGCTCTGAGTGCCACGAACGGTCCAAACAGTAAGCCGAAGTCCTGCACCAAAAATACTAACAGCAGAACCAGTTCTAAAAATAATTATAAATATAAATATAGTTTTAAAATGCGTCTCAGACTTGGTCCAACAGTCATGTTGCTGGCTAGTGCCTCAACGTACAGGAACCCTGTAGCGTTTGCACTTCGCCGAGGCTCATTCGACCGATACGGTCGTTGCTTATTCGGGGATACGAAACTCCAAAAATCTACTTTTAAATCGATAAAACCACTTTTGTAATCCGTTTGCAAAATACAGAATTTTGAAAATAGAATCCTATTTTAAAATACTTTATTTTTTAAAAACTTTCCCAAAAATTTGGGCAGCATCTCCTTTATAATTGGGACAACCCAATCCTGGGACGGTGCCAAAAGTCAACATAAATAATATCCCAAACCAGGGAAATAACCCAAACCATCCATAAAAATATTCCACACAGAAATAATTTCCAACCCGAAAACACATCATAATTATTTGTAGCCAAAACCACAGAATACTCCCGAAATAAATTCGGAAATCCCGAAATAGAGTTCGGGAAACCGGAATTCACAAAATCAAATTATTCTGAAATGGTATTCGAAAAAATCCGAAACTACAATCGCCTAAATCGGATCCCATAACGGGATCGGGGATCGTATCATCATCGACACTAAGGTAGGGATACGGGGACACGAGATATACCTTGGGTTGCTCGGCTAGAGCTCTCAGATGATAATAGAGATAGAAATATCAACGCGGACAGTAGATCGGGATTGCTGGAAAAGCGCACAGGAGTCGGGAAAGAGGCGGACAACAGCAGTATTGTTGCGGAAATCACAGACACAGCGGATAGTCGCACGGCCACGACACGAAGGCGCTGGCCTGAGCGGGGAGTGCACAGGGGGTAAGTGGGTTGGAAACCCGCGCGGGTCAGCGGCGCTGGGAGGCGGCAGCAGGGGTCGGCGCCGGAGGGGCGCTGGCCGGGCACATGGCGGCCGGGGTCGGGCGCGGCCAGGAGGCGTGCGGCTGGGCCCTTGGCCTGGGCTTGGCCGGAGCGGGGTCGGGGCACGAGTGCGGGAGACACAGACGGCCGGCTGGGCGCGGCCTTGGGGCGCGCGCGGGAGGGCGGACGGTGGTGGCACGGGTTGCTGGACGGCGATGCAGGGCGGCGCCGGGCTGAACGCGGCCGGAGTAGGACGGCGCCGGGGACGGGAACGAGGCTCGGGGTCGGCCGGGCTCTGGTCGCGGGTTGGGGAGCTTGGGGAAGAAGAGAGTGAGAGGGTGAAGAAAGAGTGAGGGGATGGGAGTTGGTAGTGCTGGTGGTGAGTGCTTTTAAATGGGAGAGTGGGAGAATGAGTAGAGGAGTTGTGTGGAGGAAAGAAGAATGGGGAGGAGTGGGATTAGGGGGGTACTGGCTTGGTCGTGGTAGACCAAGCCAATTGGGTTTTTATTTTTATTTTTTTTATTTTTTTAATATTAATAATAGATATATAATCAGAATTTAAAGGAATAAAAAGAATGGGTTCGGAACAGGATTGAGTTTCGGAAAACCGGGTTCGAACTCGGGTCAGACTCCGGTCACGGGATCGGGGCAGGGCCACAATCAAAAATCAACGATTATTTTAAAAATATCTTTTCCTAATTCCGACTAATAAATAATAATAATAATAATAATAATAATAAATATAATAATTAAACAAAATTAACGCTACAATCTAATAATTCATAAATTCTAAAATACTGGATTTCACAATCTTTCCTCCTTAAAAAATTTCGTCCTCGAAATTAAAAGAAGGGTTAGGGGTTACCTCAAGTTTCAAACATATACGGATACTGCTCCCGCATCTTGTCTTCTCGCTCCCAGGTAGACTCGTCTGGTGAGTTGTGCCGCCACATAACTCTGACTATTAGCGTCACACAATTCCTGGTTCTTTTTTCTCCTCTGTCCAATATTGCCACTGGCTTCTTTGGCACTGTGAGGCTGGGTCCAATTTCCATCTCCGAATGGTCCAAGATGTGGCTCGGGTCCGGGATGTAGCGTCTCAGCTGCAAGACCTGGAAGACGTTGTGGACACCTTCGAGACTTGGGGGTAGAGCCACCCGATAAGCCACTTCTCCAATCCTGTTAAGTACTTCAAAAGGACCAATATACCTGGGGCTTAGTTTTCCTGCTCTGCCGAAATAGATGGTTCCTCTGGTAGGAGATATCTTCACGAACACACTGTCACCTTCTTCAAACTCCAACGGCCGTCGGCTGCTATCGGCCCAATGCTTATGTCTGTCCTGGGCAATCCTGAGCTTGTCTCTGATCATCTTTACCTTCTCTGCTGCATCGATCACCATCTCAGGTCCAAGTAATACTCGTTCTCCTACGTCGTCCCAAGCAAGTGGAGTGCGGCAACGACGTCCATAGAGTGCCTCGAACGGTGTCATGTCGATGCTAGCTTGGTAGCTGTTGTTGTAAGAGAACTCCACCAAGTGCAAATGGTCTTCCCAAGACCCTCCAAATTCCAAGACGCAAGATCTCAGCATGTCTTCTAGCGTATGGATTGTTCTCTACGATTGTCCGTCAGTCTGGTGATGGTAGGCGGTGCTGAACTTCAGTTGCGTTCCGAAACTGTCGTGCAAGCTCTTTCAGAAGTGAGAGGTGAACCTGGTATCCCTGTCAGATACGATACTTACCGAAACTCCATGAGTCCGGTAGATGTGTCGCATGTACAGTGCTGCCAACTTCTCGGTGGATAGACCAACCTTGAAGGGGATAAAGTGAGCTGACTTTGTCAGTCGGCCCACAATAACCTAAATAGCATCCTTTCCTCCTTGGGATCGAGGCAGTCCCGACACACAGTCCATCATCAAGTGTTCCTATTTCTACTCCAAGATGTCTAACGGCAGCAACATTCCTGCTGGTTTCTATCTGCTAGCTTTCACTTGTTGACAAATTAAACATCTAGCCACATGCCTGGATACGTCCTTCTTCATTCCGTACCACTACACTATAGTACACATATCCCGATACATTTTATTGGCTCCTGGATGTATGGAATACTGCGACTCATGCGCTTCTTACATCAGCTCGTTCCTCAGTTTGCCAATTGGTACGCACAGCCTCGTACCATGCTTCAGTGCTCCATCGCTGGCGATTGAGAATCCTTCAAGTGTTCCTGCCAGCACTTGACCTCTGATTTTACAAAGCGTCTCTTCTTGGAATGGTGCCTTCTTGACTCTGTCCATTAGACTTGAACGTACTTACAACTGCATCATTGTTAAATCAGTTCCTGGCACAATGGCTTATCTTCCCAGTTTTTTCATTTCTTCCTCTGGCAGTACAATCTCCAGTCCAAGCTTTTCCATGTCCTCCAGCAAATGATGCTCCTTGGTCAAGAACATTGCCATCGGGTATCAACTAAGTGCATCTGCAACAACATTAGCCTTACCCGGATCATACTGCAGGTTGATGTCGAAATCCTTCATCAGCTCCAGCCATCGTCTCTGTCGTATGTTCAGCTCCTTCTGAGTGAAAACATATTTAAGACTTTTGTGGTTCTGCAAAACACCCATTTTTCTGTTATATATTAAAATTTGACCATATTACTTGACGGTTTTATACAAAGCGTCAAGAAAACCCATTGCATTACTTGACGGTTTGCTGATAACCGTCAAGTAATGCATGTGCAAAAAAAAAGGCGCGCACATTTCAGATGCCATTTTCGTAATTTTTTCAAAAAAAAAATTTTCTTGACGGTTTTAACAAAATTTGGGAATCGAGGGTTTCTTATATATTTCACATCCACATACTTCTTTTCCTCCTTCCCCCATCCCTCTCCCTCTCGAGCTCCCCCTCCGGTGGAAGTCTTCCCCCGGCCGGCGAACCCCGACCGGCGACCGAGCCTGTAAGTCTCCCCCTCTCCTCCGCCCTCTTCCCTAGCTTCTTTTCCGACCATCTCGTCAGCCACCCCGACTTCCACAGCCCTCCCGACCGTGCCCTAACCCTGTTCTCCGGCAATCCGTCGTCTCCCCTCTCATCCCCGCAGCCGACTTCAAGCGTTCCCTCTTCCCCCTTCCTTTTCGACCCCGATTTTCTCCACAGCCCTAAACCCCTCTCCCATGTTCTTCATCCCGACCCCCCCGGAAACCCTAGCTCCGGCGAGCTCTTCGGCTCAGTCCCGACCCGTCGGCTTTTCCCGTGCTTCCCCGCAGAGCCGACCTTGCTGCCCGTGCTTCCCGTGGACGCTTCCCGTTCCGTGCGTGCTTCCCGTAGCCGACCCGATGATCGCAGCCGCGACACGGCGAGGCGACGTCCGTGTCCGCACACGTAGCACGAGTCCGAGGCGTCCCTTCGGATTCCGACTTGCCCTTCGGTATATTTCTGAAACTCTTGGGTTGGTTTTGCTATTTCATATATGCGTGTCGATGATGATTGGTCTGTGTCTCCTACAATTAGGAGACACACGTTCTGATGCTATCGTTTGGGTTCTGCAAATTGGTTGGAACGATCCTCATATCCATGTATTTTCTGGAATAGAGTTTTATAGTGCTTGTGAGAACGTTCTCAGCTTGTTATCATTTGTGATTCATTTTCTTTGGGGAAGTAGGATAAGAAATTTTAATATAATATAAGTTTTATGAATCAGTGAAATGTAATAGAACTATACGTTAGCTAGGATTTTTTTTAGAAAAGTCAATGTTTTGAGAATAAATTGGGGAATCACACACCTAAAGAAACACAAGTAGGGTTGAAAAATATCAGCAAGTTGGAGGGCCATATGATTTTGCCTTTTTAGACTCTTGTTCCATTTGTAGTCAACAAAAGTATGTGTTGTTCTTGTACTAATGCTAGATGAGTAATTTTCAAGGAACTGCAAGAGAACAATTTAGAAGGAACCCACTTTACTGATATGTGCCAACTGACAAGGCTATGGTTTTTGTGAGTTCCATGATTCCTTTCAATGTGGTGACTTACATGCGTATTTACCTTCATTGCTTGTTCCTTACCAACTTTGTTTCTTCAGTTATATGAGAAACAATATCTTAACAGGAAACATACTTGACAACATTGGAAACTGTACCAAGTATTTAGATGAGCTTTAATTCATATTGATCTTGTTTTAGTTAAACAACTAACTATTATCTATGTCAATAGAAGCAAGTTATATCATTTATCTAAGAAATTTTCCTAAGAAGGCCCAGTATTTAGAAGGATATTTGGAAGGTGATATCCATGTTTAAAATAAGGTTGAGGATATTATGCGGGACTGGTAATTAAATTGATATGGCTTCTTCATCAAAACAAGTTAAATACTAGTGATGTTCTTCTTAAAAAGTATATTAATTGTGGTAACATATGTTTAGTCCTAGCATCATGAGGTGGTACGTCTTCTACAACAATTTAGTCCTAACTCAGAAGGAAAAAAAGTAGCAGGAAAGGGAGCAAGACCAACAGCAACAACATACCCTTGAAATATTATGTGCATATTCTAGAACTGTTTGGTTTGTTTCATGAGTGAAGGTAACAACAAAAAATTCTTAAAAATAAGCCCTTGGGTAGGACATAAATATTGTATATAGGCATTCCTCGATAAAATTAAGAAACAATTGGCTCCAAGTACTCGTTATGCATATGAAGTAGGACATAATAGAGATGCAAGGTTAGGCCTTAGGTGCAAGGTCAGCCTTGACATTCTAAATGGTCGAGACATCAGTCTTGAAGGACTTGGCGAGGATAACATCATTGATGCCTTTAGCAAAGACAACTCCATAAACTTGAAACAACTATACATCAGCTATCCCATATAAAGGATTCTCTATTTGGCTCGATAAACTATTTTCTGTTCATCATAATTTTAGATTTCAAACAACTTTATAGTTATAGTTTCATAATCCACATATAGTACTCATACTACACACATCATGAGATTGTTTGATGTATTTTTAAACTTACATAGTGCTTTATTATGTGTTTTCCCACATAATTAATGTCCTGTAGGAGGATACTACCAATACCACCCAATTTGTATTGTTCTTTCTATTAGTTAATATTTTATTTAGACACATTTCTAAACTAGGAAGTTGTTTATTGTCTTTCACGTAGCAATTTTAAGGGCTCCATTTGCATCTTAATTGGAATCTATTCATTTTCCCTTTCTTCTTACATATGCCAACTAGAGTTATATGATTGGTACTTGAAATTTGTTGCAAGATTTATGTGCAGGGTGCATTGGGCCATCAGACCATCACCTTACCTTTTGCTTTCTTCTAATGATGTGATAAATATACTTCCCCACGAACTTGCTAGTTTTCTTGATATGTCCATAAGACTAGATGCAATATTTCATTTATGAAAATATTGAACTAGAACTACATAGTTTTATAATGCTACAGGTGGATGTGGCAATGAAGCTATCTAAAATGGAAGAATTCATAGGTGGATCTTCATTAATCTTTACCAATATTAGAGAATCCTCTAATATGTATCTGGTTAGCCTAATGCTTCGATAATACATAAATCTTTATCAATTATGTCACACAGGCTGTTGGGCTTGAAGGCGATCTGTGCAAGCAGGAGGATGTGGCAAGAAGTGTAGAAACAACCATCAAACATTTTCGTAAGCTAGATATTCATGTTAACGGAGCATCAGGCAATGGAGGATTTGTCACCTTGGCTTTCGAACATGTGAGTATACTTTGTTGCATGTTGATATGGTATAACATCTATTATACTTTCTGGCTCAATTTACTTTTGAAGTACATCAGTATAATTCTCTCCACTATACTTCAGTCACGAAGCACTTGTTGAGTTGTCTTTTTGTGCAACATTAGTTGGTGGCTTATCCTCTAGAAAATAATATGTGGCTTTTTTCAAATTGCAAGCTGGTGACTAAGATGGGGAAGCCTACTGGCTAAGGCCTTTGGCGTGTTAGGGAGATGTCAAGGTTCAAGGCTGCAATAGTTTTTAGAAATTTCCCATAAAAATTAAAATAATGTAAAATGGGAAGTGACTCATAAAACTGAGTCCATTTGTGAAGCCAGTCATTTTTGGGGAACTAATTATGATATTAGGGTCAATGGAATTACATCATGACCTATTGAAGGCACTCCTGGACTTATAAAACTTGACCCATTCTTCTTGGTCATGCATGCTACCTTTCATGCTTAATAAAATAATATACCGGTATCTATGTCATGGACAACTGAAGATTAAAGTTTCAACTCATCCTTACATGCTGATTTCATTCTCAAATATCCCTTTTTGCCAAATTGGAAAGCTTAGAGCACAAGAGAAATATTGAGCACTCTAATCTTAGTTATGTCATGTATGCATCCATGCATGTTAGTTTGCATTATGTATTGTATATGTTGAGTCATACATAAATTTTCTTTAAGCCCTTAGTATGTGATTCTTTGTTTGTTCTTGACAATAACCAGGTTGTTCTCCTTCGTCCACAATCCTGAGAAGACTCTTGAAGGAAATCAAGCTCATATTATCACCTTGAGGATCATCATCATAATTATGGTCATGCTTGTGATTCTTTGTACTCTTCTTCCTCCAATCTTGAGAAGAATTTTTGTATACTTTGTATATATCATTCTTGGATGTTTGTGATGTACAAACTTTGTATTTGTGATCAATAAAAAGATTGTGTATTATAATATTATGTGTGTGTTGTAACTGGCATATATTGATATTATGTGTGTTTGGTAATTGGATTCTGGAATATATTGATATTATTGTAAACATGTTTATCTTGACGATTGCAAAACGTCAAAAAAAATTCATTTCTTGACGGTTTTTAAACATCAAAAAATATTTTCCTTGACGGTTTTTTCCCGTCAAGAAAGACTTTTCTTGACGGTCATTACCCGTCATCTAGGCCCCCGTCAAGAAAAGTCGACACTTTTCTTGACGGTTTTTTGTTTGTTTTCTTGACGGTTTAAAACCGTCAAGACAAGCTTGTTTCTTGAAGGTTTAAAACCGTCAAGAAAACAAATAAAAAACCGTCAAGAAAAGCGTCGACTTTTCTTGACGGGGGCCTAGATGACGGATCCAAAACCGTCAAGAAAAGTCTTTCTTGACGGGGAAAAACCGTCAAGAAAAGCCATTTTTCTTGTAGTGAATCCTAGAGAAATCCTTTACAAACTTCCGTTAGTAGCCAGCTAAACCCAAAAAGCTTCTGATTTCTACAACTGAACTTGGTGCAGTCCACTTCTCAATAGCAGCTATCTTCATTAGATCCACCGAAATTCCTTCTCCTGTGACAACATGGCCAAGAAAATCCACTTTGTCTAAGAATAATTCGCATTTAGATAGCTTACCATAGAGCTTCTCCTTCCTTAAAGTTTCCAGAACTTTCCTCAGGTGCTCTTCATGCTCTTCTTCAGTCTTCGAGTAGATCAGAATATCATCGATGAATCCAACAACAAACTGATCCAGATATTCATGAAAGACCTTGTTCATAAGGTTCATGAATACTGCAGTGGCATACATCAGTCCAAACGACATGACCAAAAATTCATACTAACCATATTTGGTGTTGAACGCCGTCTTGGGAATATCCTCCTTCCTGACCTTGATTTGATGGTAGCCAGACCTGAGATCTATCTTCGAAAATACCTTAGCTCCACTCAATTGATCAAACAGGTCGTCGATCCGGGACAGAAGATACTTGTTCTTGATGGTGATGTTGTTCAACACCCGGTAATCAATGCACATCTGCACGGTTCCATCCTTCTTGGGCACGAACAAAACTGGTGCTCCCCAGGATGAAGCCCCGTCTCTGATAAATTCTTGTGCCTTCAGTTCGTCAATCTGGTCCTTTATCTCCTTTGCCTCCTTGGGGATGACTCTGTAGCATCTCCGAGAAATAGGGGAAGAGCCGGATACTAGGTCGATGGTAAATTCCATACCTAGATCTGGCGGCAATCCTGGAAGACTATCTGGAAAGACGTCCATGAATTCCGCTATAATAGGGTGAGGAGGCCCAGGTTCTTCGGTGATAGAGGAGTAGGTAATACTCTTCATGTCTTCCGGAGCTCGAGAGATTTCAAACTCCGGTTCTCCTAGTGGGCTGAAGATTACACATCCTCTGTGATAATCTATCAGCGCCTGCTGCTCACTTAACCAGTCCATCCCTAGGACTACATCATAGTTGGGCAAGGGCATCACAAGTAAGGGTGTTAAGGATTTGTGGCCTGAGATAGTTATGGGACAGTTACAAGCCTCGGTGATGGGTATGGGTCTACCATCGGTCATAACTCTACTAATCATCTTGCTAAGTCCCGTATCTAGGTGGTGTACAGAAATAAACTTTAATGATATGAAATTGTGTGATGCACCCGAGTCAAATAATGCTAGAACAGGATGTGAAAACACATAAATGGAACCTGTGATGACATCAGCGGTGGGTTCCTGCTCTGGTTCTTGCTCGTCTGCTGCTAGGGCAAAAGCTCGCCCGATCTTTTGCTGATGCTGTCCCAACCGTTGTTGCTGAGTGGATAGAGGAGCTCTTTGCTGAGTTGCTCTGGTCCGGTTGAATGCTGTAGGGCAGTGTCACGCCCCAGAACCAGAATACTGGAGAGCGGGGGCAGACTTAGCCAGCTACGTATATTAAAGTGCAACCCACCTCGCTACACGGTCAAGGCTGTCTAGATACATGAGGGTTTAACTATAATCCATCAGTCACCTATGGTCAAGAACAAGCCTATTGTCTCAATCTCAAGCAAGCAAATAATAGTAACAAGATGTCAGAGCACCAAATATACAAACGTAAGGCATTCCATACATTACATATTTGGATGATCATGAAGCTAGTCGTACAAAATGTGAGGACTAGCAAGAGTTTAGTCATACATGATCAACCCTAAGATTTGTCAATCATGTTACAGCCCGTAGGCGGACAGTAAATAAGGTGCGATACGAGCTACCACGTGCTCATCGGATAAACGCCTCAAAAGAATAATTTTACAATAAAGTGGGAGGATAAAAGAAACCCACTCGTTGCCAGGGTTACGCCTGGTGGTCACCATCTGGTTGGAAGGTAGGTAGATCCTCTGGAGCTGCTCCGATATCTGGCCATACAAAACCAGCTAGGTAAGACCCCAGAAAGAGCAAGTACCACAAAGGAAGCTTCACTTAGGAACTAAAACCAGCATATCACAAATAAATAGTAAAGGTAATTAAAATATACTGATAATAACTGAGATGATAATAATATATTGAGTACGAAGAAACCATTCAAGTAGCCTGACTGCAACCCTTAAACCAAACAAGGACTGGGGTTGCAATCCATCGCCTGAATAGAAACCCGCCTCAATTACTATTGATAAGGTAACAAGACAATAAACGAAGAGAGGACACAGAACTATTTCGGGAGCCAGGTTACAACCCTTAAACCAAACAAGGACCGGGGTTGTAACCCTTCGCCTGAACAGAACTGGACCCGTGATCTTTATTGTTAAGGCCAGTATAAATAATCATAATACTGAAGTAAGATAAAACATGATGAGCAGGACAAGGGGTGCAATACGACAATAAAGGAAGAGAGGACACAGAACTGCTTCGGGAGCCAGTTACAACCCTTAAACCAAACAAGGACCGGGGTTGTAACCCATCGTCTGAACAGAACAGGACCCCTGATCTTTATTGCTAAGGCCAGTATAAATAATCATGGTATTAAGGTAAGGTAAAACATGACGAACATGGCATGGGGTTGCAATAAGACAATAAACGAAGAGAGGACACAGAACTGCTCCGGGAGCCAGGTTAAAACCCTTAAACCAAACAAGGACCGGGGTTGTAACCCTTCGCCTGAACATAACTGGACCCCTGATCGTTATTGTTAAGACAAGCATCAATAATCATATCATATCACAATCCTGCACAGAATTAGGATAAGACTAAGCTGGAATAACTCCATCCAATCAATCACGGCCAATAAAGAGTATGGCTTGATACTTTTAACTAACTAGGTTTATCACAGCCTAGTTACTAGCAAGATGCAATAAGATTATCCCAACAGCCACAAGTCCTGCAGACCATCCAGTTATCCGGGTCAAATGTCCGTTTATGAAGGGTGCACCACATGACTGTGTGCTGAAAATGTGCCCTACTCGTCGGTAGGCAACAAGTCCACTTAATGCGCCCAGATAACAGGATTTCCTGTGGTTGAAAATCTCTTCATGACTACTGAATCATTATAGTTAATTACCCTTAGTCAATTTCAGTAGGTATCCCTGACCGTGGTACTCAGGGATCCCCATCCTAGACATAATGTAAGACAGTACCAGTTTATTTGTACAAACACAATCGCCTATGGTGTCTAGGTCTTTCATACTTGTCATGTCAGACTAGCTATCGTAACAGCATATCATGATATATCATGTCAGTTTATTTTTCAAGAGTGCGCCACAGCGGGCCACTATCGTATTCTATTCTTACATTATCATAAATGAAAAAACTTGTATAAATAATTAGTAACATATTCTTGAAGCCAAGGGAAAGATCTACAACTTTCATGTTAGAAGTTGAGAGAAATTCTGGCCATAAATCAGCCAAATAGGACAAGAAAAAAAACCAAATAGACACTATGTGGCCAAGGGTGGATTGGGGGCTCATGCGGCAGTAGATGGGTACTCATCTATGCGGCTGAGTAGATGGGTACTCATGCGACTGAGTAGATGGGTACTCATCTATGCGGTTGGGTAGAAGGGTACTCATGCGGCTGAGTAGATGGGTACTCATCTATGCGACTGGGTAAACAGAATCCCACGCGGCTGAGTAGATGGGTACTCATGCGGCTGAGTAGATGGATACTCATGCAGCTGAGTAGATGGATATTCATCTATGCAGCTGGGTAAACAGAATCCCATGCGGCTGAGTAGATGGGTACTCATGTGGCTGAGTAGATGGGTACTCATGCGACTGAGTAGATGGGTACTCATCTATGCGGCTTGGTAAACAGAATCCCATGCGACTGAGTAGATGGGTACTCATGCGGCTGAGTAGATGGGTACTCATCTTCTCCGAAAATCTGAGAAGGATGGCCATGGAACCCATAGCTTCCAAGCTCCATAAAACCTTCATTATAAGTCCAAATCCGAACTTCCATAGGTCAAAATGGGGCAGAATGAAATTCTCTACAACATGAAACCATCAAAACTTGGAAATAATAATGTTAAATAGATCAAAACTCAAAAAATTTGAAAATACTATAAACTTAGATCTACACAAATTGAGCCATGAAAATTAAAAATATCAAGTACTAAAGTGTTTTAGAATGCTGTGAATAAGAGAATGGAATAATAAAATTTGTGTTTCTCCATGAAGCAAGATGCACTTGCCTAAGCCCTCTCTCTCTAGTAGGTGAAGAAGTAATGGTGGAGAAGAAGAAGATTAATAAGGAGACAGAAATGAGCGGGGGTTAATAAATGGGGATGGTGGTGGTAGGTAAGGGTTCTCCCCCTTGCTTTAGGATGAACCAAGGCAACCCAAGCCTAGCCGAACCAACCCAAAATAAACCAAGCCATGAAATGCCAAGATAAGCCAAGCAAGGAATCATGCAATACAAGATAAAATACGTACATGTATTCCAAAATACGTAATATGAACCACAGGTATTACAACTCTAACCACCTTAAAAGAATTCCATCCTCGGAATTTAATTTAGGAGGCTAGAGGGACAAGGACAAATTATATTAATCACAGGCAAGCTATACTAGGCAATCAATCAATCAATCATGCAAGCAAGGAATCGAAGGCATGAGGCATAAGGAAGACATTATACCTCACGAGTAAAATAGGTCGAGATATCGCGATCGGATATCATCCTCACGCTCCCAGGTTGACTCACCCAAAGAGTGATAACCCCAAGCAACTCGGACTAACTTGATAGTCTTGTTCTTGAGTGTCTTCTCTCTTCGGTCCAATATAGACACGGGCCTCTCCTCATACGAAAGGTTGGTACCAACAACCAATTCCGAATTATCCAGGATGTGGCTCGGGTCCGAGATATACCGTCGCAGTTGGGATATATGGAACATATTATGTACCTCACGTAGCGACGACGGAAGAGTGAGACAATAGGATACATCTCCTACTCGCTCCAGAATATCGAACGGTCCTATATACCTAGGACTAAGCTTTTCCCGCATGCCGAAACGAATGACGCCACGGGTAGGCGAGATCCTATGGGATACATGGTCGCCGACAGAAAATTTAAGGGGACGTCGATGAGAATCGGCCCAATAGCGCTGGCGATCTTGGGCAACTCGAAGATGATCGCAGACTCTCCCGACCACCTCAACGGTCTGAGCACTCATTTCTGGACCGAGCATCTGCCTCTCTCCGACATCGTCCCATGCTAGCGGAGATCGGTACTTCCTAGCATACAGTACCTCGAATGGTGCCATCTGGATGCTGGCCTGAAAATTGTTGTTGTACGAGATCTTAACATGTCTTCCAAGGTTTGTATGGTACGCTCTGACTGACCATCTGTCTGTGGGTGATACGCTGAGCTGAACTGGAGGCGAGTCCCAAACTCTCTTGCAGGCTACGCCAAAAGTACGACATAAATCTGGAATCTCTGTCCGAGGTGATACTAACTGGTATACCGTGCAATCTGACAATCTGCCGGAGATACATCTTCGCTAGCTGAGCCGTCGACTGACCAACTCTGAATGGAAGAAAGTGAAACACCTTCGTGAGCCTGTCTACGACAACCCAAATAGCGTCTCTGCCAGCCAAGGATCTAGGCAATCCAGTCACAAAATCTATGGTTATATGCTCCCATTTCCATTTTAGAATTGGCAAGGGCTGAAGAAGTCCAGCTGGACTCTGATGTTCAGCTTTAACTTGTTGGCAAACCAAACATCAAGAGACAAACTGGGCTATCTCCCTCTTCATGCCATTCCACCAAAAGTGCTGACGGATATACGGTACATCTTCATACCCCGGGATGGATAGAATACTGCAAACTGTGAGCCTCTGCCATGATCTTCTGTCTGATATCTCCACTGGGTACACAAAGACGCTTCCCATGTCAAAATGTACCGTCTTCATGGATACAAAACTCTGGTCTTCGTCCTGCCTCACACTCTGCTCTGAGTCGCTGAAGCTTGGAATCTGCTGACTGTGCCATCCGGATCCTCTCGACTATAGTGGACTAAACTTGCATATTGGCCATCAATGCCACACTGGAAGGGAGGACAACTTCTATTCCCATCTTCTGAAGATCGGCTAATAACTCTGGCTGTGCTGTGAGAAAATAAACTCCAGCTCTCCTGCTCAATGCATCTGCTACAACGTTGGCCTTTCCTGGATGATACTGCAGGTTGACATCACAATCTACAAGTAGCTCTAGCCACCTTCTCTGACGCATGTTGAGATCCTTCTGGGTGAACACATACTTCAGACTCTTGTGGTTGGTGAAAATCTCTATCCTATCTCCATACAAGTAGTGCCTCCAAAGCTTAAATGCAAACACTACTGCTGCCAGCTCCAAGTCATGGGTTGGGTAATTCCTCTCATGATCACGAAGTTGTCGTGACGCATAAGCTATTACCTTCCCATGCTGCATCAGAACACATCCTAAACCTCTGTCCGAAGCATCACAATACACTGAGAACCCTCCGGTTCCATCTAGAAGCGTGAGAATAGGAGCCGTCATCAAGCCTCGCTTCAACTTCTCAAAGAAATCCTGACATTCTGCTGTCCAAGCAAACTGCACATCATTGCGGGTCAACTGGGTCAATGGCGCTGACATCCGAGCAAAGTCTGAAACAAATCGCCGGTAGTAGCCGGCCAACCAAGAAAACTGTGAACTTCTACGACTATGCTGGACACTGGCCATGACTCAATAGCCACGATCTTCTGGAGATCCACCTCCACTCCTCCTATGGTGATGATATGACCCAAGTACGAAATATAATCGAACCAAAACTCATATTTACTGAACTTGGCATATAACTGGTGCTCCCTGAGAATCTAGAGAACCACAGAAGATGCTGCTTATGCTCCGCCTCACTCTTGCTGTAGACCAGAATATCGTCTAGGAACACAATCAAGAACTGATCCAAATAAGGCATGAAGATATGATTCATGAGGTCCATGAATACGGTCGGCGTATTGGTGGCTCCAAATGGCATCACAAGGAACTCCCAATGCCTATACCTAGATCTGAAAGCTGTCTTCGAGATGTCCTGCTCTTTGACTCTGATCTGATGGTATCCTGATCGCAAGTCGATCTTCGAGAATACTGCTGTCCCCTTGAGTTGATTAAACAAGTCATCTATCCTCGGAAGAGGGTATCTGTTCTTGATTGTCACTGAGTTCAAGGTACGATAATCTACACATAATCTAGATGTACCATTCTTCTTTTTCATAAGAAGCATCGGGGATCCCCAAGGCGATCCACTAGCACGAATGAATCCCTTGGTTCTGAGTTCTTCAATCATCTTGTAAAATATCTCTAGCTCTAACGGCGCCATCCTGTAGACTTTCTTTGATACTGGGGCTGTCCCGGGGATCAAGTCGATGGTAAACTCGATCTCCCGCTCTGGCAGCATCTCTGGAAGCTCTTCTGGGAAAACATTTGGAAACTCTTCGACTATCCGAGGCAACTGTACTGCTGCTACTGCCATCCGCAATACAGGAGGAGAAGGTTCAACTTCGCCTCGGGAGAAGGAAAACTCTGGCTCACCTGGAATGCTAAAAATAACTCTGCCAATGTGGCAGTCTATCCTAGCATACTGGTCCCTCAACCAATCCATCCCAAAGACCATATCATAATCGGCCATCGGAAACTCTATCAATCTAGCGGGGAATTCTCTACCGCTAACTACGATCTGACACGAGAAAACACCCTATCTACTCCCACAAGTCCGTTACCAGTAAGTATATTGAGCCTTACTGATAATGACTCGGGCTCCAGTCCTACCCGTATCGCGAATCGTACAGACATAAATGAATGCGATGTACTAAATTCAAAAAATACTGAAGCTGGAAAGGTGTTGACGAGAATAGTACCTGCTACTACCTCACCTGGTGTTATTCCTTCTTCTCCCATGGTCAAAGCCAGCACTTGACCATGCCCTCTAGGTGCGGGTCCCCGCTTCTGAAAATTCCTCTGCCTGCTCTGGATTAGGGCTTGGGCTTGGACATACTGATGCGGTCTCTACTGCTGGAATGCCTGGGCCTGCGTCGGCAATGGCCTCGAGAACGGGTACTGCAGCTGCTGCTGCTGGACTGGTACTGGTCCTCTAACTGAATGACTAGAGAAGGCTGACAAACTCCTCATGTTCGGGCAGTTCCCAATCCTGTGGTCCGGGGCACCACAAACCAAGCACAAATCTTGTGCTCTGCGACACTCTGACACCACGTGCCCTGGCTTCCCGCAGTGTGAACATCCCACTGCGGAAGAATGCTTCTGCTTCTGTTGCTAAGGGTGTGTCGGGGTGGAATACTGAACCGACGTCACTGAGGCCGCCCGCCTCGTGAGATCGCTTCCGATCTCCGGTCATATCCACGATCCTCTGGGAGGTATACTCATGCCTCCGGGCTGCTCTCAACACTGCATCAAAAGTCTGATGCTCAAACTGCTCCACCGCCAATAAAATCTCTAGGTGGAGCCCCTGCTGGAACCGCTGGGCTCTATCGAACTCGGTCGCCACCAAGGTGGGAGCAAACCGACTAAGCCTGGAGAACTCGGCCGCATATCCATCGACCGTCCTGCCCATCTGCTTCAGATTGGTGAACCTCGTCTGTAGATCGTACCGAGCCACAGCATCGAAGTACTTGGTCTAGAATCTTTACCTGAATACTGCCCATGAAATAGGGGCCACTAATCCATCGGCCTGTGCTGCCCACCAACTGTGGGCAAGATCTAGTAACTGTAGGCGCACCACGGCCACCTTCTCGTTCTCTGGAGTCCTGGCTGCTTCTAGAATCACCTCTGTGTCCTGAAGTCATACATCTGCAGCGATCGCATCTTTACTGCCGTCAAAGAAGGGAGGGTTCAAGCGCTTGAAGCTGTTGGCCGCGCTATTACCCTGATGACCTCCTCTGGCCAAAGCGTCTGCCACTGCCTGGAGCAAGGCATCTCCGTGACGATCCTGGGAGGCTAATAGTGACCTGATGAGACCCACCAAAGTGCCATCATCAGGCTCTGCAGGCTGGACGGGCTGAACTGGTAGCTCTCCTCCAGTAGGCATGACTCTAGAGGCTACTCCTGAATGCTGGGCTTGATCTCCAGGTTGCTGCTGGTCCGCGGGAGGTGCTCCGTCTTGGTGATCGGCAGGTCCAGGAACAATGCCGCTAAAGAAGACGACAGAGGAAATAATAAGGAAGGACCAGGACAGATCAATGACACAAGCATGTGATCAGGTCAAGATTATAGGGATTCAGAAGATACGAGCAGAGATCAAGGACGAGTATTGATTGAGACATCTATTCGGTAAACCCTCACATATCTTGATTTACAAGACCTGCATGGACCACCACTTAATCCATGTCACGCCCCAGATCCACAATACTGGAGAGCGGGAGCGGACATATCCAGCTACGTATATTGAAGTGCAACCCACCTCGCTATACGGTCACGGCTGTCTAGATACATGAAGGTTAACTACAATCCATCAGTCACCTATGGTCAAGAACAAGCCTATTGTCTCAATCTCAAGCAAGCAAATAATAGTAACAAGATGTCAGAGCACCAAATATACAATAGTAAGGCATCCTATACATTACATATTCGGATGATCATGAACCTAGTCGTACAAAATGTGAGGACTAGCAAGAGTTTAGTCATACATGATCAACCCTAGGATGTGTCAATCATGTTATAGCCCGTAGGCGGACAGTAAATAAGGTGCAATACGAGCTAACACATGCTCGTCGGCTAAACGTCTCAAAAGAATAATTTTACAATAAAGTGGGAGGACAAAAGAAACCCACTCGTTGCCAGGGTTACGCCTGGTGGTCACCATCTGGCTGGAAGGTAGGTAGATCCTCTGGAGCTGCTCCGATATCTGACCATACAAAACCAGCTGGGTCAGACCCCAGAAAGAGCAAGTGCCAAAAAGGAGGCTTCACTTAGGAACTAAAACTAACATATCACAAATAAATAGTAAAGGTAATTAAAAGATACTGATAATAACTGAGATAACAATAATATATTGAGCACGAAGAAACCATTCAAGTAGCCAGACTGTAACCCTTAAACCAAACAAGGACCGGGATTGTAATCCTTCGCCTGAATAGAAACCCGTCTCAATTACTATTGATAAGGTAACAAGACAATAAACGAAGAGAGGACACAGAACTGTTCCGGGAGCCAGGTTACAACCCTTAAACCAAACAAGGACCGGGGTTGTAACCCTTCGCCTGAACAGAACTGGACCCGTGATCTTTATTGTTAAGGCCAGTATAAATAATCATGATACTGAAGTAAGGTAAAACATGACGAGCAGGGCAAGGGGTGCAATACGATAATAAACGAAGAGAGGACACGAAACTGCTCCGGGAGCCAGGTTACAACTCTTAAACCAAACAAGGATCGGGGTTGTAATCCTTCGCCTGAACAGAACTGGACCCCTGATCTTTATTGCTAAGGCCAGTATAAATAATCATGGTATTAAGGTAAGGTAAAACATGACGAACATGGCATGGGGTTGCAATAAGACAATAAACGAAGGGAGGACACAGAACTGGTCCGGGAGCCTGGTTACAACCCTTAAACCAAACAAGGACCGGGGTTGTAACCCTTCGCCTGAACAGAACTGGACCCCCGATCGTTATTGTTAAGGCAAGCATCAATAATCATGTCATGTCACAATCCTGAACAGAATCAGGATAAGATTAAGCTGGAATAACTCCATCCAATCAATCATGGCCAATCAAGAGTACGGCTTGATACTTTTAACTAACTAGGGTTATCACAGCCTAGTTACTAGCAAGATGCAATGAGATTATCCCAACAGCCACAAGCCCTGCAGACCATCCGGTTATCCGGGTTGAATGTCCGTTTATGAAGGGTGCACCACATGACTGTGTGTTGGAAATGTGCCCTACTCGTCGGTAGGCTACTAGTCCACTTAATGTGCCCAGATAACGGGATTGCCTATAGTTGGAAATCTCTTCATGACTACTGAATCATTCTAGTTAATTAGCCTTAGTCAATTTCAGTAGGTACCCCTGACCGTGGTAATCAGGGATCCCCATCCTTGACATAATGCAAGACAATACCAGTTTATTTGTACCAACACAATCGTCCACGGTGTCCAGGTCTTTCATACTTGTCATGTAAGACTAGCTGTCGTAACAGCATATCATGATATATCATGTCAGTTTACTTTTCAAGAGTGCGCCACAACGGGCCACTATCGTGTTCTATTCTTACATTATCATAAATGAGAAAACTTTCATAAATAGTTAGTAACATATTCTTGAAGCCATGGAAAAGATCTACAACTTTCATATTGGGAGTTGGGAGAAATTCTGGCCATAAATCAGCCAAATAGGACAAAAAAAACAACCAAATAGGCACTATGCGGCCAAGGGTGGATTGGGGGCTCATGCGGCAGTTGATGGGTACTCATCTATGCGGCTGAGTAGATAGAAACTCATGCGGATGAGTAGATGGATACTCATCTATGCGGGTGGGTAGATGGGTACTCATGCGGCTGAGTAGATAGGTACTCATCTATACGGCTGGGTAAACAGAATCCTATACGGCTGAGTAGATGGGTACTCATGCGACTGACTAGATGGGTACTCATGCGGCTGAGCAGATGGGTACTCATCTATGCGGCTGGGTAAACAGAATCCCGTGCGGCTGAGTAGATGGGTACTAATGCGGCTGAGCAGATGGGTACTCATGTGGCTGAGTAGATGGGTACTCATCTATGCGGCTGGGTAAACAGAATCCCATGCGGCTGAGTAGATGGGTACTCATCTTTTCCAAAAATTTGAGAAGGATTGCCATAGAACCTATAGATTCCAAGCTCCATAAAACCTTTATTATAAGTCCAAATCTGAACTTCCATAGGTCAAAATAGGGCAGAATAAAATTCTCTACATCATGGAACCATCAAAACTTGAAAATAACAATGTTAAATAGATCAAAAACCAAAAAATCCAAAAATACTATAAACTTAGATCTACACAAATTTAGCCATGAAAATTAAAAATGCCAAGTACTAAAGTGTTTTAGAATGCTGTGAAGAAAAGAATGGAACAATAAAATTTGTGTTTCTCCATGAAGCAAGATGCACTTGCCTAAGCCCTCTCTCTCTCTCTGGTAGGTGAAGAAGTAATGGTAGAGAAGAAGAAGATTAATGAGGAGAGAGAAAGGAGTGGGGGTTAATAAATGGGGATGGCGGTGGTAGGTAAGGGTTCTCCCCCTTGGTTCATGATGAACCAAGGCAACCCAAGCCTAGCCGAACCAACCCAAAATAAACCAAGCCATGAAATGTCAAGATAAGCCAAGCAAGAAATCATGCAATACAAGATAAAATATGTACACGTATTCCAATATACGTAATACGAACCACAGGTATTACAGGCAGTCCCTCACTTGGTGGGTGGCAGACCCCCAAACTAGGCAGTGTCCCAGTTTCTTCCTGCAGATATTCGCCTGATGTTCTGGCCTCTTGCAGTAGTCGCAGACAGGGATCTGCTTCTGAGGTGTTCTGTCCCTGGTCCTTGCATGATGGGGTTGCTGCTGGTGGTATAAAGGCCTGTTGTTGTTATTGTTGGGCCTCTTCTGGTTACCCTGGAAGATGCTAGTTCCAGGATACTCCCTTTTTGAACGAGAAGGCTGGCTCTTCTCTACGTCTTGAGCTCGTATCAGAATCTTCTCGTATGTCTTGGCACCGCCTGCGATCACAGGGGTGCGAATTTCTTTCCTTAGTCCATACCTGAATCTTTCAGCACGATCCTTGGGGTCAGCAACCAAGTTCTTGGCAAAGCGGCTATGTCGGCCGAACTCTGTCGCATACTCTCCAATCGTCATGTTCCCTTGCTTCAGATCCTGGAACTGTCTTTCCATCTCCCGCAACTCTGATGTTGGGAAGAACTTCCTACGGAACAGCCTCTTGAAGGTGTCCCAATCAAGCTGCTTGTCCTCGAGTTGGGGTTCATTCCAGTACCAGGTGCTTGCCACATCTTGCAGCTGGAGTCCTACTGCTTCGGTCTTGAGGTCCTCTGGGAGTCGAGCGACGCTCAAGAGATGCTCCATGCTGTCAAGCCATTCGTCGGCGTAAATGATTCCCTCGGTTCCTTTGAAAGGACGAGGGCCCTATTTCTTGAAACTCTCTATATCTCCGACCTTCACATAATAATATGCCTCTTATCAAATGTATGACCTTAATGATACATAAATTAACTCCTGAATTTATGTTTACCTTAGCAGGCCTAAGATTCGATTGAGCTGGTCCTCCTCTCTCGACGGCAGCCATAGCCACGTTGTGGGCATTCTCCGTGTCTTCTTTCATGATCGCGGTCTGCTCGCGATGGGCTTCAGCTTGGGCTGCGGTCTACTCACGATGAGCTTCTGCTTGAGCTCTCTGGGCATCCATTACTCCTCGTACCATGCCTACGAGCTCGGTAGGGTCTACCGGTACTGGTGGGACAGCTGGTATGGGCACTACCGCAGGGGACTGCGGCTCAGTTCGGGGAAGCACCGGTTCTGCCGTTTGCGCTGTAGTAGCGTAAACGGGACGGGGTGCTGATGCAGCATGGGGACGGTCAGTCAGCTGCAAAGGAGGTGGGTCCCGGCGTACCTGAGGAGGTGGGGTGTGATTGGTAGATGACACCTCATCTTCAGCAGGGCCGAAACGGGTGGTCTTTCCTTTGGCCATACTCTGGAAGGTTTAGGATACAAACATATGCAAGGTATCCTACCAGTCTATAATCAAACAAATATATATATATATATATATATATATATATATATATATATATATATATATATATATATATATATATATAATTTAGACCTATGTTGTGACAAATTAATGTTCTAATATTCTAATTGTTTCTAGGTATATTTTTCTAAGTTGTTGTTTCAGAGACCTATATGGGCCACCACTAAAAACATGTCACGACCCGATCCTAAATAATTGGGTCGAACCGGATCATGCCCAGCCTGCACCGTTGTGAGACGGCGGAAGTAAACTGTTCTATATGCAGGTATTCACAACAACATCTATACATTTGTCACAACTCAATATACGAAAATTTTAAAACTTTTATTCAACAATTGAAAAGTACAACTGGAATGAAAGAACTGAAATAAACTGCTGAATTTAAAATTAACAAAACTTCAAAACAACAAAACTAGAAAACTGGAAACGACTAGCTAAGTGGTCGGCTCGTCGGCCTCAGGTCCTGCGTCCTCCAAGGGGGACTCCGGCAACACCACAGGGTACAAAATCGGGTCATATTAGCTATTGTACAATAGCTCAGCATCCTCAATATCACCTAAAAATGTTGTCTCCAGTCAGGAGGGAGCAAGTACGAATATGTATCTCATATTTCAAATAATAATGGAAAAGTACAAGCTAAACAGTTGAAACAATATTTTCCAACATTTTTAACAATTGAAAACAATGTGATTTGAATGTGTAATCGTCTATGACCGGCTTGGGTTATATAATAGCGTCCTAGCGACGCGATACGGTTTATCGCCGTGTGTAAGAGGGGTAAGCTCGCACAATATGCAATATGAGGGGTATTGGCCATAAACGTTACACTATTCCTCCAATCCTCATAATCAATATCAATCAATATCAGAACACTAGGAGAGGGTTCCGTATAGCAATGTGGTTTAAACATGCATCTAGACAATTACTAAATAAAATACAAGAAAATATAACCGTAACTTGCCTCTGTTTAGTTGACTGGATCGGGAAAGTCGGTACCGAGGAGGATGTCAGGTTCGTCTCCGAGATCCTACAGTTGAGAACCTTGGCTTAGAACCAATATAAAACCATTCTAGGTGTGCTAGTTACAATCTCTAGAAGTAGTCCCTAGTCAGGTTTTAAGTTTATTAATTAATCTACCGGAAATTGTCTAACGTCGCAATCTACATTCGTTATTATTTTAATTAAATAAGTCGCTTATTTAATTAATTGGAAAAATGGCAATTATCGGTTAATTTGGAAAAACTTTGTGTTTTAATATATATATATATATATATATATATATATAAAACTAGATTTTCCTTTTAGTGATAAAACATGGACTTCGTTATCTTACCAATATTTTGTTCAAGTTAATTTATCGTGAAAAACTTATTAACTTTTATACAAAATAATTAATACCCAAATTATAATTATGCGTCTAATAACGAAAACCAACTCAGAAAAGAAAGTAAAAACCTAAACTACAAAGTACAGGGTCACAGCAAAATAAAATAGAAAAACTGGGCTTATGCCCTTTACAAATTTTACATAAATTAATTAATTCATCTAGGCGAGCTCTGAGTGCCGCGAACGGTCCAAACAGTAGGCCGAAGTCCTGCACCAAAAATACTAACAGCAGTACCAGTTCTAAAAATAATTATAAATATAAATATAGTTGTAAAATGCAACTCAGACTTGGTCCAACAGTCATGTTGCTGGCTACCGCCTCAACGTACAGGAACCCTGTAGCGTTTGCGCTTCGCCGACGCTCATTCGACCGATACGGTCGTCGCCTAATCGGGGATACGAAACTCCAAAAAGCCACTTTTAAATCGACAAAACCACTTTCGTAATCCGTTTCTAAAATACCGAATTTTGAAAATAGAATCCCATTTTAAAATACTTTATTTTTTTGAAAACTTTCCCGAAAATTTGGGCAGCATCTCCTCTGTAATTGGGACAACCCAATCCTGGGACGGTGCCAAAAGTCAACATAAATAATATCCCAAACCATGGAAACAATCCAAACCATCTATAATAATATTTCACACAGAAATAATATCCAATCCGAAAACACATCATAATTATTTGTTGCCAAAACCACCGAATACTCCCGAAATAAATTCGAAAATTCCAAAATAGAGTTCGAAAAACCAGAATCCACAAAATCGAATTATTCTGAAATGGTATTCGGAAAAATCTGAAACTACAATCGCCTAAACCGAATCCCGTAACGGGATCGGGGACCGTATCATCATCGACATTAAGGTAGGGACACGGAAACACGAGATATACCTTGGGTTGCTCGACTAGAGCTCTCAGATGATAATAGAGATAGAAATATCCACCCGGACAGCAGATCGGGATTTATGGAACAGCGCACAGGAGCTGGGAAAGAGGCGGACAACATCAGCACTATTACGAAAATTACGAAAACAACGGATCATTGCACGATCACGGCACGAGGGTGCTAGCCGGAGCGGGGAGTGCACAGGGGGTTAGCGGGTCAGAAACCCGCGGGGGTCAGCGGCGCTGGGAGGCGGCTGCAGGGGTCGGCGCTGGCCGGGCACGGGGTGGCCGGGGTCGGGCGCGGCCAGGAGGCGCGCGGCTGGGCGTTCGGCGCGCGCATGTTAGGATATTTAGACTACATATTGTGTATGTACACTTATTATAAATTTTCTTTATTAATTATCATTATTATTGTTATTTATAATGTTATTAGATTTATAATAATAATAATATATCATTTAATATTCTAGATTATTTATGAAATAAATAATATTTTATGTATATATTTTAGTATCAGCCCAACGCTATTAGAATATATTCCTAAGATTTATTTTTGGATTCTGGGAGTATTTATGCATATAGGGAATATACGTGTATATATATATATATATATATATATATATATATATATATATATATAGATCAATTGAATAACCAAAAAGAAAAAATATATATAGATAAAAAATATATATATATATATATATATATATAGTTTATATATATATATATATATATATATATATATATATATATATATATATATATATATATATATTTAATATATATATATATATATATATTAAAAAAAAAAAAATATATATATATATATATATATTAAATATATATATATATATATATATATATATATATATATATATATATATATATATATAAATATATAGTTTATATGTATATAGATATATACTAGCATATGTGCACGTGCCTTGCACGTATTTTAACATTCTTTTATATATATATATATATATATATATATATATATATATATATATATATATATATATATATATATATATATATATATATACTAGCATATGTGCACGTGCCTTGCACGTATTTTAACATTCTTTTAATTAACTTAGGAAGACTCCTTAGGAAGACCAAAGGGTAGTCTTCCTAATTATTAAGTTTACTTTATTAAAATTAATGAACAATTTTTAATTAGTATAGACATGCAAGGGTATTTTTGGAATTCAAAATTTTCACCCTCCAAGTTTTTCTATTATATAGTAGAATAGATTAATGAACAATTTTTAATTAGTATAGACATGCAAGGGTATTTTTGAAATTCAAAATTTTCACCATCCAAGTTTTCCTATTATATAGTAGAATAGATATAGATATAATTATATATAGCTATATATATAGATATAACTAACAAACCCAAAACCCTCCCGTGGACCGAGCCCAGCCCGAGCTCCACAAGAGCTAAGGGCCCGACCCAACTTTCACATAAGCAGTATATACGTATATAACGAGAATGAGAGGGAGTTCGTCAAATCCTAAACAACAAAAACCCTAGCCGAACCATTTCTTCATCCTGGCGCCACCCCAGGCGCCACGCACGCCTGCACAACGCCGACGATCGGCCATAGCGCCGTCGCGACCGGCCGCGCAGTGACAGAGCAGAATCAACAGAAGCAGCAGCGCGTGCCGACACCCATGTTCCAGGTTTGATTTCTCCTTCCTCATTGATTTGTTTCATGAACCAATTTTAGCATGGATGCACCACATAACCCCCTATCCTTCCCTTCAACTAGAATTTTCTGGTTTGCCTTAAATAAATTATTGAAATTCCTGAAACTTCAGAAAAAACTATCAAAAATAGGGTATTAAAACTGTTTTTGGAATCCAACTTAGAAGGCTGTTGTTGAACCAACCAGTAGGCATTTTCAAAAACGAACTAAATACAGACCTAGATAACCTATAGAGATTCACAACCCAATTTACAGAATATGATTTCATTGACTACGTGCCGAGAAATCGGATTCCGAAGTTTAGCAAAAATCTATTTTCAAAACAATAGAAATATTAAAAAACCCTTCGTTACGATGTGCGTCCATCCAATCCGGGCGACGTGGTCGCACAACGTAATCATCGAAAGGTGCGTACGGGTATTACGGACGTGTGGACTTTGACGGAATTTAAATTGGTCGCGTGTGCGCGACGAATTTGATGCGTATCCGTCAAAATTTACCGTATCGGCCTTTCCAAAATTTCCTAATTACTTTGTGCAGGTTCGTCAGATCGAGATAAAACTTGTGCCAACAAGACCGTATCATTTTTTTTGATCGTGTATGCCATGTTTGGTCCAATTCTGAGACAGTTGATCAGATCGCCGTTTTACGGACCCCACAATCCGATTCAACGGACGATTTTGTGCACGGCCTACCGAATTCCAACTTTGGACATACGGTTGGATTCGTATCATTAAAATAATTCTGTAGACAGGTAGTTTGACGACTTTAAAGACCATTGACTCTAGCACGTTTTTCGGTACAAAGCGGATCCAACAGCGGACATCATTTTTGCTCGAAATTACCGTTTTGCTTCTGTGTCCCGAATTGAACTTGAGGACAGGCAATCCTAACTAATTTGACTATTCTGAGAATGTTGGCAATGTCTGTTTCAGCTTTCGGAGTCAGTTGTGATGATTTGGACTTTATAGCTTAGAAGTTGACTATATTTTGTTGGATCTGCGTGCAACCTCCAGGCAAGTATACCTTGTCGAACATATACAGTATTTACATTGTTTTCTCTTTCTTTATTTTGTTCCTTTTCATATTGTCATATGATTCCATATTGTGACTGATTTGCCCTTGATTGTTTTACTTGTTCTAGATTTACGTGCACGTATAGAATATTCGACATTGCTTGATTAATGGTCTTATCGTGTTACCTTGTCTCGCGATTGAGTTGTCTGTTTCTATATCTTGTTCTTGACTTAACTATTCTTGACTGGAAGTATCTTGCATTGTACTACAGTTGAGATATACTATAGATTGGGAGTATCTTACATTGTACTACGATCTATAGCCGATTCTTTTCTCTTGATATTGCTTGATTGACCTGACTTGAGATATACTTTAGATTGGGAGTATCTTACATTATACTATGACCTATAGCATATATTGATTGATTGATTGACTTGATTTGCGACACTATGGATTGGGAGTACCTTGTATTGTACTACGATTTATAGGAGTCTGCTTGACCTTGTATCCTTTAGGAGAGGAGATCGATACTAGGATTGGCTAATCTCGACTGAGAGTATCCTACTTTGTACGTCAATTGAAACACTATAGATTGGGAGTATCTTGTATTGTATTACAAGCTGCAGGAGTTCTGATTGATAGTTAGCCAAGTCCAGTATTACATTTTCGCACGACTCGTCGTCCTTAGATGTTCTTCTTGCAGTGTTCTTATCCTCCATACATGTTATTTACTGTCATATTAGTAGGCATGCTTTATTATGTAACTTGCTAGTCCTCTGAGGACCTGATGATCTCTTCAGGTAGCTGATTGCACGGAGTTAATTAGCTGAGCATGTGGTAGTTGACTTCAATCGCTTGATTCAGGTATTTTGTTAGTATTATTGATTTATTATCTTTCTCGTGATTTTATGATATATCCTGCTTATCAGCTCAGCTTTATAGACTTATATTATTCTTGGAGTCTAATCGAACATATATGCTAGTGGGCTACAGACCATGACCCATAGTGTTCATTCTTGTCTTATATATTCTTGTGGATTGAGATACACTATAGATTACAATATTAGCCATGATACCATAGCCTTGACAGCGTTTACGTATTCGAGTCGGGCTGGAGTCCGCTTGATGCGCAGCTGGCTTGCTCACGTTCTTGCATCCGAAAAGTAGGTGCGGGTCGTGACAGCCACTACACTAACTGATACTGATACTCCTCGATACTCCCAGCATAGTTAGCCTTCCTAATGATTAAAAACTGGAACTAGGAACTGGTTGATACGATGCAATGCTCCTCCATATGCTAACTGGGTTCTGATACTCATTAGTAGTAGTGATTGATACTACTAATATCAATATCTGCTAGTTTAACGAGCTACTCTAATGAACTAGATAAGACTGAAACATAGCTTTTTGAGCTATTATCCCTGAAACTGAAGCTCTAATAGCTTGAAACTGAAGCTTGATTCCTGGATCCCACACCAGAACATAGCAACAGCCCCCATAGACCACTAGGTTGTTTAGTAACAGACCCTTGGCTTTCTCCAAAAATAATTCAGCATACTAGCAGTAGGAAAAGCTGGAGCATATTTCTGTAAGACCTTGCCAAACTTGAAACTTACAGATTGTGCCCATCTCAATCGGAGAAGAGCTCTCAAGAGATCCAAAGGACTTTCTTCGAACATGAACAAGAACAAGCAGTAATCGATGTGTTTCTATTGCATCCATTGGCAAATACTGAGGTACTTTTAGCTTTGTTTTAATTCTAAGTAACTCTGTTCGGTCCCATTTGATTCTACCAAAGTGCCATTTCCTCATCAACATCATTTGAAGTGTAATAGCTTCTTCTACGTTATTCTTAAGTACATGAGAACCCTTAGTTTGTGCATCCAAACTGGGTGAACCAGTCTCAACTCCTTTCTGTTCTGGTAATGTATTGTTAGCAAATGTAGGAACCAAAGGAATAGGTATACCAGGATCCCTTGCCCTCTGCAGTTCTTTTCTACTGAACATATTGCAGCTGCATCCTCCTTTATGTATGGCTCAACCTGGGTCCCATACACAAAAGAACCAACCATGTTTGCACGTAACAGGGCTAGTGTTCTCATCAGTCCCCTATTATCTTGTATTTAATGAATACACCTTCTAGCTGGGCCTCTACTGGAACCATATAATCTTGGAAAAATGTATCATTTCCAAGCTCTGTAATACGAGGAACTCTAACAAGTATCATATGCAGTTGCCCTATGTTGACTATATGCTGAGATGGCTTCCATATATTGAGCTGGCCAGTAAGGCTTTATTATGCACTGATACTAGTTAACCACCGATACCACTGATTTACTATCTAATGTTAACCCAATGTGTGAGCTCCTAAACTGGTACTTATCATAGGGTTCGAGTTAGGTTTAGGGTCTGGGGTTAGGGTTAAATTTACTTATGCTAAGTCTTTTGGGCCTACTAGAGTTATAGATTTTTTCGAAAATCTAGTATAACGCTGATTGCCTCAAAACGCTTGCATAAGTAAGAGTGTATAGAGTGAGTATCCTAGTAGCATATCGTAGTACCTAGAGTGAGCCTCCCTACTCCTTTTTTTCTCATTTGGGTCATGTGGCCTCCTATTCCGCATCATATGATATCCAACTCAACTAATTAAAGCCTAGAGAAGTGTAAAAATATTACAATTAACCAAGGTTCACAGTATCGATATCGAATCGATATCACCATGAATCTCATGACTTCCTCTACCAGTGCATAATGTAAAACCAAACGTGAAGCAGAGCTTTATATTCAAAATATTAGAAGTAAAATGTGAAGCAGAGCTTCATATCAGAATCGCATTCATCGGGATGTGACCCCATCTACCAAGCCCGACCCAGAGAGTATCCCGGAGACCTCCTTATCCCGCCATCAATCTATCCGACGGTTATCGCCATCCATTGGCTACGGAAGGACGCCAGATGCCGACCCATCGTCCGTTCCGTCAGTGGATCCTCCAGTTAGTGCACGGTGGGCCCCGGAGTATCCACGGATTCAATTCCATCCGGCTACTGGCGAGTACATTCTCAGACCCGTGGATCCTCCGATGCCACCAGAGAGACCGGTAGGGGAGTTCAGAAGGGGGCTATGGCCCACGGGTGAACTGTTAGTAAATTTGTATTTTATAAGTTAATTTTTTAATTTGTTTCATTTATTCAAGTAAATAATCCAGTCATTGCTTCTTTGTAGATTTTTTTTCGTGGGATGCTACCATGGAGCTAGGGCTCATTATTAGGCAAAATTTTCATGGTCCCTACCTTAATTTTAGTGAGGTGCCTCGGAGTTGCGGTACATCTGGCTCGACCAAATGAGGGTGTATATATATATATATATATATATATATATATATATATATATATATATATATATATAATATATATATATATATATATATATAATATATATATATATATATATATATATATATATATATATTGTGATTACTTAAATATTAATTATTCTTTAATCTACCATTTTTTTAAATACTTGATATTGGAATTTTTATGTCAGTTGACGTTCTGGTGGCCCCCCATCGCGAGGCAGAGACCATCAAGACCTACAAAAAAGCCGCCAGGAAGAAGCTGCGAGACATGAAGGATGACATCTGCAGTGGGAGGAAGGTCTGGCTCCGGGAGGACTTTTATAAGCAGATGCTTGAAAAGATGAATACGTCCGAGTTCAAGAATAAATCGACAAAGATGAATCGACAGGCATGGAGTCTGCATACGGGGGGATCGAGGCTCCACGCAGCGACGCTTGGAGATCTGGTGAGATATCAGAAAAAACTTTATTTTTTTAATTACTTGATATCGGAAAAAAAAACTTTAATCTATGAATGTTTCATACGCAGGCGACAAAGGAGACAAAGGAGGGAAATGATTCAAGCTCGGTCACGTTGGGCGATGTATTCGAGAGTACGCACAAGTGGAAGAAGGACGGTAGCTTCGTCGACAAAAGGGCCGAGTAGACTCGTGTAAGTATTTAAGTTTATGAGATTTATATTATAGAATTGTAAGTAGTTTAGTTTATACTTTTTGTGACAACAGTATGAGGCCTTAGGATTTAGACTATAACTTAGAAAAATTCATAGTAAACTAAACACATTCATTAGATAGGCTAAGTATGTCACGACCCGCACCCGCTTTTCGGATACGAGACGTGTCCAAGCCAGCCTACGCCGCAGAGTCGGCGGTAGAACGCTGTCAAGCCCACAAGAATAAATGCTCAAAATAAACAATATTGCTCATTCACATTTCTAGATTTATTACAACATTTACAATTAAAGAAAATACAAGATTTTATAATTAATGAATCTGATACAATGCTTTCTATCTCTAGGTCGGCCTCAGCATACCCAAGTCTTCCCAGTGCTAAGAGCGATCGCGGCTAAACCTGAAAAATGTTGGTTATCCAGTCAGGATTGGAACAAGTACACAACCGACGGCCGTGCAAAACACAATAGAATTATCAAGACATGAAAATAGCATATGAGAAATGAAAACTGTAAGATAAAGTGATGTCATAGCACGATAGAGAAATAAACAAGGAAAAACTAATAAAAGACATCTATCTAAGTGGTGTGAAATATCCTTTCGCCATGTGGACGGCTAGGGGGTAAAATCCGGCATACTGCACGTGTCGTGTGCAGTAGCTATCGTTCAAGAATAGACTCATAGGATATTTCTGGGTAGTCCACATGCCTACTAAGATATTTCCCCTCCCGACTACTCCGTGTGACGAGCGTGTCAACAAGCAGCAAGATATATGTATAGACATGAAATAAAAAGACTACTATGAATCGAAAAGCAATCAGAAAGTGCACTTGCCTGGAGTCCTGAGCTGCGGGTATGAGTCGAGCACTGAGTCAAAGTCCACAGAACCTATATTATGAGTTGATATTAATACATGAGTTTAAGTTAAACTAAGTCCATCTTTTAAATATTGCAAGCTTCCCTATATGTTTAGTAGGTTTAAGGGTTTGGACTGTCTTCTGAGTTCAATTATCCTCTCGAACCTTGCCTTCATCTACTCAAGCTTTATAGGTATCTAGGAAGCACTACCCTTGATGCAGTATGGCCGTAGCACTCTACCTTAACATTACCTCTCATTACCCCAAATATGGTCTCACATCCCATTAGCTACCTACCCATGACTTGAGATTTGAAATTGGAGGATAGGCTAAAGCTGGTACAAGGGACTATGGGCTGGACTCTAAATACCCAACTGAACAGTAGGAATGACCAATGTGAAGGCTAACCTTTATTTGTAAAGGCTGATACCGGAGAATAAAATGAGATGGTAAGATGAGTCAAATGAAGGGTAACATCAGTAAAGGATATAACCTAACACAGGCCTCACACACCCACACCTGATTCATCACTCTGTAGATTCCTACACACACTGGTTTGTTGTTTAAGACACTGCTGCTGTCAGTAGCACCTGCAGGTTGCCCACCTATACACCCATACTTCCCTCTGAATAATAACCAACTCACAACTGCAACTTTGCATTTAACTTGCTGCAATTATGCAGTTTAATATACAGATTTGAACCTCCCACATAAGGGTCTCTATGGTCACATATATATATGTATCTATATCCTTGTTTACAACTGCATATGACTGATGCATATGGTGATATTCAAGACTAATGTCTATTGCAGGAACTGCAAGCCAACTGCTGCACAGGTATGTACATAATACACACACCCATGGCACCTATCCATGGCTGCACACCTATCCAGTGCTGATGTTACAACAGTAAAATTTCCTGCCAATTTACAGAGAGTGACACCTATTTCATTCATTGATATATAGGTTCACTAGTGACTCCTCTTGGGTTCAGTCTATTCGTGCTATTTCTTACACTATGTGTATACCCTCCATATCAGTCTATGAACCAAATGTCCTAAAACCCCACAATGTGAACTAGTTCACTAATGTCAGCTTGGTAAAACAAATATCAGTCAATAAACTGATACTAAGCACTCATTGGGTACACTCCTTTACCTTATTGTACAACCTTCCTCCTTCCAAATAGCCAGATCATTGGCCACTGATCACTAGTGCAGTAGCGCAGAACATAGTTTCCTGTAGAGTGACTGAACCCTAAGTATGGACTGCTACTGGCGTGGGAAGAAGTCTAAGCAGTAGTTGAAGCTCCTAGTGAAAACAAGGGTTTATACCTACACATATGCAAAGTTAACCAATCGTACACTTGACTGAACCCCCATCCCCCCCTTTACTGATATAGAACACGCATTACCAAGCAATACCCATCCTTATTCATCTTGACATATATATGTGTAAGATACTTTTAAGTGCATATAGAGACTTACCATTGCACAGGTATGGGCATTTCCAACATGGATTACTCTTATTGCTATGAGTGGAAAAATACACAACTGTAATCTGTAACTGATGTGTGAGTTCCTCCCCTGACCATCACAGGACAGGTTTCCATTTGGTTAAACTACTATTTGTAGTTGTATAACCATGCATAGGGTACCCAGGTCCTTCTAGGCTTGGTCATAGCTAATCTCCTTAACAGTACATGGACTGTACCTGTACTAGTTATCAGGTTTAGTCCTGGTACCCGTATGCCTATGCAAACCACTGCAAGGCCCTTGTTTTATGCATACAACCACTAGTTGGCATCCTCCTTTATACCTAGAAAATGTAAGATGATGAAGGGACTATGGAAAGGAAGTATCAACAAACAACAAGGAAATCAATAAGCTGGGGCTTCCTTCAGAAACCAAAAGCAACTCGCAATCAAACTTCAAGGTATCACATGAAGGATACCAAGTTGCCTGAAAATACTTGTGATATCAGTACTCACTAAATCACTCACCTTCTCTCTTTCTTTTTAAACCACATTACTATTGTGAAGCTCTCGCATGACTCACACCCGACCAATTACAGATGGAAGAGAGTTGGGGTGACCATGATGGCCATCAGCAACTGGCTTCGAGAATTTGTCTCGCCATCGTTAAGGTGGGGTTTTATCCCTGGTCACCCTGATTTCCTTCTTAAATAGATATTTGTGTAGAAAGAAAAATAAAGAGAGGTTTCCTTACAATTGATTCATCATAAAACCAACACTACACAGATTCCACAATTAGCCTTGCCTGTCAGTTTACCTGCTGGTGTATCCTAGGATCGACAATGACTGCAGAGGTTTAGCCTCCATATTGCTGAATACTAAGGGTAATCCCCAATTCTGTGCTAATCCTCTGCTACCTAAGATCATTACTTAGTATTCTGGATACCTGGTAACCTGCATTACCTATCATGATACTTGATTGTTTCATTTATCAGGTTGTTCATGGACTGAACTGGCATGCTTGTGCATATAAAGTTACCAGTTGACATTCCAGTTATCCTATGTATACCCTGCACTCGTAATGTCTGACACACCCCATGTCGATTTGGCACTCTGAATATACATACATACTACCCTTGTGTTAACTGACACCTCAAGCTAAATCTATCTAGTGCAAGATAGTAATTAGTCTAACTGATACGACTCGATACCACGAGTGGGTATGACCAAAACCGCTCTAAGGACACCTGATGCCACGTGATGCATTTATGTATGCCTACCCCCCGTGTTACACCTGGTACATGAGCCTATGGTCTACCAAACGTCCTCTAGCAAAATTCTTCCTATACTACAGGTTGGTATCTGATGGGTACGACTCTGGAAATAGGACAAGTGTCCTGTCGACTCCAGGAACTCTGTTCCCATATTATGGGCTGATTGAACCCCTCCTCGACATTAAAGCGAGTACCTACGTGTTAGTTTAACTAGATTCTTGATTTAGTATAGAAACGGGGGTTTAAGGATTGATAGCAGGGTACCTGACAGCGAGGAGTTGGAGGCTCTACTCTGGGATTCCTGGCGGCCAACTCTACGAGCAAGGAGACGAGGATAAGTAGGGTTTTTTTTTTAGAGGAAGGCAGGGTCGACTACTTCTCTCCTTTTATACTTGAATTTCCTGATAGGATTGAATCTCCTCACATGGATTGAGAGAGTCGAAATCCTAATTTGAAACCACACGAAATCGAATTTGAATTGGTGCTGCTTATCTCATTAGCCGTTTAAAATCTAAGCTTAAAATATAGGTTTTGCACTTTAGTCCCTCATAACAGTGTTTAATTGGAAGAACTCCCCTTCCTTCTCTTTTTGTACAAATAAAATAATATTTATGCTACATAAATACCTAATTGTTTAATAACATTATACTTTAAATAATAGTTCAGCAAAATAATAATAATAACATGGGAATTTCGGGTCAAGGGCTCACAAAGTATCGTGTGGCCATTAGTACGATTGAGCCCACGCTTGTCGAGGGTATCGGCGAATCGACGTCTGCCCAGTCGTTCTCTTCCATGATCGCTCGCTTGGACGACTTGTTCGTACAAGCCGTCGAAGGAATAGGGAACGGCAGGCACATCTACGACGTCGGATCCATAGCGCCGTCGCAGACGTCTTCGAGACTTCCACCGCCGTCGCCTCCTGCTCCTGTGACTCAGGTCGACGAGGATGTGAGGACACAACTTAGGACTCTAACATTGGTGGTGACGTCCATGCGGGAGGAGATGACCTGGATGGCATCGCAGTACCCGGGTTCTTCTACTGCTCCAAGTTCTTATGCTCCTGGTCCTTCGGATGGTGTCGGTCCTTCTTCCGTCGAACGTGTTTCTTTTGATGCTGCTGTCGCTTTTCTACCGGCTTCATCTATGATTTCTCTCCTTGACCTGATGTCGTCGGCAGATCTACGTCAAGTTCCACAATATATATTTGATGGTCTGTCGGCTCACATCGTTTAGGAGTATCTTCATAAAGCGCAGCAGGCACCATCAGACGCCAGCTGATCTTTCCTTTTTTTGTATTCGTAATGTATCAAAAATTAGATAATTTTAATTTATTATGGATATTTTGTTCTATTTGTGGATTGTTGTGATTATGGATAATTTGAATAATTATAGGTTATTGTGGATTGTTGTGATTATGGATATTTTTTATGTCTGTTGATTGTTGTTATTATGGATATTTTGTTATGTTTGTGGATTGTTGGATAATGATTAATTGTGTAAATAGGGTGCTATGAATTCAGGAATTTTTTTGAAAAAATTTCAGTTGGCGACGGACTACTGACGGAATAGCGACGCTCGACGAGGGACAGGCGACAAATTTTCTATCCCTAAACAATTCTGAAAATTTATATATATCCAGTTAGCGACGGATAGCGACGGAGAAGCGACAAAAAATTCGTCATTGAGCTTCTGGAAATTTATATATATCCAGTTAGCGACGACATACTCACAGAATAGCGACGAAAAATCTGCCACCAAGCTTCTAAAATTTACATATATCCATGTAGCGACTGTCACGACCCGCACCCTGATTAGGGGCACGAGAACGTGGGTACGTCCAGCCTACGCCGCAGTGTCGGCGGTAGAACGCTATATAGGTCATCTATAACATATAACATCTAACAATAAGATATATAAACCTGTCATCTCCGCACGGAGGTATAACATAACATCTTAACTCTATATCTCAAACACAAGTCTAGGAAAGATAGAGCGTGATATGGAATCAGATAAAAGAAAGGAACTAAAAAATAAATAGAGTTATCACACCACACAAGTAGATGTCCAACACAAATAAGTACAAGACCTGAAATATAACTAAGTCACAACTAACAATCGGAACAATCCGATACAAACTGAAAACTATAAACACTAGACTAGACTAGGCACCCTCTACTGAGCTAGATGCTCCTCAGGCTCCTGAAGGTCACCCTTCTGTGTCCCATAGAAGGTAGGACAGTCACCATCATCATATGTAATATTTTCAACAGGTCCAGTCAGTACAGGAACGAGCACAATACATCTCACGCAGTTCATATCATATTGGAAAATGTAAAGCATGCAAAGAGTAAGATACATGGACTGTAAAGAAATATATATAAAAACGAGAGAGATTTGATAACTGGAAATATCTATCTATATGATAAGTAAGAAGTGTAGGTAACCTGTGATTTAGAGCATGAGATGGTTATATAAACAGGTTAGGACAATGCAAGGGTAACTCCATCATACGTGAGTGTACCATGGATATATACACGATTTCACAAAATTTCACAAGATGGGATTTTGATCACATAACCATTTCCTACTCACCCTCCCCAATCAATACACAAGGATCCAGTCAAGTTACGTTACCTTGCACAAGAGGTTTTTATCATGTTTGCTCACGTGATCATGAGAGTACAAGATTGCACAAGAGTATACATGAATAGAGGTGTACATAAAATACAAGATGTTCATGAAAAGTACATGATAACTGTATTTGATGCACCCCGAGGGGGATAACATCGCATGACAAGATCCATATAGTACCAATCCATGATAATAACATGACAGCATCATGCAAAGTAATCTAGAGCAAGAATATAAATCCTAACAAGTATGAAATGATCAGAGAATGTACTCGCCTGCCACCCTGTATGACTGATATGAATAGATGTCCGAACTGGTGTCACAGAGTCCTATTTAGAGTAAAACAGGTCACAATATATCCACAATGGTAAAAATAGAGTATACAATGCATACTATATGATTCTAGGTCAATCTAGGCCAAAGCCAAACTTGGTCAACTCTAACAGTCAAACTAGGTCAACTTAAGTCATGCTAGGTCATAAGGAGTCAACTAAGTCAAACAAGGTCAAGCAAGTCAAGGTTAGTCAAATCTAGGTCAAACTTAGACTAACTAAAGTTTTTTTTTTAGATCAAGGGTCAACTCTATAAGGCTAACCCAAATCATGACATAACTCCTAATTAACCCACTTAACCCCATACATATCTTAAATTACATAGGACTATCCTCATAACCATATGGTCAAACATAAATCAACTAGTTTAATAGTCTAGGGTTTAGTCAAACCTTAGTCATCAAGCCCTTTAAAGTCCATCCAAGCCATTTCTAGGTCAATTAGGTCAAGTTTGACCTAAGGTTGACTTTGGTCAACTCTAGTCAAACAAGGTCAACTACCTAGGTCTAGTAGGCCTAATGGTCTATCCTAACTCATTGGCCATAGGCCATAGGCTAGTACATCTAGGGCATTAGTAGATACATATAGGTATCTATATATATATACAATAGATACATACACTATCTATACCATATATATATACATAGGCCATATTATATATATATATACAATATATACCCCACTATATATATACCATATATAACCAAATATATAAAATACTATATATACACTCACTATATATAACATATATATACATATACATATATATATATACATAAAACATATATATATATATATATATATATATATATATATATATATATATATATATATATATATAAATATATATATATATATATATATATATATATAAAGAGAGAGAGAGAGAGAGAGAGAGTGAACAAGTGAAAGATAGTGTGGGTGTCACTGTGTACACAGAACAGGTGGGTTGTTCAGATTTCTGGAAACCAGAAATCAACTCACACACACACACAAATATATCATATATATACATATGTATATACACAACACACACACCTATATACATGTGTAAATACACACACACATACACAAATATATACACTAGGTATATACACAAAATTACATGTATATACATCAACAAATTACCTAATAAATCTGTTTGAAAATCGTTTTAAATCTCAAAAAAATACCAAATTTATCCAGAAATTACTGTTCATAACTGAACATAGGGGTAAACCCAAATCAAACCCAAAACCGAGCTAAGGCTCGAAACCAATGGTTGGTAATTGTTGCCCCAAGTGTCCTTGAGTGTCTAGGGTGCCTGAGTGTCCATCTTGACACGACACGACGTGTCAAACTCAAGAAAACCCAAATCGGGTAAATCTGGACATAGTGCAGAGCACTGTGTCGTGCACCAGTGCACTACCTTCGTGGACACACCACGAGACACGACACATCTCGTGGTCATGCACACGTGTAGCCCACATATAGGGCTACACGATCGACACACTGTTACGTGTCATACTCGTGTCTACATGTGATACGACACGCGTATCAGTGTCAAAAATCGTGTGTTACAGGCCGCGTCGTGCACGCGGTCGAGTCTCTCGTGCTCGTGACACAGGACACGACACATCTCGTGCTCATGTCCTAGTGTTTGTCCAGTGATGGGCACCATACGTGTCACCCTGATACGACACCATGACGTGTCCACGAGGGACACGAGGCTCGCATCAGAGCCGATTTCTCGGCTGAACGTGCGCGTGTGTGGCCAGTGCGGTCCTATTTTCGTGTCCGATACAAAACGACACATCGTGAAACTTTGGGGGCATGTTTGCAGACATTGCCCCCGTGTCCATGCCAATTTTGGCATGTCAAAGTGCCCTGTGCAGTATGCATGAACAGTGTGGTAGCAGGGCACTGCCACACTGTGCAGTACAGTGTGTACAGCGTGTTCGTGTCGATTTTCGATACGAAAATGACACAGTGTCATGCTCAGTCATAGGGTTTCATGTCCAGCATGTCTACGGCTACCCAAAAATATATTTTGTTTCACAAAAACACAAAAACCATTTCTTTGAGGCATTTCATTAAACAAGGTTTTTCAACCTAGGATACGTGTCCGATACGGACGCCAAACCAATCCTAGATTTTACCAAACTTGGCCTACAGGTCCATGGTACCTAGATGCATGCATTCATGAAGAGAAAACAAAATATTAACTATGTATGAGGGTATTTACCTATTGGTGCAATTCCAATGGAAATCAAGCTAGTAGGGGGTGTCCTTCCACTTTGATGTTGCAAATGGCCTTGTGTCCTCGCTTGCTAGCCTCCCTTAGCACCCTCAATGTTGTAGGGTCCCAATGCAAAAGACTTGGGTGAATTTAGAGCTAATTTGAAGAAGTTATGAAGGTTTGATGGAAAGGGAAATTTCTAGGTTTTAAAATATGTAAATTGGTATGGGAATGAATAGATGGGGTTATGTAGGAAGGGGGCATGCTAGGGGGTGCCCTTGCCTGGTCATGGCAAGGGGGGTGTCCTCTTGCCTTCCTTCAAGGTGAAGGCAAGGACTTGGGTGCCAAGTTGAGATCTTTTGAGGGTTTTAAGGAAAATATCACATATGTAAATATCTTAGATATTTTTCTACCTTGACTAATGTGTAATATCCATCCTATAGTCTCTAGGTTAGTGGCTAACCTCTAGATTAGAGTGAACTAGGTTAGGGACTCTCATGACAATAATTAAATAATAATAATTCACATAAATCCAATAATTCCAATAATTCCTAGTAAATTGCCAAAATACCCCTTAGGCTAAAAAGCCCTAACTTGATGTTCTAAACCTATGACTAGGCTCATATGATCATGGTTAGTCTCTAGGTTAAGTAATCTCTAAGGTTGCACTAGCAAAACATTAAAATCACAAGTCGTGATTTTAAATAGTTTTAAAATAACTAAAAATCACCAAAAATCATAAAATGGTTTAAATATCATTATTAAATAATTATAATTACAAAATTTCAAAATTACCCTCATTTTAGAAACTGGGTGCTACAAGTCTACCCTCCTTAGAAAAATTTTGTCCTCGAAATTAGAATGGTCATACTCCTTCTAGGTCAAATACCCCTACAATCACAGTCTCAAACACACAGTCTAATAATCATATGCGTCTGTCCAAAATCATGATACTCGGAATCTTCGTCATGCTAATGAGCAAGGCTACGATATTCACGGAGTCCTCGACTAAGGTACATACCTCTAGAATCATGGTATTTAAAATTTTCGCATTGCCGCATGCCTGGCCGCGAAAACCTTAAATTCCTACACCCGAGAAATACGTCCAAAATCCGACTATATGTTCTCACTATGCCAGCTAACATGACTATAGAAGACTCTAGATCCCATAATCGAGACGACCTAGCCCATACGACTTATCTCAGAAGAAAATAATTCACAATGAAATATCCGAACAAAATTTATCAACTACAAGGAACAGATAGAATCAAATTTCAAGACAGTTATAAGGAGGCAAATGCAGAAATAGAATCGAAAAGGTTGGAACCTGCAATCAGCTCTCCCTCTGCCTGTGCATCATCGACTGCCATGGCAAAAGCTCGTCCCGGCTGGCCTCCCTTGGCCTGCTGCTGATGCTGGACAAACCTCTGCTGCTGAGTCTGCAACGGTGGTCCCGTCTGCTGCCCTGTCGGAGCCCTAGCTCCTGCTGCTGCCTGAGCCAATCATGCCAAGTTCTTGGGACACTCCTTCAACTGATGCTCTACTGAACCACAAAGCAAACACAAGCCCTGCCTCTTCCTGTAGTCGTCCCATCCGTGACCTTGCTTCTTACAGAAATTACATATAGGGTGCTGTTGCTGCCTGGGTGTCTGCTGGTGAAGTACATGTCCCTGGCCCTGAAATGGCTGCTAAACTGGCCTCTGCTGTATGTGAGGGCGCTTGGCTGGCCCTGCACTAGAACTAGCCCCTAAGGTATCACTACCCCTCTTCGGCTTGGGGCCGAAGTCCTCCTCTGTAATCTGTACGTCCATCAATATCTGATCGAACGTCGCATCACGGCGTCCCGAGGTACGGATGCGCACTGCATGAATAAGTCCCCTACGGAACTTACGAGCCTTCTGCCCCTCATCCTGGATCATATCGGGAGCCAACCTGCTAAGACGGAAGAACTCTGCTGCATACTCGTCCACCGACGAGTTCCCCTGCACTAGACCCACGAACTGGCCCTCCAATGCTGTAAGAGCCACGTCCGAGAAAAACTTTTCCTTGAAGAGCCTCCGGAAGTTCTCCCATGTCAGCCCTCTCACCGATGCATGAGGATCCGTGCGGTATCATGTCAGCACGATATCGAAGAATCGGCTGGCTGCTGCTGAAACCCAAAGTCCTCTAGAAAGCTCTGTTAGCTCCATACTCTGCTGCACGTCCTCTAGCCAGTCGTCTGCATAAAGGATGCCCTCCGTGCCCATGAAGTCCCTGGAGCTCATCTTTCTAAAGTCTAATACTGTCTCCGGCCTAGACTGCTGCTGGTACGGCTGCTAGCCAGTAGGGCCCTGCACCGTACCCGGTGCCACTCTCTCCACTGCTGCCAGTGCAAGCTGATACGAGTTCTCCATGCCCTGCCTCAGCATCTTAATCTGACGGTGTGACGCCTCCGACTGGCGCTGCGATGCCTCTGCCTGGGCCCACTGAGTCTCTATCATCTGCTGAAAGAGAAGGAACATATGATATGTATCCGTCGGTATCTGTGGTGGTGGCAGCACCTCCGGAATGACGACCGAAACACTCTGCGGTGGAGGTAGTAGACCTCCCTGTGCAACTGCCAGGATCTCCGCGATAGTAGAATCACTGGGGGAAGTCTCGTGAACCTCCTTATCAGCCTGATCAGATCTCTCGGGCAAGCTACTCGATCCAGTGGCCTGCGGATGCGTCTTCGTCATCTTGAAGACGAATTAAAACAAAGAGATCAATATGGCACATGAGTAGATTTATCAAAGGAGGACAGTTAATTTAATACAGGGAGAGTAATCATGAAAATCAAAAGATCGAAAATTTCCTAGGTGTGATTGAGAAACTCCTATCATGTCCTAGGTCCGATGTCCTAATTGCAGGCTCGTAATTAGTACTCTAAGTCGAGCACCATTACGAGATCATACTAATTATGACACAGACCTGCATGGGCCACCACAAAAATGTGTCACGACCCGCACCCTGATTAGGGGCATGAGAACGTGGGTACATCCAGCCTACGCCGCAGTGTCGGCGGTAGAACGCGGTATAGGTCATCTATAACATCTAACATCTAACAATAAGATATATAAACCTGTCATCTTCGCACGGAGGTATAACATAACATCTCAACTCTATATCTAAAACACAAGTCTAGGAAAGATAGAGCATGATATGGAATCAGATAAAAGAAAGGAACTGAAATATAAATAGAGTTATCACACCACACAAAGTAGATATCCAACACAAATAAGTACAAGACCTGAAATATAACGTAGTCACAACTAACAATTGGAACAATCCGATACAAACTGAAAACTATAAACACTAGACTAGACTAGGCACCCTCTACTGAGCTAGATGCTCCTCAGGCTCCTGAAGGTCACCCTCCTGTGTCCCATAGAAGGTAGGACAGCCACCATCATCATCTGTAATATTTTCAACAGGTCCAGTCAGGACAGAAACGAGCACAATACATCTCACGCAGTTCATATCATGTTGGGAAATATAAAGCATGCAAAAAGTAAGATACATAGACTGTAAAGAAATATATATAAAAACGAGAAAGATTTGATAACTAGAAATATCTATATATATAATAAGTAAGAACTGTAGTTAACCTGTGATTTAGAGCATGAGATGGTTATATAAACAGGTTAGGACAATGCAAGGGTAACTCCATCATACGTGAGTGTACCATGGACATATACATGATTTCACAAGATTTCACAAGATGGAATTATGATCACATAACCATTTCCGACTCTCCCTCCCCAATCAATACACAAGGATCCAGTCAAGTTACGTTACCTTGCACAAGAAGTTTTTATCATGTTTGCTCACGTGATCATGAGAGTACAAGATTGTACAAGAGTATACATGAATAGAGGTGTACATGAAATACAAGATGTTCGTGAAAAGCACATGACAACTATATTTGATGCACCCCGAGGGGGATAACATCGCATGACAAGACCCATATAGTACCAATCCGTGATAATAACGTGACAGCATCATGTAAAGTAATTTAGAGCAAGAATATAAATCCTAACAAGTATGAAATGATCAGAGAATGTACTCGCCTGTCACCCTGTATGACTGATATGAATAGATGTCCGAACTGGTGTCACAGAGTTCTATTTAGAGTAAAACAGGTCACAATATATCTACAATGGTAAAAATAGAGTATACAATGCATACTACATGATTTTAGGTCAATCTAGGCCAAAGTCAAACTTGGTCAACTCTAACAGTCAAACTAGGTCAACTTAAGTCATGCTAGGTCATAAGAAGTCAACTAAGTCAAATAAGGTCAAGCAAGTCAAGGTTAGTCAAATCTAGGTCAAACTTAGACTAACTAAGGTTTTTTTTTTAGGTCAAGGGTCAACTCTATATGTCAACTCTATAAGGCTAACCCAAATCATGACATAACTCCTAATTATCCCACTTAACCCCATACATATCTTAAATTACATAAGACTATCCTCATAACCATATGGTCAAATATAAATCAACTAGTTTAATAGTCTAGGGTTTAGTCAAACCTTAGTCATCAAGCACTTTAAAGTCCATCCAAGCCATTTCTAGGTCAATTAGGTCAAGTTTGACCTAAGGTTGACTTTGGTCAACTCTAGTCAAACAAGGTCAACTACCTAGGTCTAGTAGGCCTAATGGTCTATCCTAACTCATTGGCCATAGGCCATAGGCTAGTACATCTTGGGCACTAGTACATACATATAGGTATCTATATATATACACAATAGATACATACACTATCTATACCATATATATATACATAGGCCATATTATATATATACATATCTACAATATATATACAGTATATGCCCCACTATATATATATACCATATATAACCAAATATATAAAATACTATATATACACTCACTATATATAACATATATATACATATACATATATTTTTTTTTATATATACATATATATATATATATATATATATATATATATATATATATATATATATATATATATATATATATATATATATATGTATATATATATATATGTATATACATAAAACATATATATATATATATATATATATATATATATATATATATATATACATATATATATATATACATATATATATATATATATATATATATATATATATATATATATATATATAGAGAGAGAGAGAGAGAGAGTGTCACGACCCGATTCCAAATAATTGGGTCGAACCGGATCATGTCCAGCCTGCACCGTTGTTGAGACGGCGGCAGTAAGCTGTTCCATTAGCAGGTAACCACAACAACATCTATATTTGTCACAACTCAATATTCGAAAATTGAAACTTTATTAACATTTTGAAATAAATACAACTGGAATTTAAAAGTACTGAAATAAATACTGAATTCAAATAAACATAATTTTTCAAATGAAATAACAAAACTGAAAGAAAAATCTATCTAAGCATTCGGCTTATCGGCCTCAGTCCCTGCGTCCTCCAAAGGGGACTCTGGCAGCACCACTGGGTACAGAACCGGGTCGTAATAACTGCTGATTAACAGCTCAGCATCCTCAATATCCCCTAAAAATGTATCTCAGTCAGGAGAGAGCAAAGTACAATTCATGCTAATTTGACAGTTAAAATAATAATAGAATCATGCATTTTTAAATAATTTAGAAATGAACAATTTTCTAGCAGTAAAACAGTGTGATTTTGAATAGGCAATGAATATGACCGGCTTGGGTTGTACAGTAGTATCCTATTGATACGATACGGCTTATCCCCGTATGAGAGAGGGGTAAGCTATTACAGTTCTAAGTTAACAGTTGGATGTGGTCATAAACATTACTCTATTCCCCCAGTACCCAATAGTCAATCAGCCAGTGCTCTCAGAGAGAGTCTCATATTGCATCGTGGTTTAAACTTGCAATAAAGCGATTATTAAAATAACTGTAAACTAACACAAACTGTACTTGCCTCAAAATGGACTGGATTGGAAAGATTGAAGACTTCGATATGGGAATTAGGATCGTCCTCGAATTCCTACATTCGAGAAATTGACTCAGAATCCAGGATTACCAAGCTAACTATGCTAGTTGAAATCTCTAATTATGTCCTAATCAGTTTTAATCTTTATTTATTAAACACGAACAACACGCGATTATTGGTGCGTTATAATTACTAAAGAGGGAAAGATCATTTAAACTTATATTTTGCAAAATCTCGTACTTACCAAATTAATTTGATTAAAACTTTATATTTTCGTAATTATACATATAAAACTAAATTTCTTATTTAATGAGAAAAATATTATCGTTGTTTAAATATTACAAACTTATAAATTTTAATGTGAGAAAAACTTCATTAATTTTCTATATCAAAATAATATTTATTTTAAATTTACGCGTATGCTAAAAGAACTCGCAAAACCAGAAAAACAACAGAAAATCCTACGCTACCAAATTACAAGTCACAGAGCCAAAAGACCAGCTGGGCTTATGCCCATTACAATTTATTTACATAAATTAAAATAAGACGAAACAGTTGTTAGAATAAATTAAATAATAAAAATAAATTAAATATTTAATGAGTCTCAGATATGGTCCAATCGTCATATAGGCTAATGCCTCAACGTCCGGGCAAAGCCGGTTTCGTTTGCACTTAGCCGGGGACCATTGACCAATACGGTCATCGTCCAAAATCCAAAATAGTAATATTTTCCGAAATCCATTTTAAAATCATTTTAAAAATACAATTAAATTTTACGGAAAATCCGATAGCATTTTCTCTATTTTTGGTCAACCCAAAAAACTGGAAAAGTGTGCCAATATTTACCTGCAAATCCCAAACCAGGGAATCACAAAATATATATATAAAAATAACCACAATCATTCTCAAAATTAATCCGGAAAACCCGAAATCAATTCGGAACTCCCGAAACTACTCCAGAATCATTTCCGATAAGAAATTGGAAATGTGAAAATAATTTCAACCGTCAGAAACTTTTCTGAAAGTTTCTCGAAAAATCCACAGCAACAGAACCATATAAAAAATCCACAGAATAAAATCCAACAATGGTTCCGAAAATTCCCGGAACCAAACACGTAACCGAAAACCGAATTTCCGAAGAAATTCGTGGACCAAATTATCATCATTGACACGGGGAAGGATGAACTACTGTGATTAACCAGGATTTACCCAAAATGACGGAATCCGAAGGGTTACCTCGGACTCGGGATGCGTGAATCCACAGAACGAACTTGGAATCCCGTGGACAGCGCTGTACAGGAGCTGGGTGCGCCGAAAGGGACGCTGGCCGGGCACGGGCGGCCGGCAAGAACAGCGCCCGCGTGCTAGGGCACGGGTGGCGGGGCGCTGGAGGGGTGCGGGTGCCCGGAAGAGCCGCTGGAGATGGCCGGCGCGAGGGAAAGGGGCCGGGCTCGGGTGGCGTGCGGCTGGACGAGCCGGAGCTCGCGCGGAGAGGCGCCGAGCGGGGGTTGCGCCGGGGCCAGCTGGCGGAGCTAGGGGTCGGCCGCTCGGGTGGACGAAGTTGGAGAGAGGTCGGGTTCTGGAGGTTAGGGGGATAGGGAAATAAGTGAGGGAGTGGAGATGAGTTGGGAGAGATGAGAGTGAGTGATGGGGAAGAAGGGTTTTGTGCTGGTGGTGTAGAGAAAAAATAAGAGAATAAGTGGTGCTGGAGTTTTGTGGGAGAAGTGGTGGTGGTGGACGTTTGGTAGGAGAGGTGGTGGTGGTGTAGAGAAAAATAAGGAAATAAGTGGTGCTGGATAAGTGCTCGTAAGAGGAAATAAAGGGAAAAAAATTGGGTGGCTGGCTTGGTCGTGGGTGACCAAGCCAAATGATATTTTTTTTAGAGAGAATAATAATAGGTAATTAACTAGGATTTCCAAGGAAATAAAGAATTGGATCGGGATCGGGTTTCGGGAATCGAACCGGGTTCGAACTCGGGTTCGGAGTCCGGACTCGGGATCGGGGTCGGGGCCACAAACAAAAACCAACGATAATTTTAAAATAATATTTTTCCTAAATCCGACTAAATAATAATAATATAATAATAATAATAATAATAGTAATAGTAATGATATATAATAATAATAATTTTAATAAACTAAAATTTACACTACAAATCAATAATTAATGAATAATTCTAAAACTCTGGGTTTTACAATCTACCCTCCTTAGAAAATTTTGTCCTCGAAATTAAAGGCAGGGTTAGGAATAAACTCAAATCAAACAGGTACGGGTACTACGCCCGTAACTCAGGTCCAACAATAATAATTGTCAAGGCAGTCATGGATGAGACATTTAGGAACAAGTTTTAACTATGTCACCATCCACGCAGAACAAGAATATATATATGCGAACCAAGGTACATGTGGTTGATCAGAACAGTATGCACCGGTTGCACCGGTTCGAATTAGACAATATATTAGTGAGTGCACCCAATAAAATACTGTCATAATCAAGCTCGATAAAAAATTAAGCTCGTAAAACTAGGCTAACTTAGCAGCATCAGTCAAAATATTAGAACGAAAGATAAGGTTTGCAAGAAATAGAAGTTTATGAGGTGGCACAGGGTTCCTGGATTTCTTTTCACCTCTGTCTAAAATCGCCACTGGCTTCTCCGGCACTGTGAGGCTGGGTCCAATCTCTAGCTCCGAATGGTCCAAGATGTTGCTCGGGTCCGGGATGTAGCGTCTCAGCTGCGAAACATAGAAGTCATTGTGGATGCCTTCGAGACTTGGAGGTAGAGCCACCTGTCACGACCTGCACCCTAGAGTTAGGGCATGAGAACGTAACAACGCCCAGCCTACGCCGCAGTGACGACGGTAGAACGCTGTCCTAGGTCTTAATGCATCTAACAGTATAAGACTAAACAGTTTAAACTCCCCGAATGGGGGTGACATAGCAGAATGTAAACTCAATCACATCTAAGGTAGAGCATAAAGGAAGATAGATAAAACATGAATTCGAAAAGAGATACAACAGATAGAAGTCTAAGTGTCTAAGATACAAAAACCTAGAAAATATACCTCAAACTCATATACAGTAATCCAGAAAGTAAATACAACTCCAAACAAAATGAAATAACTACCTAAACAACCTCTACTGTGTCTCCTCTAGGCTAGCAGGCAATCTCTAAGCTATCTGTAAAATTTATCAACAGGTCCAGTCAGGACTGGAGCGAGTACAGTACATCTCAACAGATCATAGCATGTTAGAAAATATAATCATGCAGTAAAGTAAGACACAGGTACTGAAGAATTGTAGTATGTAAACAGAGAGAGCTGTAATAGAAATATCTACTATAAATAGAGAACTAGCAGTGACTAGTGAGTCAGAGTATAATATGAACATGTAAATGGCCTGGGATGATTCTGTGAAGACACTACGGAATGATTCAAAGAAGATACTACTGGTGTATTATTCACATGTCCACTTCTACTCCTCCGTACCCCCAATCAATACACAAGGATCCAGCCAGGTTATGTTATATGATTTCATGCACGGCCTCCGAAGGGTGATACATGGATGTCCCATAAATAGGGATTCTGGGGGTTACCCAACAGTGTAAGATTCAAGAGACTCTGTGATCATGAGGGTACATGTCACAAGTAATCAAATGAACCAAGAAGCATAGTAATACACCATGTAAGTGAAATGCACATAACACGTAGTACCCGATGCTCTCTAAGGATAACATCTCAAGAAATGATCCATATAGTACCAATCCGTGTCACAATCGTGACAGTAAAAGTAAAGTAATCTACTGCAGGAAATAATTCTAAGCAGGATATGAAATGATCAGAGAATGTACTCGCCTTGATAACCTGAACAGCTGATAAGTATAAGGGGTCCCACTGAAGCCACAGAGACCTATTTAAAGCAACACAGGTTATAAGGTGTTCAAGTTGTAATAAATGAATCTCTATAATCAATCTACATTATTCTAGGTTCTTCTAAATCAAAACAACTCTAGGTCGACTCCGATCAATAATCTAGTCAAACTAGGTCAAGTGTTGACTTACAGTTGACTTTGGGTCAACTGGTCAACTCTGGTCAAACAGGGTCAATTCTAGTCTAATATAAAGTGTACTTCGTTATTTGTACGTCGAAACTTACGACACGCAAATCGAGATAAGGAGATTATCGCTAAGGTTGATAATCTTATTATAGTGATCCACGTGTCCAACTTGTCAATTTCAGCGATGTGAGATCACTGGAATTGGCTGATCTCAGTTTCGTTGTACTAATCCTGAAATACGAACATTATATGAATTAATTATTAATTAATTATAAAAAGGTTAGACTCAGAGAAATTAACAACAAACATTGTCGAACGATGAAATAAATATCGCCAACGTGTCCAGAATGGTCAAATTAGCTAGGATAGCCTACCCATCGGTCCAATTTGGATACAAGGGTAAAAAGGTAATTTCAGATCAAAACGGTGTCCGTGTCGGAACCGTTTTGCACCGAAAAACGTGCAAGAAAGCAAGTCTATAAAATATAACAAATTATATGTCCACGAAACCAGAATGACGATACGAACCCAACGATATCTCCAGAATTGGATTTCGTTGACCCGATCTCATTTTGGTCCGTTGACCAGAACTTAGAATTCCGGTTTACACGGAAATGCGTGCCGGAGCCAGAGTTCTCAAAACTCAGCAAACTAGCTGTCAACGAGTCCAGAATGATGATACGAACTCAACGGTATCTCCGAAATTGGATTCCGATGAGCCGATCTCAAAATGACCCGTTGACCCGGATATTGGTATACGACTTGCACCGAAATGCGTGCCGAACCCAATGTCCACCAAAACCTAGCAAATTATATGTCAACGAGTCCAGAATGACGATACGAACTCAAGGGTATCTCCGGAATTGAATTTCGATGAGCCGGCGTCAAAAAGTCTCGTTGACCCAGAATGTGGGATCCACTTTGCACCGAAAAACGTGCCAGGGCCCACGTTCTCCAAATCTAACAAATTTTATATAAAAACATGCCAGAACGACGCCATGAGTCTACTGGTGGTGTCAAAAATGAAATCTGGAGTCCCGTGTACAAAAATGGAATTTTACAAGTTGGAAATTACGAATTCGGACGACCAATTTTGGCGTCGAATTCAACCAATCAAACACGCTCACAATGAAACTAAACTGGAGGGATAGCAAGAGGGTTATACCAGCTTCACACAGGAATCGGTATCATGCCAAACGGAGCTGCGGTGGAGGAGATACAAGCTGACGAAGTTGGCCCCGTAAAACTGTCCAAATTTAATATAATTTAAACGGTCAACTTGGTGGCCGGTTTTGATGTATCAAACGATAAAATTAACGGACGAAAATTGACATAAGCAAAGGTGGATATACCGAGATTGTGACGGAGTGAAGAAATTGCCGATCCAATGGTCGGATCTTAAGAAAAACATGCGCGAAGTCGCTGCGACGGAGCGCCAAAATGAACTCGATCCCGCGCGCGTCACGACGGGACGTCGTGCAAAACGCACGAATCGCCTCGACGGCGCGTCCCGGAGGATGGTGGCCGTCAGGGATGATTCGTCGGAGAGAGGGGGTGCACGGCCGGGGGCCACGGCGGCCCACGCGGTGGCGCACGACGGCGGCCCGCGCGCACGCGCGTGTGCGCGCCTCCATGCAATGGTGCAGCCGCTGCTGCTGTCCTCCGCCGTGCGGGGCTGCACGCGAAGGTGCGGCGAGGGGGGGCTCGCACGGCCAGTGACGACGGGCACGGCGGTGGTCGTCCCGAGCGGAGGAGGTGGCGGCGGATGGCTTGGTGGTTGGGATGGAATGGAGGTGGTGGCGGTTTTAAAGTGGTGGTGGTGGTGGTGCGATCGTATGGTGGCGGTGGTCGACGACCTAGGCGGGTGGCCGACGGCTAAGGAGGAAGGAATGTCCGGCCAGGGTGGTGGCCGGGCATAGATGGTGGTGGTGGTTGTTTATGGTGAGGGTGGTGGTCGAAATATGAGGAGGAAATGAGGAGGAGGGGAGGAGAAGACTGGTGGTGGTGGTTGCTGGGGGTGGCCGAGCTCGGCCAGGGAGGAGGGAGGTCGGCCACGGCTGGGCTCGGCCATGGGAGGCTGTGGTGGAGTTGTAATGGTGGAGGTGAAGTTTTTGTTGCTGTTGAGTTTTTGTTGTGTGTAGTAAATAGTTATTAGGAGAGGGAAAGAGAGGATAAGAGAGAGAGAAAATAGTAATGAATGATAGGAAGAGAGAGAAAGGTGTCCTCCCTAGAAATTAGGGCCGGCCACAATTGTTGGCTGAGTGTGGGAAATTTCATGGAGGGAAATCATTGGATGGGATTAAATGGGGGATCTAAAGGCTAGAATTAATTAGCTAAATGGGTCATTCCAATAGGGATTAATTCAATAGAAATTTCCAATAAATATTAGGAATAGGTAGAAAGAATAATTAATTTGAGCAAGAAAATATGAGGGTGTCACGATGGAGAGCAACATGGAGCTGGGCTGGACTCGGTGGAGCCGGATTGGGTCCAAAACCGGACATTGTGCAAAAATCAAATTAAAATTAGGTGATAATGATCATGAGTGAATAAGTAGCACATGGAGATTCCAATAAATGGGATACAAGTGGCGGACGGTTAGTAGGCTCAATGTGGGCCATGTCCATAGTCGGGGCTGACAGGTTTTGGTCGACAGGGGACCCACAAATCAAGTTGGAAGATAAATGTGACGCCGTAGGGTGAAATAAAATCGGGTCACGTGTCAGGAAAGTTGTGCGAAGCAAATGGAGCACAAGATGACGTGTCTGGATGGAACACGAAGGTCATGGGTGACGAGCGTCTCGAGTAGATCATGCATGAGGAGTTGGTTTCAAGAAACTGACTGGTCTTGCGCTCCAAAATTAAAAGTCACGGTAACGTGCTGAAAATGATCAAGGAAAAGAGTGGAAAAATAAATAATAATCAAATGGTCTAAATCGACCCGAAGTTCAGCGAAGCAAAAAGAGCACAAGGGAACAAGTTTGAGTGGGACACTATATACCGTCATGAAGGTAATCATGTCCACTCCAAAACTCATGAAAAAAATTTCCAGAGTTGAACATCCCTGATACTCCAAATATCAATGGCACGGGAAAGTACACTTAAAGAAAAATACAGAATAAACTAGTTATCAAAACCAATCAATCAGAAAATAAAATAAAATAAAATGAAAAAAAATCAGCCCAAAATTTAGGGTGCTCACATCCTACCCACCTTATCAAAATTTCGTCCTCGAAATTAAAATGTCCATACTCCCTCTAGGTCAAACCCCCAAAATTAAAGTTCCAGATTAAAACAAATCATGTGATCAAAAGGACGACATATAGGGTCATGGCATACGGTGACAGTGAAGTCTCATCTAGGTATACTAGTCATGCTTACCGAAATGGTCATAGGGTATCAATACACACAAGCAATCCAGGGTGCTAAACTAGAGAAATTACAGAAACAACAAACCATCAAAACTGTAAGACAGACTACCATCCCATGTGAAAACTGGTACTCATAAAAAAAATAAAGGAAGGTAACTACTAATCATCTGAAAAAAAGGTACAGAAAAATCAAATTCAAGAATTAAGGAATTGAAAATCACTTGCATTGAAATCCAATCACAATATGTATATAGAGAGAGAGCGTTAGAGAGGGAAAAAGCTAGCATTATGTGTATGGAGACATGTTCATATGGTTAGATAGTAGGCGTGTGTGTGCATGAATATATATGAAATTGTAGATGAGGATTTGGATTTCAAACAATAGCTATCATGTTACACTACTCATGGCATATGGGTTAACAATCTACAATATACAACCTATTAAATCACAACTTGCATGGCTAACCATATATATTAAAAAAAAGTAGAAACTTAGTCACGTATCTATATACGTTATAACATATATGCATAAACTCTATATATATCCCTATAGATATATAGTCATAACATAGAGGGGAAAGGTTAGGTTACATGACAGTGTATACTAAGTTAGGGTGTGTGTGTGTCCTTGTACAGAGTATAGCTTAGCATTGAAAGGTTAAATCCAGTTTTAGTTCAACATTTACATGTAAAGCCTGAAATGAGCTAACATTTAAGAAGTGAAATATTAACATAATGCAGTCTCAGATTTTAGGGTTTTAAAACATTACAACCAATCTCAACGCTCCCAATACATCCTAACATGATAGTAATGAAACCCTAACATACTATCCACACATTTATCTACGCATACAGTTCAATATTTACATGTTAAATCTGAAATTGAACTAAACATTTGAAATCAATGTAAGAATGTTAACATGTAACTAGTTTTCAAGATTTTGGAGAAATTTGAACATTAAAAACCAACTCAATGTTTTGAACATTAAAAACCAACTCAATGTTTATCACAAACTAACATGTAAGAATATGAAACCTAAATTTATATTCCTACTTACAACAATGTACACAGCTCTAAATATTTCATAAAAAATGGAACAGCAATTTGAACTAACATTTGGAATTCAACATTAAGGGTTAATATGCATGCAGTCTCAGATTGGACAATTTAACATAACTTAACCAATTTCTCTAAAAATTGAAACCCTGCAGATATCATACATGTGCAGTTATGTAAACAAAACTAACAACATGTAACCTATATTTGAATTACGACTTTAAACTGGGAAAAACAGAAAACCAGGAATATTGGGGTTGGAAATTAACATCAACAACATATTAATATTTATTTAGATATGTCACCCTCATTTCCCGTATTTCGTATTTATACTCGTATCTGGATTTTGGCATGTATTTTTTTTTTTTCTTAACTTGTGGAATTTCGGTATTTCTCGTATTTTGGGTTTTGTCATGGCTCGGTTTTAATTGGGTTGGTTTGGTTTGGTTTATTATGCATTGGATCACCCTAACCTATTCTCCACCCTCAACACACCACAACTCACCCTCTTTATAACCCCCACCTACCACTCTCTCTCCTCATAACTTCCACCATTAATTTTCTTCTTCTTCTTCTTCTCCTTCCTCCATAACTCTCCTAACCCTAGGTAAGTGCACCTTGCCACTTCATGAGAGCCCTATTTTCTTGGTTCATTTGCTAGATTAGGACATGGTGATCAACATTAGAACTTGGTGTTTTGTGATTTGAAGTCTCCTTTGCTCTAGATCTAAGTTATTTCAATTTTCGGATTTTACATGGTTTAATCTCTTTAAGTTGGATTTTCATGGGTTTTGGTGTTTCCAAGTGGAAGAGCATTCAATTCTACCCAAGTTGGAACTTTGGAAATCTGGATTTGGAGTTCGGATGGCCAAGTTATGATGCTTTGAAGCCTTGGGTTCATCCATGGTGTTCTTGTTGTTTGGAGAAGACAGTGAGCAGTGTGCAGAGCTGTTTAGCTTACGCACCCTGAGCTCGCGCACTCTTTAGCGCTGCGTACGCAGACATAGGTACGCTTCCTGTTAGAAGCGTGTCTCCTTGAGCGTGCGTGACTTTTCACGAACGCTGCTCCTTGTAGCGTGCGTGACTTTTACCTACGCTGCTCCCTATAGCATGCGTGACTTTCACCTACGCTGCTCCCTGTAGCGTACGTGACTTTTCACCTACGCTGCTCTCTCAGCGTGCGTAACTTTTCACCGACGCTGCTCCCTGTAGCGTGCGTGACTTTCACCTACGCTGCTCCCTGTAGCGTGCGTGACTTTTCACCTACGCTGCTCTCTCAGCGTGCGTGACTTTTCACCTACGCTGCTCCCCTTGAGCGTGCATGACTTTTCATGTACGCTGCTCCCCTTGAGTGTGCCTTGGTACGCAGACTTGAGCGAGCCTTGCGTGCGTGCTTTTGTGCGTACGCAGCTTCCCTGCGTGCGTGCTTTTGCACATATGCTGCCCCTTGACCCCTTGCTTAATCCATTGGCTCTTAGAGTTTTAGTTTTATATCTTTAAGCTTGGCTCTTCTATAACCCTGTACTTTGATATTTTATTAGATATTTTATGCCCATTTTATATCCTTACGCCTTTTGTCATGAACTTGATTTTACTTAATATGTTTGGAATGACTATTGTACATGGCTTGGTATGGCAAGGAACTTGCATAACACGACAGTGACCCACAGTGGTGCACTCCTGACATGACCTACCTGACATGATAGTGGCCCGTCGTGGCGTACTCCTAACAAGTACCCTGACATGATTTATCTTGATAACTTGATAGTGGCCCGTGACGGCGCATTTCTGACTTGGCATGACCTGATAACTTAGCTTGACCTGTCTTGACACCGTGGGTGGTTCTTTCTTGCTTGTTTGTTAAATCCACTTGTCCAGTCTCGCATCATGTCTAGGATGGGACTCCTGAGTACCACGGTCAGGAGTACCTACTAAAATGGATTAAGTTTAATAACTAGAATAACACAGTAGTCATGAAGAGATGACATAGCTACAGGCAATCCCGTTACCTGGGCGCTCCAGGGATTTGTAGCCTGCCGTCGAGTAGGGCGCATTTCCAGCACACTGTCAGGTGTTGCACCCTCTAAGTCACCTAAGGGTACATGCGTCTTCTGGACGATGTACCCACCTGAATTCAACCCTAATCTTTCGTCCTGGGTAACCTGGATGGTCTGCAGGGCTTGTGGCTGTGGAACAATCTCACTGCATCTTGTTAGTAATTAGGCCTGTGATAACCCTAGTTAGTTAAAGTAGTAAGCCGTAGGATCTGCTTGGCCGTGATTGATTGAATGAGGTATAACCAGTCTAGTTATGTCTTGATCCCATGCAAGATTGCTTCATGTCTTGATTACTTACATTACTTATCTTGCCGATAAATGGTGGGAAACCAAGCTCTGTTCAGATGAAGGGTTACAACCCCGGTCCTTGTTTGGTTTACGGGTTGTAACCTGGCTATCGGAATAGTTCCATGGTTATCTCGTCGTATATCATCCTGGCATATTTTCGTAATTTTAGTTTTAATATTAGATTTTCTGTGCTGATTGCTGGCTTTTGTTCTTATTTTGTGGCCCCCTTGTGGCACTTGCTCTTTCTGGGGTTGACCCAGCTGGTTTTGTGTGGCCAGATTTCGGATCAGCTCCCGAGGATCTACCAAGCTTCCAGCCCAATGGTGAACACTAGATGGAATCCGGGCCAAGAGTGGGTTTTCTATTTTGTTTTGCTCACTCTATTGTAAAAATTATTCTTTTGAGGCGTTTAGCCGACGAGCACCTGTTAGCTCGAAGCACTTTTACTTACTGTCTGCCTACGGGCTGTAAACATGATTGACAAATCCTAGGGTTGATCATGTATGACTAAACTCTTGCTAGTCCTAATATTTTGTAACGACTAGCTTCATGATCAGCTGAATATGTAATATTTGGGACGCCTTATTATTGTATATTTAATGATCATACATCTTGCGACTTTACTTACTTGTGGTGATTGAGACACTAGGCTTGTTCATGACCATAAAAGACTGTTGGCTCGTAGAAAACCCTCACATATCTAGACAGCCGTGACCGTATATCGAGGTGGTTTCCATTTCAATATACGTAGCTGGCTATGTCTGCCCCCGCTCTCCAATATTCTGGTTCTGGGGCGTGATATTGTTTAAGTGGTGGCCCATGCAGGTCTTGTAAATCAAGATGTGTGGGGGTTTACCAGATAGATGTCTCAATCAGTACTCGTCCTTGATCTCTGTTCGTATCCTCTGAATCCCTGGATTCTTGCCCTGATCTTGTGCTTATATCGTTGATCTGTCCTGGTCCTTTCCTTATTGTTCCCTGTGTCGTCTTCTTCAGTGGCACTGTACCTGGTCCTGCCGATCGATGAGGTGGAACACTTTTTACAGATCAGCAGCAACCCGGAGATCAAGCCCACAGCATTCCGGGGTAGCCTCCAGAGTTGTGCCTACGGAAGAAGAGTCACCAGTTCGGCCCGTCCAGCCCGCAGAGCCAGATGATGGTACCTTAGTAGGCCTCATCAGAACCTTGATAGCTTTCCAGGATCGTCGAAGTGACGCCCTGCACCAGACAGTTCAAGATGCTTTGACCCGAGGCGGACATCCAGGGAACCAGGCGGCCAACAGCTTCAAGCGATTGAACCCTCCTTTCTTCGAAGGCAGCGAGGATGCGATTGCCGTGGATGCATGGCTTCAGGATACCGAGGTGATTCTGGAAGCAGCTAGGACACCTGAGAATGAGAAGGTGGCGGTGGTACGCCTGTAGTTGTTGGATTTAGCTCGCAATTGGTGGGCGGCGCAGGCCATGGGATTAGCGGCACCCATTGCTTGGGCAGTGTTTAGGGAGAGATTCCAGACGAAGTACTTTGATGCTGTGGCTCGATACGACCTGCAGACCAGATTTACCAACTTAAAGCAAGGAGGCAGAACAGTCGACAGTTATGCATCAGAGTTTTCTAGACTCAGTAGGTGTCACGACCCGGTCCCAATTTCTTGGGTCGAATCGGATCATGCCCAGCCTGCACCGTTGTTGAGACGGCGGCAGTAAGCTGTATCACTCATGCAGGTAAATAAAACAACACAGTCTAATTGCCACAACTTTAATAATTTGAATAGTTTAAAACTTTTTACAATAAAATGAAACATACATCTGAAGTACATTGCTTTCCACAAACATCATGAATTATAAAGAAGAAGAAAAATCTAGGCAACCAGCTCATCAGTCTCGAGATCATCATCCTCTAGTTGGGATCACGGAACAAAGCCTCATCAGTGATACCTAAAATGTTGGGTCTCCAGTCAGGAGGGAGCAAAGTACAATTCATGCTAATCTTGACAATTAATTTAACAATAAAATCATGCACTTTTAAACAGTTTGAAAATGAACAGTTTTTGAAATAATACAATATAGTGATGTGAATAGGCAATGTATATGACCGGCTTGGGTTACAGTAGTATCTAGCGATACGGTATGGCTTGTCCCCGTGTGAAGAGGGGAAAGCTAATACAGTCAGTTACAGTAATTTGGATGTGGTCATAAACATTACTCTACTCCCCCAGTCTCCAACAGTACAGTCAATACTCCCGAAGGAGTTCGTGTATGAACAGTGGTTTAAAATTACAGTAAAGTGATTATTAAATAATTGTAATCAACATAAATGTACTTGCCTTAATTTCTCAGGTTGGACGAGATTGGTACTTCGGTTTGACGGTCAAGAACTTCCTCGTAATCCTACATTCCGGGAATTTGTCTCAGATTCACAATACTAAAATGATCTAGTTACAATCTCTATTTGTTCCCTAATCAATTTTAGTTATTTAATTAGCTAACACAACATCACAACGTTTACTAGTGCGTTGATTTTAAGAAATTCAATTTATATTCAATTTTCAGGAAAACTTGTATTTATCAAATTATTTATAAAACTTGATTTTTATCCATTTATTGGAAAAACTTTGGTATTTTATAATTATATATATAATATATTTTCATGAATTTTCTAATTAATAATTAATATTATTTAATCCTACGCATTAATACAATCCAGAAAATAAAGATAAAATACTACACTACTTATTACGGACCACATTTAATAGGAACTGGGCTTATGCCCTTACAAATTTATAACAAATTGAAATAAGAGAAGATTGGGTTAGTCTCGAAAATTACCTACAATTAACATTAATAATAACTTAATAATTTCTAAATTAAATTATAAAATAATATGAGTCTCAGACTCTGGTCCAGTCATCATATTCAGCTACTCTGCCTCAGCGTCCGGACAAACCGGTGCGTTTGCATTTCACTGGGGCCCAAGAATTTAAAAACACAGAACCTTTTCCGAAAGAGTTCTCGGAAATCTCGAGAATTCTACAGAACCAAGTTCTGTCCGAAATATTCCAGCAAGTCACAGAACCAGCAACAAAATAATTTTCCGAAGAACTCGGAAAAACAAATTGGTAACGTAATTATTACGTTCCCGAATTCCCAAAGAATTCGGTTTGGACCAGATTATCATCATTGACAAAAGGAAATTAACGGGTCAGAGTTTACCCAAAAGACAACGGAAAATCCTGAAGTGAACTCGGAACAGAACCGTCACGGGCTCGGAAACGGAACCCGGGGAGCTCGTCCAACAGCGAACCAGAGTCGCACGGGACGAACGGGGGCGGTCACCGGGGCGGGCGCCGGCGGCGAATGGCCGGGGAAGGGCCGCGAGGTCGGGTCGATGGCGGGCGACCGCTGGAAAGGGCATCAGTCGCGGGAAACTCGCCGGATCTAGCCGAGGGAAACTCGGGTTCGCCGAAAAAAACTCGCCGAAAATGGTGGATTTGGGGAAAAATGATGGTGATGGAGGATGGGGATGGTAGTAGAGGGTTTATATAGGAGTTTAGATCGGAGGTTACCGGAGAGGGGAGGCCAACGGCCACCATGATGGCGCCGGCGGCGGTTCGGAAGATGGGAGGTCGGCCATGAAGAGGAAACCGAAGGAAGCTTCGGTTAAGAATGTGAAGAGAAAGGTTCTCTTCCAAAATGCTACAGTACCCAACAAATGAATGAATGATTCATTCATTCTGAAAGAAAGCTTAAAGGTTTATAGCTTATTGGGTATTAGACCCAATAAGAAATGAGCCAAGGTTGTGGGCTTAAGGATTTTAAGTTACCATTAGTTTGCCAATGGGTTTTGATTTGTAAAGAATTGGGTTTGACCCAAATACTGGGTTTGGCTTAATGGATCAAAAACTTGGGCCTAATAGTTAAGGATCAAAATAATAGTTTGGGCTAATATGTTTTTAATGCTTTAATGAAATGATTAATTGGAAAAATATGTTCTGGCTAAAAATAAATAGTTTTAAAAATATGGACTATTTAAAAATAAATTTTTCTTTTTTTTATTATAATTATAAAATTCTAACCATCAATAAATATCTTCAATTGAGTTCAGGTCTGGGTGGTCCTGCAAAAATCCAAGTTTTTAATTATTTTGGAAATTAATTTACACTTAATAATAATAACATTAAACTATCAATTCTTAATTAATTGTTAACATTAATCTAACAAAAATTCATTTAACAAATAAAATTAGAAAAAATAATTTGCAATCTAAATTATGGGTTTTACAACCTTCCCTCCTTAAGAAAATTTCGTCCTCGAAATTTAAAGTAAGGTTAGAGATCAAACAGCTACGGGTACTACGCCCGTAACTCAGGTCCAACAATAAGAATTTTCAAGGCAGCCGTGGATGAGACGGTTTAGGAAAAAAAAAAAAATTTTTTTAATTTATAATATCATCCACGCAAAAAAATACAAAAGCGAACCAAAGTACACGAGGTTGATCAGACCATCATGCACCGGTCCTGATTAGACAATATATTAGTGGATGCACCCAATAAAATACCATCATGATCAAACTTGATAAAGAAATAGCTTGCAAAACTAGGCTAACTTTGTCAGCATCAGTCAAGTTTAGAACGAAAAAAAAAATGAGGAATAGGAGTTTAAGTGATGACTCAAATTCTGATTTCTTCTCATCTCTGACTAGGCTTGCAACTGGTTTCTCTGGCACTGAAAAGTTGATTCCAATCTTCAGCTCTGAATTATCCAAAATGTGACTCGGATCCGAAATGTAACGTCTGAGCTGTGACGTAGGAGACGTTGCACACTCTCAAGATTAGCTGGTAGAGCTAACTGGTATGCTACTTCCTACGCGTCTTAAACTTCAAATTGGCCTGATGTATCTGGCCTCAAATTCCAGCTCCGTCAAAACTGATTGTTCCTCTGGTAGGAAAACTTCACCAAATGCAATTTTGTCTTCCCAAGACATACCAAATTCCGAGACGCAAAATCTTAATACATCTTTAAGCGTCTGGATTGACCTCTCTGATTGCTCGTCCCGCAGTACTCCATGTATCCGGTAGATGTGCTTCTCGTACAATGCTGCCAACTTCTTTAGTGGATAAACCAACTTTGAAGGTGTGCTGACTTAGTCAGTCGGTCCACTATAATCCAATTGGTGCCCTTCCCTCCATGGGAACAAGGCAATCCTTACTCAAAGTTTATTGTTATATGCTTCTACTTCCACTCCGAATTGTCCAGCGGCTTCAACAAGCTTGTTGTCCTCTTGCTAAATTTCTCATGTTGACAAATTCACATCTAATCCCATACCTGGAATTGTCCTTCTTTATTCCATAACACCAATCAATGGAGGCATATTCCGATACATCTTATCATCTCCTGAATTTATGGAATACTGCGACTGGTGCATTTCTTTCATCAACTCGTTCCTCCGTTTGTCAGCCAATACGTAAAGTCTCGTACCATTCTTCAGAGTTCCACTGCTGATCAATTTAGAAACCCTCAAGTGTTCCTGCCAACACTTGATCTCTAAGCCTGCAAAGTGCCTTATTTTGAAACTACGTTCTCTTAATTTTTATCCCTCAGCCTCGAACTTCATCAATACTGAATCAGCATCCAGCTTCGTGCTTCTATCTCCAGGTAGTGTAACCTCCAGTCCAAACTTCTCGATATCTTCTAGCAGGTGCTAGTCTTTGGTTAAGAACTTCGCCATCAGTATCGACCAAGTGCATCAGCGACCACATTAGCCTTACCTGAATGGTACTGCAGGTTGATGTCGAAATTCTTCATCTGCTTCAGCCAGCTTCTTAGTCTAACATTCAGCCCTTTCTGAGTGAAGACATATTTCAGACTTTTGTAGTCCGTATATATTTTCACTCCCTTTCCATAGGAATCATGCTTTCATAGCTTCCAAGTAAAGATAATTGCAGCAAATTTCAAATTAGGCGTGGGATGATTCTTCTCATGAGTCTGTAGTTGCCTACAAGTGTAAGCAATTATTTTCCCATGTCGTTGAAGAATGCAGCCCAGTCCTCTTCCAGAGGCATTACTGTAAATTGAGAACCCACCGGTTCCTGCGGGTAGCACAAGGATTTGTGTAGTGGTAAGTCTCTTCTTCAGCTCCTCAATGCCGCCTGGCAAACTTTCGTTCAGATGAACTCTTCATCCGTCCAGGTGAGCTTCCTCATTGGCTCAGCAATCTTGGTGAAATCCTTCACGAACTTCAGATAGTAGCCGCCCAAGTTCAAAAATCTTCCGAATTGAACTTGGGGTATATCACTCTTCAACAACAGCTATCTTCCATCGAAGTTTCTTCTCTTGACCACATGGCCAAAAGTCCACCTTGTCAAAATCCACGTTCAGATAACTTACCATAGAATTTCTTTTTCCTCAAAGTTTCCAAAACTTCCTCAGGTGTTCCTTATGCTCTTCTTCAGTCTTCAAATATATCAGAATGTTATCCATGGAGAAGATAAACTGATTCAAATACTCATGGAAATCTCTGTTCATGAGATTCATGAACACAGTAGAAGCATTTGTCAGTCTAACGTCCTGACCACAGAAAACTATCCTTACTTGGTATTTGAACGCCGTCTTGGAAATGTCCTCCTTCCTGACTCTGATTTGGTGGTAGTCAGATCTTAAATCAAACTTCGAAACACCCTAACTCCACACAAACAGATTAAACAGATCCTCGATCCGGTCAGAAAGTACTTGTTCTTTAGTGTCTGGTAATCGATGCACATCCGTTGTTCCATCCTTCTTGGGCACAAACAAGATAGGTGTTCCCTAAGGTGAAATTCTACCCTGAATAAATCCTAGAGCCTTCATTGATCTGTCCTTCATCTTCTTGGCCACCTTCGGGTTGACTCTGTAACATCCTTTAGAAATAGGGAAAGAGCCAGGGACTAGGTCAAGGGTGAATCTATGTCTAGATCTGGGATAATCTGGTGAGACTATCAGGGAAAACATCTGCCATAAGGGTGTAACTAAAAATTTCTATTCATGTGGAGAATTACAGCAAAAAATCTTATGTTTGATCTAAGGACATCCTGTTACAACTTCCAAAAAGATGATACTATTCAGCGGTTCTAGGTCCTATTCTTCATGGTTCTGCATGAGTAGCCTCCAACTGCTTCCTTCTCCATGAACCTCGAGTATGCATCATGCCTTATTGTGAGGGGCAGGGTCTGCTGGATAGGAAGAGGGTCCCTAGGTTGTGGTCTAACAGGTGTTGCTGGGATATGAGCTCTGGTTTGATAGGAAGATAAGGGGCAGTCCTTTACCCGATGTTCAGCAGATCCACATGCCAAATATTATCCCAAACTCTTGCGGCAACTAACGGTCTGATGACCAGGCCTCTTGCAATAGTTACAAGCCCATAGCTTCTTACGGCAAGACTGCCGAAAAGTAGAGTACTTGATGGGACCCAAATATCTTCTAGACTCAGGGGTATCCTTCCTAGGGCAAAAGTTCTGCTCTAACTTGGTTGGGGATAACTAAGGCTACATCATGACGTTCTTCATGTCTTCTCTCGTGATATTCATCTGTTCCTGCTGGGCTTCATCTTGAGCTTTCTGGAACTCCAGGATTTCTTGAAATAGGACAACCATTTGGAAGATGATTGCTGGTACTAGTGGAGCAACAAAAATGAATACTCCACCAAGGAAATGCAATTCAGTTTGAGATGAGGTAGGAATTGCCAGTGTAGGAAAAACTTCACTGGATGCATTATGCGGACGGTCAAACAGCCGCGAGGGGAAAGACCCTGGGCTTGGTTGAGGGGATGGGGTATGATCCGGAGATAACACCTCATCGCCAACAGGATTTGGTCTTGTCAATGGTCATTCTCTGGAAGGTTTAGGACGCATACATAAGCAAGGTATCCTACCAGTCTATAATCAAACAAAAATACTTATTTATAATATATTTCGGTCCTATGTTGTGACAAATTGATGTTCTAGTGTTCTAATTGTTTCTAAGTTGTTTTCCTAAGTTGTTATTGTAGACCTGCATGGGCCACCACTAAAAACATGTCACGACCCGATCCCAATTTCTTGGGTCGAATCGGATCATGCCCAGCCTGCACAGTTGTTGAGACGGCGGCAGTAAGCTGTATCACTCATACAGGTAAATAAAACAACACAGTCTAATTGCCACAACTTTAATAATTTGAATAGTTTAAAACTTTTTACAATAAAATGAAACATACATCTGAAGTACATTGCTTTCCACAAACATCATGAATTATAAAGAAGAAGAAAAATCTAGGCAACCAGCTCATCAGTCTCGAGATCATCATCCTCTAGTTGGGATCACGGAACAAAGCCTCATCAGTGATACCTAAAATGTTGGGTCTCCAGTCAGGAGGGAGCAAAGTACAATTCATGCTAATCTTGACAATTAATTTAACAATAAAATCATGCACTTTTAAACAGTTTGAAAATGAACAGTTTTTGAAATAATACAATATAGTGATGTGAATAGGCAATGTATATGACCGGCTTGGGTTACAGTAGTATCTAGCGATACGGTATGGCTTGTCCCCGTGTGAAGAGGGGAAAGCTAATACAGTCAGTTACAGTAATTTGGATGTGGTCATAAACATTACTCTACTCCCCCAGTCCCCAACAGTACAGTCAATACTCCCGAAGGAGTTCGTGTATGAACAGTGGTTTAAAATTGCAGTAAAGTGATTATTAAATAATTGTAATCAACATAAATGTACTTGCCTTAATTTCTCAGGTTGGACGAGATTGGTACTTCGGTTTGACGGTCAAGAACTTCCTCGTAATCCTACATTCCGGGAATTTGTCTCAGATTCACAATACTAAAATGATCTAGTTACAATCTCTATTTGTTCCCTAATCAATTTTAGTTATTTAATTAGCTAACACAACATCACAACGTTTACTAGTGCGTTGAATTTAAGAAATTCAATTTATATTCAATTTTCAGGAAAACTTGTATTTATCAAATTATTTATAAAACTTGATTTTTATCCATTTATTGGAAAAACTTTGGTATTTTATAATTATATATATAATATATTTTCATGAATTTTCTAATTAATAATTAATATTATTTAATCCTACGCATTAATACAATCCAGAAAATAAAGATAAAATACTACACTACTTATTACGGACCACATTTAATAGGAACTGGGCTTATGCCCTTACAAATTTATAACAAATTGAAATAAGAGAAGATTGGGTTAGTCTCGAAAATTACCTACAATTAACATTAATAATAACTTAATAATTTCTAAATTAAATTATAAAATAATATGAGTCTCAGACTCTGGTCCAGTCATCATATTCAGCTACTCTGCCTCAACGTCCGGACAAACCGGTGCGTTTGCATTTCACTGGGGCCCATTGACCATTAAGGTCGTCGCCCGAATATAATATTATTAAAATAATATTTATTCAAAAATCATTTAAAATATTTTTATATTTTGTAAAAATTATGGCAGCACTCCCTCTATTTTTGGTCAACCCAAAAACTGGGAAATGCTCCATTTACCTGCAAAATAATTCCCAAAACCTGAAATACATATAGATATCCACAGAAAAGATTTTTCCATACCAATCCAGCATTCCGAAATGAGAACGAAATTCCGAAAAACCCGTAACCACCACACAGAATATATATATCCGAAAATTCCAACAGTACCAAAGAACCAAACCAACAGAGAACAAAACCAAATTTTTATGTATTAAAATCTAAATCCAATTTAATCCCGATAATTCTCGGAAAACCCAAGAATTTAAAAACACAGAACCTTTTCCGAAAGAGTTCTCGGAAATCTCGAGAATTCTACAGAACCAAGTTCTGTCCGAAATATTCCAGCAAGTCACAGAACCAGCAACAAAATAATTTTCCGAAGAACTCGGAAAAACAAATTGGTAACGTAATTATTACGTTCCCGAATTCCCAAAGAATTCGGTTTGGACCAGATTATCATCATTGACAAAAGGAAATTAACGGGTCAGAGTTTACCCAAAAGACAACGGAAAATCCTGAAGTGAACTCGGAACAGAACCGTCACGGCCTCGGAAACAGAACCCGGGGAGCTCGTCCAACAGCGAACCAGAGTCGCACGGGACGAACGGGGGCGGTCACCGGGGCGGGCGCCGGCGGCGAATGGCCGGGGAAGGGCCGCGAGGTCGGGTCGATGGCGGGCGGCCGCTGGAAAGGGCGTCAGTCACGGGAAACTCGCCGGATCTAGCCGAGGGAAACTCGGGTTCGCCGAAAAAAACTCGCCGAAAATGGTGGATTTGGGGAAAAATGATGGTGATGGAGGATGGGGATGGTAGTAGAGGGTTTATATAGGAGTTTAGATCGGAGGTTACCGGAGAGGGGAGGCCAACGGCCACCATGATGGCGTCGGCGGCGGTTCGGAAGATGGGAGGTCGGCCATGAAGAGGAAACCGAAGGAAGCTTCGGTTAAGAATGTGAAGAGAAAGGTTCTCTTCCAAAATGCTACAGTACCCAACAAATGAATGAATGATTCATTCATTCTGAAAGAAAGCTTAAAGGTTTATAACTTATTGGGTATTAGACCCAATAAGAAATGAGCCAAGGTTGTGGGCTTAAGGATTTTAAGTTACCATTAGTTTGCCAATGGGTTTTGATTTGTAAAGAATTGGGTTTGACCCAAATACTGGGTTTGGCTTAATGGATCAAAAACTTGGGCCTAATAGTTAAGGATCAAAATAATAGTTTGGGCTAATATGTTTTTAATGTTTTAATGAAATGATTAATTGGAAAAATATGTTCTGGCTAAAAATAAATAGTTTTAAAAATATGGACTATTTAAAAATAAATTTTTTTTTTATTATTATAAAATTCTAACCATCAATAAATATCTTCAATTGAGTTCAGGTCTGGGTGGTCATACAAAAATCCAAGTTTTTAATTATTTTGGAAATTAATTTACACTTAATAATAATAACATTAAACTATCAATTCTTAATTAATTGTTAACATTAATCTAACAAAAATTCATTTAACAAATAAAATTAGAAAAAATAATTTGCAATCTAAATTATGGGTTTTACAGTAGGTTTGCCCCCACCTTGGTGGCGACCGAGTTTGATAGGGCCTAGCGGTTCCAGCAGGGACTGCATTTGGAGATCTTGTTGGCGGTTGAGCAGTTCGAGCACCAGACATTCGATGCAGTCTTGAGGTCAGCTAGGAGGAATGAGTACACCTCCCAGAGGATCGTGGATAGGACCGGAGGTAGGAAGCGATCCCACAGTCAGATGCACCAATCATCAGCTCCAGCCCCGGCAGCTAGGGGATTGACCATTGGAACTCCGAGGCGGGCGGCCTCAGTAACGTCGGTTCAGCATTCGACCCCGACGTACCCGCAGCAGCAGAAGCAGAAGCAGACTTCCGCGATGGGATGTTCTCATTGCGGGAAGCCAGGCCATGTAGTGGCAGATTATCGTAGGGCGCAGGGATTGTGCCTGGCTTGTGGAGCAGCAGATCATAGGATTGGGGCTTGCCCGAATAGGGGTGGTTCATCTGCATCCAACCCTTCTAGCTCTTCAGTGAGAGGACCGGCCCCAGTACCAGCTCAGCAGCAGCAGTATCAGCCTTCGAGGCCCTTGTCGCCTCAGTCTCAGGTATTCCAGCAACAGCACCCCCAGCAGTATGCACAAGCCCAAGCTCAGACCCAGAATAGGCAAAGAGGTTTCCAGCAGAGGGGACCAGCAGCCAGAGGACAAGGTCAGGCCATGATGATGGCTATGGAAGAAGAAGTTGCACCAGGTGAGATAGTGGCAGGTATTATTCTCGTCAACTCCTTTCCAGCTTCGGTATTGTTTGATTCTGGTGCATCGCATTCATTCATGTCTGCACGATTCGCGACACGGATAGGATTGGAGCCTGAGTCATTATCAGCGAGGCTCAATATACTTACTGGTAATGGTCTTGTGGGAGTAGATTGAGTGTTTTTCTCGTGTCGGATCGTAGTTAGCGGTAGGAAGTTCCCCGCTAGATTCATAGAGTTTCCTATGGCAGACTATGATGTAGTCCTAGGCATGGATTGGTTGAGGAACCAGTATGCTAGGATAGACTGCCATATTGGCAGAGTTGTCTTTAGTATCCCCGGCGAGCCAGAGTTTTCGTTTTCCAGAGGCACAGTGGAGCCATCTTCTCCAGCATTGTGGATGGCAGTAGCAGCAATGCAGTTACCCCGGATAGTTGAAGAGTTTCCAGATGTCTTTCCAGAGAAGATTCCAGGGATGCCGTCAGAGCGGGAGATTGAGTTCACTATAGACTTAATTCCCGGGACAGCACCAGTGTCAGAGCGAGTCTACAGGATAGCGCCTTCAGAATTGTACAAAATGATTGAAGAACTGAGGACCAAGGGATTCATCCGTACAAGTGGATCACCTTGGGGAGCCCCGATGCTTCTTGTGAAAAAGAAGGATGGTACATCCAGGCTATGCGTTGATTATCGTACCTTGAATTCGGTGACAATCAAGAACATATACCCTCTTCTGAGGATAGATGACTTGTTTGATCAGCTCAGAGGGGCTTCAGTGTTCTCGAAGATCGACTTGCGGTCAGGATACCACCAGATCAGAGTCAGAGAATAGGACATCCCGAAGACAGCATTCAGATCAAGGTATGGACATTGGGAGTTCCTTGTTATGCCCTTTGGAGCGACCAATGCGCCGGCCGTATTCATGGACCTCATAAATCGCATTTTCATGCCTTACTTGGACCAATTTGTGATCGTGTTCCTAGATGACATCCTGGTCTACAGTAAGAGTGAAGCAGAGCATGAGCAGCATCTCAGAGTTGTCCTTCAGACGCTTAGGGAGCATCAGTTGTACGCCAAGTTCAGTAAATGCGAGTTTTGGCTCGATCGCATATCATACTTGGGTCACATCATTACCCGAGGAGGAGTGGAAGTGGATCCCCAGAAGATTGTGTCTATCGAGTCATGGCCGGTACCCAGCTCAGTGGAAGAGGTTCGCAGCTTCCTTGGATTGGCCGGCTACTACCGGCGGTTCATTTCAGATTTCGCAAGGATTTCAGCACCGATGACCCAGTTGACCCGCAAAGATGTGCCGTTTGTTTGGACAGTAGAGTGTCAGGAATCATTTCAGAAGTTGAAGCGAGGTTTGATAACGGCTCCCATTCTCACCCTTCCAGATGGGACCGGAGGATTCACAGTTTATTACGACGCTTCAGACAGAGGATTGGGGTGTGTCTTGATGCAGCATAGGAAGGTAATATCTAATGCGTCACGCCAACTTCGTGATCATAAGAAGAATTACCCGACCCACGACTTGGAATTGGCAGCGGTAGTGTTTGCTTTGAAGTTGTGGAGACACTACTCGTATGGAGATAGAGTGGAGATCTTTACTGATCATAAGAGCCTGAAGTATGTTTTCACTCAGAAGGACCTTAATATGCGGCAGAGAAGATGGCTCGAGCTATTGGTGGATTATGATGTGGATTTGCAGTATCATCCCGAGAAGGCCAACGTTGTAGCAGATGCATTGAGCAGGAGAGCAAGAGTTTATTTCTTGACGGCACAACCAGAATTATTGGCAGATCTTCAGAAGATGGGAATTGAAGTGGTTCTTCCTACCAGTGTGGCATTGATGGCCAGTCTACAGGTTCAGTCCAGCATAGTTGAGAGGATCCGGATGGCGCAGTCAGCAGATTCCAAGCTTCAGCGACTCAGAGCAGAGTGTGAAGCAGGGAGAAGGCCAGAGTTATGTATCCATGAAGACGGTACCCTTCGGCACGGCACTCGTCTTTGTGTACCTAGTGGAGATATCAGACAGGAAGTCATGGCAAAAGCCCACAGTTCACAGTATTCTATTCATCCGGGTGGTACGAAGATGTACCGTGATATTCGTCAGCATTTTTGGTGGAATGACATGAAGAGGGAGATAGCCTGGTTTGTCTCTCGGTGTTTGGTTTGCCAACAGGTTAAAGCTGAACATCAGAGGTCCGCTGGACTTCTTCAACCCTTACCGATCCCAGAATGGAAATGGGAACATATAACTATGGATTTCGTGACCGGATTGCCCAGATCTCCAGCCGGCAGAGATGCTATTTGGGTAATTGTGGACAGGCTTACCAAGGTGGCACACTTTCTCCCATTCAGAGTTGGACAGTCGACGGCGTAGCTAGCAGAGGTGTACCTCAGGCAGATCGTCAGGCTTTACGGTGTGCCAGTCAGCATCACCTCAGACAGGGATTCAAGGTTCATATCACACTTTTGGCGCAGCTTGTAGGAGAGTTTGGGGACTCGTCTTCAGTTCAGCTCAGCTTATCACCCACAGACGGATGGTCAATCAGAGCGCACAATCCAGACTCTTGAAGATATGTTGAGATCTTGTACCCTTGACTTCGGTGGTTCATGGAAGAATCATCTGTACCTGGTAGAATTCTCGTACAACAACAGTTATCAGGCCAGTATCCAGATGGCACCCTTCGAGGCTCTCTATGGCAGGAAGTGTAGATCTCCGCTAGCATGGGACGATGTCGGGGAGAGGCAGATGTTCGGACCCAAATTGATTTCCCAGACGGTTAAAGTGGTCAGGAAGGTCAAAGATCATCTCCGAGTTGCCCAGGACCGCCAGTGCCATTGGGCTGATGCTCATCGGCGTCCCTTAGAATTTGCTGTCGGCGACCATGTATTCCTTAGGATCTCGCCTAACCGCGGCGTCATTCGCTTCGGCGTACGGGGAAAGCTTAGTCCTAGGTATATAGGGCCGTTCGATATTCTAGAGCGAGTAGGAGATGTATCCTATCATCTCGCTCTTCCGTCATCGCTAAATGAGGTGCATAATGTATTCCATGTGTTCCAATTACGACGGTATATTCTGGACCCGAGCCACATCCTAGACCATTCGGAATTGGTTGTTGGTACCAACCTTTCGTATGAGGAGAGGCCCGTGTCTATATATTGGACCGAAGGGAAAAGATACTCAAGAACAAGACTATTAAATTAGTCCGTGTTGCTTGGGGTCATCACTCTCTGGGTGAGTCAACGTGGGAGCGTGAGGACGACATCCGATTGCGATATCCCTACCTGTTTGACTCGTGAGGTATAATGTCTTTCTTATGCCTTACATTTTCCCTTCCTTGCTTGCATTATATGATTGTATGATTGAACTGCTTAGTGTAACTTGCCTGCGCTTAATGTAGCTTGTCGTGATAATCTATAGCTCCTTGATTAAATTCCGAGGACGGAATTCTTTTAAGGTGGGTAGAGTTGTCACCCTCATTTCCCGTATTTTTCATATTTCATATTTATACTCGTATCTGGATTTTGGCATGTATTTTATTTTTTTTCTTAACTTGTGGAATTTCGGTATTTCCCGTATTTTGGATTTTGGCATGGCTCGGTTTTAATTGGGTTGGTTTGGTTTGGTTTGGTTTATTATGCATTGGATCACCCTAACCTATTCTCCACCCTCAACACACCACAACTCACCCTCTTTATAACCCCCACCTACCACTCTCTCTCCTCATAACTTCTACCATTAATTTTTTTCTTCTTCTTCTTCTCCTTCCTCCACAACTCTCCTAACCCTAGGCAAGTGCACCTTGCCACTTCATGAGAGCCCTATTTTCTTGGTTCATTTGCTAGATTAGGAAATGGTGATCAACATTAGAACTTGGTGTTTTGTGATTTGAAGTCTCCTTTGCTCTAGATCTAAGTTATTTTTATTTTCGGATTTTATATGGTTTGATCTCTTTAAGTTGGATTTTCATGGGTTTTGGTGTTTCCAAGTGGAAGAGCATTCAATTCTACCCAAGTTGGAACTTTGAAAATCTGGATTTGGAGTTCGGATGGCCAAGTTAGCAGTGTGCAGAGCTGTTTAGCTTACGCACCCTGAGCTACGCGCACTCTTTAGCGCTGCGTACGCAGATATAGGTACGCTTCCTGTTGGAAGCGTGTCTCCTTGAGCGTGCGTGACTTTTCACGAACGCTGCTCCCTGTAGCGTGCGTGACTTTCACCTACGCTGCTCCCTGTAGCGTGCATGACTTTTCACCTACGATGCTCTCTTAGCGTGCGTGACTTTTCACCTACGCTGCTCCCTGTAGCGTGCGTGACTTTCACCTTAGCTGCTCCCTGTAGCGTGCGTGACTTTTTACCTACGCTGCTCTCTCAGCGTGCGTGACTTTTCACCTACGCTGCTCCCCTTGAGCGTGCGTGACTTTTCATGTACGCTGCTCCCCTTGAGTGTGCCTTGGTACGTAGACTTGAGCGAGCCCTGCGTGCGTGCTTTTGTGCGTACGCAGCTTCCCTACGTGCGTGCTTTTGCACGTATGCTGCCCCTTGACCCCTTGCTTAATCCATTGGCTCTTAGAGTTTTGGTTTTATATCTTTAAGCTTGGCTCTTCTATAACCCTGTACTTTGATATTTTATTAGATATTTTATGCCCATTTTATATCCTTACGCCTTTTGTCATGAACTTGATTTTACTTAATATGTTTGGAATGACTATTGTACATGGCTTGGTATGGCAAGGAACTTGCATAACACGATAGTGACCCATAGTGGTGCACTCCTGACATGACCTACCTGACATGATAGTGGCCCGTCGTGGCGCACTCCTAACAAGTACCCTGACATAATTTATCTTCATAATTTGATAGTGGCCCGTGACGGCGCATTCCTGACTTGGCATGACCTGATAACTTAGCTTGACCTGTCTTGACACCGTGGGTGGTTCTTTCTTGCTTGCTTGTTAAATCCACTTGTCCAGTCTCGCATCATGTCTAGGATGGGACTCCTGAGTACCACGGTCAGGAGTACCTACTAAAATGGATTAAGGTTAATAACTAGAATAACACAGTAGTCATGAAGAGATGACACAGCTACAGGCAATCCCGTTACCTGGGCGCTCCAGGGATTTGTAGCCTGCCGTCGAGTAGGGCGCATTTCCAGCACACTGTCAGGTGTTGCACCCTCTAAGTCACCTAAGGGTACATGCATCTCCTGGACGATGTACCCACCTGAATTCAACCCTAATCTTTCGTCCTGGGTAACCTGGATGGTCTGCAGGGCTTGTGGCTGTGGAACAATCTCACTGCATCTTGTTAGTAATTAGGCCTGTGATAACCCTAGTTAGTTAAAGTAGTAAGCCGTAGGATCTGCTTGGCCGTGATTGATTGAATGAGGTATAACAAGTCTAGTCATGTCTTGATCCCATGCAAGATTGCTTCAAGTCTTGATTACTTACATTACTTATCTTGCCGATAAATGGTGGGAAACCAAGCTCTGTTCAGATGAAGGGTTACAACCCCGGTCCTTGTTTGGTTTACGGGTTGTAACCTGGCTATCGGAATAGTTCCATGGTTATCTCGTCGTATATCATCCTGGCATATTTTCGTAATTTTAGTTTTAATATTAGATTTTCTGTGCTGATTGCTGGCTTTTGTTCTTATTTCGTGGCCCCCTTGTGGCACTTGCTCTTTCTGGGGTTGACCCAGCTGGTTTTGTGTGGCCAGATTTCGGAGCAGCTCCCGAGGATCTACCAAGCTTCCAGCCCAATGGTGAACACTAGACGGAATTCGGGCCAAGAGTGGGTTTTTTATTTTGTTTCGCTCACTCTATTGTAAAAATTATTCTTTTGAGGCATTTAGCCGACGAGCACCTGTTAGCTCGAAGCACTTTTACTTACTGTCTGCCTACGGGCTGTAAACATGATTAACAAATCCTAGGGTTGATCATGTATGACTAAACTCTTGCTAGTCCTAATATTTTGTAACGACTAGCTTCATGATCAGCTGAATATGTAATATTTGGGACGCCTTATTATTGTATATTTAATTATCATACATCTTGCGACTTTACTTACTTGTGGTGATTGAGACACTAGGCTTGTTCATGACCATAAGAGACTGTTGGCTTGTAGAAAACCCTCACATATCTAGACAGCCGTGACCGTATATCGAGGTGGTTTCCATTTCAATATACGTAGCTGGCTATGTCTGCCCCCGCTCTCCAGTATTCTGGTTCTGGGGCGTGACAAGATAGGTTGGAAATCAAGCGTAGCATGCATATGTATCAGACAAAGTGTCTGCTATATCTATATTCTCATGTCCCAAATAAAATCAATTTCTACATCAGGACCAACATTTAAATTTCTACCAAAATTGTAAAGTAGGTAATTGACGAAATCGAGACAGTTTTATTATCATTATTATTTAATACAAGAATAATAGCAAGAAGGAAATAACGATAAAATCTGTTCTGCTTATCTGTTTAAATAAGGAACCGTTTTGAAATCCAGAGTTAAAATATCAAATTCAAGATAAAGTCTAGCAAAATCATCGATTCATTGTATTATGAAAAACTCATAGCAAGAAATTACACAAGGTTTATAAAACCAACTAAACTTACTCATGAGTTAAATAAGAGGAACTAGACAAAACAAACAAATAATAATTCTTTTCTCTTTTTTTTTTTGAATGACTGAAATAAAAGTAGAGAAAATATGTTCAAAAATATTTAAGGTGCAATCTGATAATCATATGCGTCTATCCAAAATCATGGTACTCTAAGTCCTCGCCATACTAGTAAGCAAGGCTACGATAATCACAGAGCCCTTGACTTATGCACATATCTCTAGAATCATGGTATTTAACATTTTTGCGGTGCCGCTAGCTTGGCTGCAAAAACCTTAAATTCCCACACCCGAGAAATATATCCAGAGTCAGACTATATGTCCTCACCATGCTGGCTAATGTGACTATAGAAGACTAGATTACATAATATAGATGACCTAGCCCATATAGTTTCATCTTGCCAAAAAATAAATTAATCAATAATGAATACTCAAAATCAAATCAAATTTATTAACGAACATCAAAATTCAAAAATGAACAAAATCCATCAAAATACAAACTCGAATGCAACAGCTATCATCAAAATTCAAAATTCGACAATCATCCATCAAAATTAATAAATACAAACTCAAATTCAACAACAATCCATTAAAGTCAAATTTAACAACAAAAAGTAAAAATAAATAAAATCAAAGGAAAAAGAGAGTTTTCAAATCGAAGTTAAATAAGATTCTCCAGGGTCGTCCCAGGAATCTCTCAAGGGTTCCTAACTGTGATTGAGTACCTTCAAAATATATCCTAATCCTTCTGCAGGCTGTAGTGGTACTCTAATTAGAATACCACTACACAAACTCGACCTGCATGGGCCACCACTAAAAATGTGTCACGACCCGCACCCTAGAGTTAGGGCACGAGAACGTAACAACGCCCAGCCTACGCCGCAGTATCGGCGGTAGAACGCTGTCCTAGGTCTCAATGTATCTAACAGTATAAGACTAAACAGTTTATACTCCCCGAATGGGGGTGACATAGCAGAATGTAAACTCAATCACATCTAAGGTAGAGCATAAATGAAGATAGATAAAACATGAAGTTAAAAAGATATACAACAGATAGAAGTCTAAGTGTTTAAGATACAAAAACCCAAAAAATACACCTCAAACTCATATACAGTAATCCACAAAGTAAATACAACTCCAAACAAAATGAAATAACTACCTAAACAACCTCTACTGTGTCTCCTCTAGGCTAGCAGGCAATCTCCAAGCTATCTGTAAAATTTATCAACAGGTCCAGTCAGGACTGGAGCGAGTACAGTACATCTCAACAGATCATAGCAGGTTAAAAAAATATAATCATGCAGTAAAGTAAGATACAGGTACTGAAGAATTGCAGTATGTAAACAGAGAGAGCTGTAATAGAAATATCTACTATAAATAGAGAACTAGCAGTAACTAGTGAGTCAGAGTACAATATGAACATGTAAATGGCCTGGGATGATTCTGTGAAGACACTACGGAATGATTCAAAGAAGATACTACTGGTATATTATTCACATGTCCACTTCTACTCTCCCGTACCCCCAATCAATACACAAGGATCCAACCAGGTTATGTTATATGATTCCATGCACGACCCCCGAAGGGTGATACATGGATGTCCCATAAATGGGGATTCTGGGGGTTACCCAACAGTGTAAGATTCAAGAGACTCCGTGATCATGAGGGTACATGTCACAAGTAATCAAATGAACCAAGAAGCATAGTGATACACCATGTAAGTGAAACGCACAGAACACGTAGTACCCGATGCTCCCTAAGGATAACATTTCAAGAAAGGATCCATATAGTACCAATCCGTGTTACCATCGTGACAGTACAAGTAAAGTAATCTACTGCAGGAAATAATTCTAAGCAGGATATAAAATGATCAGAGAATGTACTCGCCTCGATAACCTAAATAGCTGATAAGTATAGGGGGTCCCACTGAAGCCACAGAGTCCTATTTAAAGCAACACAGGTTACAAGGTGTTCAAGTTATAATAAATGAATCTCTATAATCAATCTACATTATTCTAGGTTCTTCTAAGTCAAAATAACTCTAGGTCGACTCCGGTCAATAATCTAGTCAAACTAGGTCAAGTGTTGACTTACAGTTGACTTTGGGTCAACTGGTCAACTCTGGTCAAACAAGGTCAATTCTAGTCTAATATAAAGTGTACTTCGTTATTTGTACGTCGAAACTTACGACACGCAAATCGAGATAAAAAGATTATCGGTAAGGTTGATAATCTTATTATAGTGATCCACGTGTCCAACTTGTCAATTTCAGCGATGTGAGATCACTGGAATTGGCTGATCTCAGTTTCGTTGTACTAATCCCGAAATACGAACATTATATGAATTAATTATTAATTAATTATAAAAAGGTTAGACTCAGAGAAATTATCAACAAACATTGCCAGACGATGAAATAAACATCGCCAACGTGTCCAGAATGGTCAAATTAGCTAGGATAGCCTACCCATCGGTCCAATTTGGATACAAGGGCAAAAAGGTAATTTTGGGTCAAAACGGTGTCCGTGTCGGAACCGTTTTGCGCCGAAAAACGTGCAAGAAAGCAAGTTTATAAAATATAATAAATTATATGTCCACAAAACCAGAATGATGATACGAAACCAACGGTATCTCCAGAATTGGATTCCGTTGACCCGATCTCATTTTGGTCCGTTGAAGAGAACTTGGAATTCCGGTTTGCACGAAAATACGTGCCGGAGCCAGAGTTCTCAAAACTCAGCAAACTACCTGTCAACGAGTCCAGAATGATGAATACGAACTCAAAGGTATCTCCGGAATTGGATTCCGATGAGCCGATCTCAAAATGACCCGTTGACCCGGATATTGGTATCCGACTTGCACCGAAATGCGTGTCGGACCCAATGTCCACAAAAACCTAGCAAATTATATGTCAACGAGTCCAGATTGACGATACGAACTCAATGGTATCTCCAGAATTGGATTTCGATGAGCCGGCGTCAAAAAGTCCCGCTGACCCAGAATGTGGGACCCACTTTGCACCGAAAAACGTGCCAAGGCCCATGTTCTCCAAATCTAACAAATTTTATATGAAAACATGCCATAACGACGCCACGAGTCTACTGGTGGTGTCAGAAATGAAATCTGGAGTCCTGTGTTCAAAAATAGAATTTTACAAGTTAGAAATTACGAATTCGGACAGCCAACTTTGACGTCGAATTCAACCAATCAAAATAGCTCACAATGAAATGAAACTGGAGGGGTAGCAAGAGGGATATACCAGCTTCGCACAGGAACTAGTAGCACGCCAAACGGAGCTGCGGTGGAGGAGATACAAGCTGACGAAGTTGGCCCCGCAAAACTGTCCAGATTTAATACAATTTAAACGGTCAACTTGGTGGCCGATTTTCACGTATCAAACGATAAAATTAACGGACAAAAATTGACATGAGAGAAGGTGGATATACCGAGATTGCGACGGAGCAAAGAAATTGCCGATCCAACGGTCGGATCTTCGGGAAAATGTGCGCGAAGTTGCTGCAATGGAGCGCCAAAACGAACTCGATCCCGCGCGCGTCACGACGGGACGTCGTGCAAAACGCACGAATCGCCTCGACGGCGCATCCCGGAGGACGGTGGCCGTCAGGAAAGATTTGCCGGAGAGAGGGGGTGCACGGCCAGAGGCCACGGCGGCCCACGCGGCGGCGCAGCGGCGCACGACGGCGGCCCCCGCGCGCGCGCGTGTGCGCGCCTCCATGCAATGGTGCAGCCGCTGCTGCTGTCCTCCGCCGCGCAGGGCTGCGCGCAAAGGTGCGGGGAGGGGGGGCTCGCACGGCCAGTGACGGCGGGCACGGCAGTGGTCGTCCCGAGCGGAGGAGGTAGCGGCGGATGGCTTGGTGGTTAGGATAAAATGAAGGTGGTGGCGATTTTAAAGTGGTGGTGGTGGTACGGTCGTATGGTGGCGGTGGTCGACGACCTAGGCGGGTGGCCGACGGCCAAGGAGGAAGGAATGTCCGGCCAGGGTGGTGGTCGGGCATAGATGGTGGTGGTGGTTGTTTATGATGAGGGTGGTGGTCGAAATGTGAGGAGGAAAGGAGGAGGAGGGGAGGAGAAGACTGGTGGTGGTGGTTGCTGGGGGTGGCCGAGCTCGGCCAGGGAGGAGGGAGGTCGGCCACGGCTGGGCTCGGCCATGGGAGGCTGTGGTGGAGTTGTAATGGTGGTGGTGAAGTTTTTGTTGCTGTTGAATTTTTGTTGTGTGTAGTAAATAGTTATTATGAGAGAGAAAGTCAGGATAAGAGAGAGAGATAATAGTAATGAATGATAGGAAGAGAGAGAAAGGAGTCCTCCCTAGAAATTAGGGTCGGCCACAATTGTTGGCTGAGTGTGGGAAATTTCATGGGGAAAAATCAATGGATGGGATTAAATGGGGGATCTAAAGGCTAGAATTAATTAGCTAAATGGGTCATTCCAATAGGGATTAATTCAATAGAAATTTCCAATAAATATTAGGAATAGGTAGAAAGAATAATTAATATTTTTGAGCAAGAAAATATGAGGGTGTCACGATGGAGAGCAACATGGAGCTGGGCTGGACTCGGTGGAGCCGGATTGGGTCCAAAACCGGACATTGTGCAAAAATCGAATTAAAATTAGGTGATAATGATCATGAGTGAATAAGTAGCACATGGAGATTCCAATAAATGAGATACAAGTGGCGGACGGTTAGTAGGCTCGATGTGGGCCATGTCCATAGTTGGGGCTGACAGGTTTTGGTCGACAAGGGACCCACAAATTAAGTTGGAAGATAAATGTGACGCCGTGGGGTGAAATAAAATCGGGTCACGTGTCAGAAAAGTTGTGCGAAGCAAATGGAGCACAAGATGACGTGTCTGGGTAGGACACGAAGGTTATGGGTGACGAGCGTCTCGAGTAGATCATGCATGAGGAGTTGGTTTCAAGAAACTGACTAGTCTTGCGCTCCAAAATTAAAAGTCACGGTAACGTGCTGAAAATGATCAAGGAAAAGAGTGGGAAAATAAATAATAATCAAATGGTCTAAATCGACCCGAAGTTCAGCGAAGCAAAAAGAGCACAAGGGAACAAGTTTGAGTGGGACACTATATACCGTCATGAAGGTAATCATGTCCACTCCAAAACTCATGAAGAAGATTTCCAGAGTTGAACATCCCTGATACTCCAAATATCAATGGCACGGGAAAGTACACTTAAAGAAAAATATAGAATAAATTATTTATCAAAACCAATCAATCAGAAAATAAAATAAAATAAAATGAAAAAAATCAGCCAGAAATTCAGGGTGCTCACACCACCCGATAAGCCACTTCTCCAATCATGTTAAGTACTTCGAAAGGACCAATATACCTGGGGCTTAGCTTTCCTCCTCTGCCGAAACGGATGGTTCCTCTAGTAGGAGAGATCTTCACAAACACACTGTCACCTTCTTCAAACTCCAAAGGCCGTCGGCTGCTATCGGCCCAATGCTTCTGTCTGTCCTGGACAATCGTGAGCTTGTCTTTGATCATTCTTACCTTCTCTGCTGCATCGGTCACCATCTCAGGTCCAAGCAATACTCTTTCTCCTACGTCGTCCCAAGCAAGTGGAGTACGGCAACGACGTCCATAGAGTGCGTCGAACGGTGTCATACCGATGCTAGCTTGGTAGCTGTTGTTGTAGGAAAACTCTACCAGGTGCAAATGGTCTTCCCAAGACCCGCCAAATTCCAAGACGCAGGATCTCAGCATGTCTTCTAGCGTCTGGATTGTTCTCTCTGATTGTCCGTCAGTCTGGGGATGATAGGTGGTGCTGAACTTCAGTTGTGTTTCCAAACTGTCATGCAAACTCTTCCAAAAGTGAGAGGTAAATCTAGTATCTCTGTCAGACACAATACTAACCGAAACTCCATGAATCCGGTAGATGTGCCGCATGTACAGTGCTGCCAACTTCTCGGTAGATAGACCAACCTTGAAGGGAATAAAGTGAGCTGACTTCGTCAGTCGGTCCACGATAACCCAAATGGCGTCCTTCCCTCCTTAGGAACGGGGCAGTCCTGACACGAAGTCCATTGTGATGTGCTCCCACTTCCACTCTGGAATATCCAGTAGCTGTAGAAGTCCTGCAGGTCTCTGTCTGCTAGCTTTTACTTGTTGGCAAATTAAACATCTAGCAACATACCTGGCCACGTCCTTCTTCATTCCGTACCACCACACTATAGTTCGCGTATCCCGATACATTTTGTTGGCTCCAGGATGTATGGAATACTGCGACTGGTGCGCTTCATGCATCAGCTCGTTCTTCAGTTCGCCAGTTGGTACACAAAGCCTCGTACCATTCTTCAGCGCTCCGTCACTGGCGATTGAGAATCCTTCAAGTGTTCCTACCAGCCCTTGATCTCTAAGTTTGCAAAGTGTCTCATCTTGAAACTGCGTCTCCTTGATTTTTGTCCATCAGACTCGAGCTCACTTACAACTTCATCAATAATGGATCAACATCCAGCTCCTTCCTTCCAGGCAGTATAATCTCCAGTCCAAGCTTCTCGATGTCCTCTAGCAGGTGTCGCTCCTTGGTCAAAACATCGCCATAGGGTATCGACTAAGTGCATCTGCGACCCCATTAGCCTTACCCGGGTGGTACTGTAGATCGATGTCAAAATCCTTCATCAGCTCCAGCCATCTTCTTTGCCTCATGTTCAGCTCCTTCTAAGTGAAATCATACTTGTGGTTTGTAAATATTTCCACTCTCCCTCCATAAAGGTAATGCTTCCATAACTTCAATGCAAATATCACCGTTGTAAGCTCCAAATCATGTGTGGGATAGTTCTTCTCATGAGTCCGTAATTGCCTAGATGCATAAGCAATCACTTTTCCATGTTGTTGAAGAACGCAACCAAGTCCTTTACCTGAGGCATCACTGTAGATTGAGAAACCACCAGTTCCTGCGGGTAGCGCAAGGATTGGTGCAGTGGTAAGTCTCTTCTTCAGCTCCTCGAATGATGCCTGGCAATCTTCCGTCCAGATGAACTCTTCATTCTTCCGAGTGAGCTTCGTCACCGGCTTAGCAATTATGGCAAAACCCTTCACGAACTTCCGGTAGTAGCCAGCCAAGTCCAAGAAACTCCTGAACTGGGCTTGGGGTAGACCACTTCTCAACAACGGCTATCTTCTTCGGTTCCACCGAAATTCCTTCTCCTGTGACAACATGGCCAAGAAAATCTACCTTGTCTAGAAAGAATTCACACTTGGAAAGCTTACCATACAGCTTCTCCTTCCTCAAAGTATCCAGAACTTTCCTGAGGTGCTCTTCGTGCTCCTCTTTCGTCTTTGGATAGATCAGAATGTCATCGATGAAGACTACGACAATTGATCTAGGTATTCATGAAAAACCTTGTTCATAAGGTTCATGAACACCGCAGAAGCATTCGTCAGTCCAAACGTCAAGACCGAGAATTCAAACTGCCCATACTTGGTGTTGAATGCCGTCTTGGGAATATCTTCCTTCTTGACCCTGATCTGGTAGTAGCCAGATCTAAGATCAATCTTCGAAAATACCTTGGCTCCGCTCAATAGATCAAATAGGTCATCGATCCGGGGCAGAGGGTACTTGTTCTTGATGGTGATATGTTCAGCGCCCGGTAGTCGATGTACATTCGTACTGTTCCGTCCTTCTTGGGCACAAACAAGACAGGTGCTCCCCAGGGTGAAGCTCCGTCTCGAATGAATCCCAGAGCCTTCAGTTCATTGATATGGTCCTTCATCTCCTTGGCCTCCTTCAGGTTGACTCTGTAGCATCCCTTAAAAATAGGGAAGAGCCAGGGACTAGGTCAATAGTGAACTCTAAGTCTAGATCTGGGGTAATCCGGGAAGACTATCAGGGAAAACATCTACCATAAAGGTGTAACTAAGAAGTTTATTCATGTGGAGAATTACAGCAAAAAATCTCATGATTGATCTAAGGACATCCCGTTACAACTTCTTATAACAATAGATAATGCTATTCAGCAGTCCTAGGTACTATTCTTCATGGTTCTGGCTCTTGCATGAGCAGTCTCCAACTGCTTCATCTTCTATGAACCTCGAGTCTGCATCATGCCTTATTGTAGGAGGCAAGGTCTGCTGGATAGGAAGAGTCCCTAGGTTGTGGCCTAACAGGTGTTGCTGGGATATGTGCTCTGGTTTGATGGAAAGATAAGGGGCAGTCCTTTACCCGATGTTCAGCAGATCCACATGCCAAATATTTTTCCAATCTTTTGCGACAAATATTGGCTTGGTGACCAAGCCTTCACAAACCAATAGCTTCTTACGATATGACTGCCGGATAGGGCTCAAATTTCTTCCAAATTCAGGTGTATCCCTCCTAGGACGAGGTTCCGCTCCAATTTGGTTTAAGATAGCTAAGGCTACCTCATTGACGTTCTTCATGTCTTCTCTCATGATATTCATCTGTTCCTGCTGGGCTTCATCTTGAGCTTTCTGGAACTCCAGGATTTCTTGAAATAGGGCAACATTTGGGAGGTGTTTGCTGGTACTGGTGGAGCAACAGGAATGGATACTCCACCAAGGAAATGCAACTCAGTTTGAAAAGAGGTAGGAATCGCCAGTGTAGTAAAAACTTTACTGGATGCATCATGGGGACGGTCAATCAGCCGCGAGGAAATGAACCCTGGACTTGGTTGAGGAGATGGGGTATGATCCGTAGATGACACCTCATCGCCAGCAGGACTGGTCTTATCCTTGGTTATATTCTGGAAGGTTTAGGGTGCAAACATAAGCAAGGTATCCTACCAGTCTATAATCAAACAAAAATATTTATTTATATATAATTCGGACCTATGTTGTGACAAATTAATATTCTAGTATTCTAATTGTTTCTAGGTATATTTTCCTAAGTTGTTGTTCTGACCTGCATGGGCCACCACTAAAAACATGTCACGACCCGATCCCAAATAATTGGATCGAACCGGATCATGCCCAGCCTGCACCGTTGTTGAGACGACGGCAGTAAGCTGTTCCATTAGCAGGTAACCACAACAACATCTATATTTGTCACAACTCAATATTCGGGAATTGAAACTTTATTAACATTTTGAAATAAATACAACTGGAATTTAAAAGTACTGAAATAAATACTGAATTCAAATAAACAGAATTTTTCAAATAAAACAACAAAACTGAAAGAAAAATCTATCTAAGCATTCGGCTCATCGGCCTCAGTCCCTGCGTCCTCCAAAGGGGACTCTGGCAGCACCACTGGGTACAGAACCGGGTCGTAATAACTGCTGATTAATAGCTCAGCATCCTCAATATCTCCTAAAAATGTATCTCCAGTCAGGAGGGAGCAAAGTACAATTCATGCTAATTTGACAGTTAAAATAATAATAGAATCATGCACTTTTAAACAATTTAGAAATGAACAGTTTTCTAGCAGTAAAACAGTGTGATTTTGAATAGGCAATGAATATGACCGGCTTGGGTTGTACAGTAGTATCCTATTGATACGATACGGCTTATCCCCGTGTGAGAGAGGGGTAAGCTAATACAGTTCTAAGTTAACAGTTGGATGTGGTCATAAACATTACTCTATTCCTCCAGTACCCAACAGTCAATCAGTCAGTGCTCTCAGAGAGAGTTTCGTATTGCATCGTGGTTTAAACTTGCAGTAAAGCGATTATTAAAATAATTGTAAACTAACACAAACTGTACTTGCCTCAAAATGGACTGGACTGGAAAGATTGAAGACTTCGAGATGGAAATTAGGATCGTCCTCGAATTCCTACATTCGAGAAATTGACTCAGAATCTAGGGTTACCAAGCTAACTATGCTAGTTGAAATCTCTAATTGTGTCCTAATCAGTTTTAATCTTTATTTATTAAACACGAACAACACGCGATTATTGGTGCGTTATAATTACTAACGAGGGAAAGATCATTTAAACTTGTATTTTGAAAAATCTCATAGTTACCAAATTAATTTGATTAAAACTTTATATTTTCGTAATTATACATATAAAACTAAATTTCTTATTTAATGAGAAAAATATTATCGTTGTTTAAATATTACAATAATTTTCTATATCAAAATAATATTTATTTTAAATTTACGCATATGCTAAAAGAACTCGCAAAACCAGAAAAATAACAAAAAATCCTACGCTACCAAATTACAAGTCACAGAGCCAAAAGACCAGCTGGGCTTATGCCCATTACAATTTATTTACATAAATTAAAATAAGACGAAACAGTTGTTAGAATAAATTAAATAATAAAAATAAATTAAATATTTAATGAGTCTCAGATATGGTCCAATCGTCATATAGGCTAATGCCTCAACGTCCGGGCGAAGCCGGTTTCGTTTGCACTTAGTCGTGGTCCATTGACCAATACGGTCGTCGCCCAAAATCCAAAATATTAATATTTTCCGAAATCTATTTTAAAATCATTTTTAAAATACAATTAAATTTTACGGAAAATTCGGTAGCATTTTCTCTATTTTTGGTCAACCCAAAAAACTGGAAAAGTGTGCCAATATTTTCCTGCAAATCCCAAACCAGGGAATCCCAAAATATATATATATATAAATAACCACAATCATTCTCAAAATTAATCCGGAAAACCCGAAACCAATTCGGAACTCCCGAAACTACTCCAGAATCATTTCTGATAAGAAATTGAAATGTGAAAATAATTCCAACCGTCAGAAACTTTTTCGAAAGTTTCTCGAAAAATCCACAGCAACAGAACCATATAAAAAATCCACAGAATAAAATCCAACATTGGTACCGAAAATTCTCGGAACCAAATACGTAACCGAAAACCGAATTTCTGAAGAAATTCATGGACCAAATTATCATCATTGACACGGGGAGGGACGAACTACTGTGATTAACCAGGATTTACCCAAAATGACGGAATCTGAAGGGTTGCCTCGGACTCGGGACGTGCGAATCCACAGAACGAACTTGGAATCCCGTGGACAGCGCTGGACAGGAGCTGGGTGCGCCGAAAGCGACACTGGCCGGGCACGGGCGGCCGACAAGAACAGCGCCCGCGTGCTAGGGCACGGGTGGCGGGGCGCTGGAGGGGTGCGGGTGTCGGAAAGAGCCGCTGGAGATGGCCGGCGCGAGGGAAAGGGGCCGGGCTCGGGTGGCGTACGGCTGGACGAGCCGGAGCTCGCGCGGGGAGGCGCCGAGCGGGGGTTGCGCCGGGGCCGGCTGGCGGAGCTAGGGGTCGACCGCTCGGAAGGACGAAGTTGGAGAGAGGTCGGGTTCTGGAGGTTAGGAGGAAAGGGAAATAAGTGAGGGAGTGGAGATGAGTTGGGAGAGATGAGAGTGAGTGATGGGGAAGAAGGGTTTTGTGCTGGTGGTGTAGAGAAAAATAAAGGAATAAGTGGTGCTGGAGTTTTGTGGGAGAAGTAGTGGTGGTGGACGTTTGGTAGGAGAGGTGGTGGTGGTGTAGAGAAAAATAAGGAAATAAGTGGTGCTGGAGAAGTGCTCGTAAGAGAAAATAAAGGAAAAAAAATTGGGTGGCTGGCTTGGTCGTGGGTGACCAAGCCAAATGATATTTTTTTTTAGAGAGAATAATAATAGGTAGTTAACTAGGATTTCCAAGGAAATAAAGAATTGGATCGGGATCGGGTTTCGGGAATCGAACCGGGTTCGAACTTGGGTTCGGAGTCCGGACTCGGGATCGGGGTCGGGGCCACAAACAAAAACCAACGATAATTTTAAAATAATATTTTTCCTAAATCAGACTAAATAATAATAATATAATAATAATAATAATAATAATAATAGTAATAGTAATGATATATAATAATAATAATATTAATAAACTAAAATTTACCCAACAAATCAATAATTAATGAATAATTCTAAAACTCTGGGTTTCACAAAGAGAGAGAGTGAACAAGTGAGAGATAGATGTGGGTGTGTGCATGTCACTGTGTACACAGAACAGGGGGGGTTGTTCAGATTTCTGGAAACCAGAAATCAACTCACACACACACACAAATTTAACATACATATACATATGTATATACACTACACACACACCTATATACATGTATAAATACACACACACATACACAAATATATACACTACGTATACACAAAATTACATGTATATACATCAACAAATTACCTAATAAATCAGTTTGAAAATCGTTTTAAATCTCAGAAAAATACCAAATTTACCCAGGAATTACTGTTCATAACTGAACATAGGGGTAAACCCAAATCAAACCCAAAACCGAGCTAAGGCTCGAAACCAAGGGTTGGTAATTGTTGCCCCAAGTGTCCTTGAGTGTCTAGGGTGCCTGAGTGTCCATCTTGACACGACACGACGTGTCAAACTCAAGAAAACCCAAATCGGGTAAATCTGGACATAGTGCAGAGCACTGTGTCGTGCACCAGTGCACTACCTTCGTGGCCACACCACGAGACACGACACATCTCGTGGTCATGCACACGTGTAGCCAACATATAGGGCTACACGATCGACACACTGTTACGTGTCATAATCGTGTCTACATGTGATACGACACGCGTATCAGTGTCAAAAATCGTGCGTTACAGGCCGCGTCGTGCACGCGGTCGAGTGTCTCGTGCTCGTGACACAGGACACGACACATCTCGTGCTCGTGTCCTAGTGTTCGCCCAGTGATGGGCTACACACATGTCACCCTGACACGACACCACGACGTGTCCACGAGGGACACGAGGCTCGTATCAGAGCCGATTTCTCGGCTGAACGTGCACGTGTGTGGCCAGTGCGGCCCTATTTTCGTGTCCGATACAAAACGACACGTCGTAAAACTTTGGGGGCATGTTCGCAGACATTGCTCCCTTGTCCATGCCAATTTTGGCGTGTCGAAGTGCCATGTGCAGTGTGCATAAACAGTATGGTAGCAGGGCACTGCCACACTGTGTAGTACAGTGTATGCAGCATGTTCGTGTTGATTTTCGATACGAAAATGAGACAGTGTCGTGCTCAGTCATTGGGTTTCGTGTCCAGCATGTCTAGGATACGTGTCCAATACGGACACCAAACCAACCCTAGATTTTACCAAACTTGGCCTACAGGTCCATGGTACCTAGATGAATGCATTCATGAAGAGAAAACAGAATATTAACTATGTATGAGGGTATTTACCTATTGGTGCAATTCCAATAGAAATCAAGCTAGTAGGGGGTGTCCTTCCACTTTGATGTTGCAAATGGCCTTGTGTCCTTGCTTGCTAGCCTCCCTTAGCACCCTCAATGTTGTAGGGTCCCAATGCAAAAGACTTGGGTGAATTTAGAGCTAATTTGAAGAAGTTATGAAGGTTTGATGGAAAGGGAAATTTTTAGGTTTTAAAACATATAAATTGGTATGGGAATGAATAGATGGGGTTATATAGGAAGGGGGCATGCTAGGGGGTGCCCTTGGCTAGTCATGGCAAGGGGGGTGTCCTCTTGCCTTCCTTCAAGGTGAAGGCAAGGACTTGGGTGCCAAGTTGAGATCTTTTGAGGGTTTTAAGGAAAATATCACATATGTAAATATCTTAGATATTTTCCTACCTTGACCAATGTGTAATATCCATCCTCTAGTCTCTAGGTTAGTGGCTAACCTCTAGATTAGGGTGAACTAGGTTAGGGACTCTCATGACAATAATTAAATAATAATAATTCACATAAATCCAATAATTCCAATAATTTCTAGTAAATTACCAAAATACCCCTTAGGCTAAAAAGCCCTAACTAGATGTTCTAAACCTATGACTAGGCTCATATGATCATGGTTAGTCTCTAGGTTAAGTAATCTCTAAGGTTGCACTAGCAAAACATCAAAATTATAAGTCGTGGTTTTAAATAGTTTTAAAATAACTAAAAAATCACCAAAAATCATAATATGATTTAAATATCATTATTAAATAATTATAATTATAAAATTTCAAAATTACCCTTATTTTAGAAACTGGGTGCTACAGCGACAGATAGCGACAGATGTATCCGTCGCTAAAATGTCACTATAACATATCAGAAAATTTCTGATACGCAAGTTTTGATGGATAGCGACGGAATAGCGTCAGCATGGTGACGAATGTATCCGTCGCTAAAATGTCGCTATAGCATATCAGAAAATTTTTGATACGCAAATTCCGATGGGGGGTATGTCGGTAAGCCGTCGCTAAGTCGTCGAATATGTTCGACGGGATTTCGTTGCTAATCCGTCGAATGAGTCCATCGCTAAGTTGCCGCTACGCTGCCATCGCTTTTTCGTCACGTTTTCGTCGAAGCTTCGACTATCTAGCAACGAATTTTTTTAGCGACGAGTATTTTACCGACGGCCTCATTTGGCCGAAAATTCGTCGCTAGTCCGTCGCTAATTTTTTTTAGCGACGGATTTGTCGTTCGCCAATTGACTGTTTTTTGGTAGTGTAGGAAGAAATCAATTTTATAAAAATATTATGAAAAAATATATGTCACTTATAGTGAGGGCGCACCGGTATTAGATCCCAAAAATTAAAAATCAATTCCTAAAGGTGTACAGTGTAAGAAATGTAGAAAAATATTTAAGTGGAAAAGAAAAAATGGCATGGGCACATTGAAAAGACACTATGACACTTGTCATGGTAAAGTCACATTGCAAGCCAAGAATTCACAGATAAGCATCAATCCACAAGGATCTTTTATAGGTAATTTTATTTATTCTGATGTTCGTAACAAAATTGAGCTAACAAATTTTTTTATTTGTGATGAACTACCTTTAACATTCGGGAAGAGTGATTGGTATTATAAGTATGCTATTGGTTCTCTTAACCCATGTTTTAATAAAGTTTCTAGAACGACTAGTAGAGCGGAGGCTATCAAACTCTTTCGAAAGGAAAGGACGGCTTTGAAGCGAAGCTTCGTAAATATTAGTAAGTTTTCTTTAACTTCTGATATATGGACTACGAAACAAAACTATGTCTTTATTTGTATCACGGCACATTGTTTAGATCCAAAGTGGATGTCGCAAAAATGTATTATTTGTCTACGGCATTTGAATTTATCGGTTCTGTAATTGGTGGAGCCATTATGCAATTTTTACGTGAATACGATATTTACAATATTTTTTTTCCATTTCTCTTGATAATGCTAGTAATAATACTTCTTGTATTGGTATTTTAACTTCACAATTTTTACCTATAGTAGAAGGAGGACTATTTCATGTTAGATATCCTTGCCATATTATTAATTTAGTTGTACAAAAATGTCTTCAATTTTTTATGCAAATTTAGACATTCTTAGAATGTGTCTACAAAGTTTAAACCAGTCTCCAAGTAGACAACAAGCTTTCAAAATTTTATGTGCATAATATGGTATAACTTTTAGAAGATTTGTTAAAGATGCACCGCATAAATGGAATTCTACATATTTAATGTTAAAATCTTGCATTGGATTTAAAGATGTTATTACTCATTATTGTAACGTTAAGCCAAGTTTTGATTATCAAGTTACTAAAAATGATTGATTAGTTGCTATTTCTATTTATGAATTTTTAGAATTATTTTACAATGCTACATGTACTTTATCTGGTGTTTATTATCCAACTTCTTCACTAGCGTTAAAAGAATTTATTGACATGTCTCATTTATTTTCTAAATATAGAAATATTTTCGGTTTTGATTATGTTGTTTCAAAAATGGAAACAAAATTTTAAAAATATTGGGGTGAAATACCTCTTTTATATTGTTTGGCTTCGATTTTTTATCCGAATATCAAATTAGATGGCGTATTCATTTTGCTAAATGATTAATATCATGAAAATATGAATGTAGATGTAAGTAATTTAAAAGTAGAGATTAAAGATGTTTTAGATTCTTAATTACTTCGTATGAAGAACGAGTTGTATCGACCCGACCCGGTATGACCTTTCAAAGGTGGAACTATCGTATTCCGCCAGCATATTGCAAAGGAAGAAACAAAAATAATCTTTCCTACCAACTCAGGAATTATCGTTATATTTAAATTCGTATGAAGAAAATGATGAAACTCCAACTCATTTTTCTATTTTAGAATGGTGGAAAAGACACGAAAAAAAAACGTAACCTATACTTTTTTTCTATAGCACGCGATATACTAATGATTCTGGTGTCCACCATGGCATCGAAATCTTGTTTTAGTGCAGCGGTTCAAGGATACTGAGCAAGAAGAGGAACAAGATGTGTTGAATATTTTGAAAGCATGCGTGTGCGTTCAAGACATGATTCGTGCGGAAGAACGAACCAAAAACTCAAGAGATAAAAATGCCGACATCAGTGAACTAGACTTTGAGTCTCTTACTTTGGAGGAGGAAGGAGCTGAGCAATAGAAATGGACGAAAGACGACAGAGGACAAAAAAAAAATTTGTACATTTTTTTACAACTTAGTTCACATTAATAAATTTATGTTACAATTTAGTTCTCCCGGAATTAAAAATTGTCCAAAATTGTATATTAATTTATGTTGAGATTGATAAATTTTTTAAGTTATGTTACAATTTTTGTTACAATTTAGTTATAAATTTTTTCTTTTTATGATTTTTTTTTCCCTAACCCGAACCGGGCAAACCTATCCAGCGTTGAACCGGCCTGGTGCAGGCCCGGTCCAAGCCCGGCCTGACCAAACCGGACCTCGGGTCCGGACTGGGTCCAGCCATGCCCCCTCCTGGTTAACCCGGCCCGGTCCGCTGTCGCTCACAGTCCGAGTCCGGCCCGGATAGGCCCGGTCAAATCCGTTTGACCTGAGCCCGGGCTGACTCAGACCAGCCCACCAACACCTTGACACCCAGCCAAACTCCGCTAGATAGACAAAGTTGGTCGTACGGAGTGGGTCGGAAGAAGTGGATCCAATTTGCTATTTTAATGACAATACAGCAAAGCATTCAAAATCTTATCAAGAAACGTCATCTGAGTACGTCACGCTTCGTGACGCAAGCCTGCTGAAGTAAGTGTAAATTTGGCGCAATGGGCCAATGGCACGTTCCACGTTGGGGCTCAATGTAAAAATGATCCCCACGTTTTCCGGAGACATCACTGTCTTCTAGTCGGACTGACAAGGATCAATCCGCAAGTTTGCTTTCCCACCAAAATTACAAACTTAAATACTTTTTAAGTGCATAACCTAAGCTTACTTAAGATTCTTTTTAGTTATTAATTCACTTTTTAGTTTGCAAGTGGGTGCGCCGTTGCATATTAGTTTATTAACAGAGAACAAATAATCCAGCCAAAAGTTAAGAGTAGTCTAATGTTTATATATTATATAAATATCAGTGAATTTTTCCTCGTGGATTTAAGAATTAATCTAGGATTATTATTAGAAACCACCCACCCGGGTTATTTTTTCAGATTCTTTTCAGATTCTTTTTGTTTTGTCTAGTATAATTTTAGAATATGTTTAGTTCCAAACAAGTGGAGTGAAAGTGGATAGAACTGTATTTTGGTTATATTTTTATCATTTTTATTATTTGATTACAAATAAGTGAAGTTGAATTTTACTTTTGAATGTCATATTTATAAGACACAAAGTAGAATTTTTTTAATGTAGAATTTTTTTAATTTGGATCTCACATCCTCAACAAACATGAAGTAGAATATATATATATATATATATATATATATATATATATATATATATATATATATATATTCTCCACTTTTTCTTATATGATAAATGACCAGCGAAAAATTATTATTACAAAAAAAACCCTCACAAAGTAGATTTTTCCTATCTAAGACCTTTCCGATAATTCTTGTCAGCTCCAACCAATAGACAGGCTCATAGGGGTCCCAGACAAACTTTTAAAATGAGCCCCTCATACATCACATAAAAAATATTAAAAAATTAAGGCTTAATTGTAACTTGATACCATCAACCATTCATGTTTTTTTAACTTGATACCTAAACTTTTTTACTCGACAACTTGATACAATCAACTCTTTAATATTTTCAATTTGATACCCAAAAATTTTAAAAAAGACAAAATTACCCATCCCCTTCACTTCCAAACCGAACCCAACCCCTCTCCACCCCCCCCCCCCCCCCCCCTCCCCCCCTGCCGGCTCACCACTCCCTGCCCCCACCCCACCCCCTCTAGCCACCCTCGACCCTACCCCCCCCCCCCCCCCCCCCGCCCCACTCGCCCCCCCGCCCCCCCCCCCCCCCCCTCCCAACATCGGCTGCACCACCGCCCTTCTCTCTCTGGGGGCGCGCTGTGGCTGGAGGGGAGGGGGAGGTGGGCGCGCGGTGGCTGGAGGGGGGGGGGAGGTCAGGAGGGGGCACGCGGACGGGTCGTCGGAGGAGGGCCGGAGGGCGGACGGGTGGCCGTGGGGGTCGGGAGGGGGCGCGCGGGCGGGTGGCTGGAGCGGGGCCAGGAGGTGGGGGGTAGGGGAGGAGGGAGGCGGACGAGTGGCCGGAGGGGGACGACAGGAGGTGGGAGGAAGGGGGTAGTTTTAAGATTATATTAGGGGTATTTTTGTCCATTTTTTTAAGGTATCAAGTTGTTACCAAAAAAAAGTTTAGGGTATCCAGTTGAAAAAGTGAAATAGTTTAGGATATCAAGTTGCAATTAAGCCAAAATCTAAAATAAAAGTAAATTTAAAAAATGTTATCACAAAAAATTGAACTAAGAACCTCTAGTATGAAAATTTAAGGTAATAACCACTACACAATTGCTATGTGTTAAGAGAGGCTCATGGTACATACTAGTTCTATTTTTTATAGAAGATTATTTATATTTATTTTTAAACTGGTTGTTTTAGGCCCTCTTGGACCATCAGCTCTGGGATGTCGGTAGCGTTGCTCAGATAGATCTGCGTGATGGCATTGTTGTTGGTAGCACCGTTGCTTAGCTAGTCTCGTAGTTGATTGTTCAATTTTTGTAACCGACTGCACACTTTCAGAAGTTACTTCTATTTTGGTATCGCATGGGGACGATTCAGTTTTATAACTGTCCAAATCGTGGATGCCCTCATCTTTATAGAAAATACAAATGTCCAAGTCGTGAATGCTTATTTATAGAATGTACCGAGTGCACACTTTCAGAAGTTACTTCTATTTTGGTATCGTCATGGGGACGATTCAGTTTTGTAACTGTCCAAGTCGTGGATGCTCTCATATTTATAGAAAATACCAATGTCCAAGTCGTGCATGCTTATATATAGAAAATATCAACTCTTGGGAAGGTGTAGAAGGAGAAAATATAGATCTCCCTCTCTAAGCAGCAAGTTATTTGTTTCATGTTTTTTTTTTTTTTTTTGCATCATCACTAAGAGGAAGAAGAGAGGTAATTAAAAGAACATTCCAGAAGTAAGTTCTACAAAATTTGCTTGTTCTTGGAATCGAATCGGACGGACGATGGTTGAATCTTGTTTTGGACGTATGGTAGTTCTGACCATACTAGAATGCTGTTTTGCTATAACTTGATTAACAAACAATTATAACAGTTTTCAATGCTCAACTCTTTTACAGTAAACAGTAGATTATTCTGCTATACTTGTTTGTTAGCAGAATTTTAGTTCTCTCTCTGTAAACTTGTAAAAAGAATTTCCCGAACATAGAAGCCACCAGTAGGAAGGATCGATCAGTATTGACTTAAAAACCCGACCAAAAGTTACACGCGTAAGCTAGACCTTCCAAGTAGGACACACCCCTTGTCCAAACATTGAACTACAAGTATTAATGGTTACTAACCAACGCGTTGCTATTTATGGTGAACACTCATTTTCTATTTATGGACGCACCTAAGGTCGATTCCAAGCATCTCCTTCTTCCTTTCTAGATCGATCTCATTATATATATACACTTTTTAGTGCTAGCCCTATCGGCCGTCGTCAACGCTTGCCATGGATCCAGAAAGAAGTCGAATCGATCAGGAGAAGGCCATCCAAGAGCTGCGGAGAGGGCGTGAGCTCATGGACGAGCTCTCGCGGCTCGTCCAAGGAACGTTTCCTCACGGCGGCCGGTCTGAGCTGGCTGGTGGCTACTGCAGAGGGGTCAAGAAAGCCTTTGAAGTCGGCATCTCCCTGGTCAAGTCGATCGATGCAACAGTACCATTGGAGTTCCATTCGCCTACTTCGGTACCCTTGCAAACGAACGGCGGTCCCGGCAGTACTGCAGGAGTTGGGAGTTCAAATTCTGGAGACGAGAATCCGAGAGACCAAGGGAAGAGGTAGCCTTTACTCTCTTACCGAAGCTAACATAAAATTGCTTCGAGCATACTAAAGGGCTTAATCTTGCCCCTATTTGTATTTGCAGAAGGGCTTCAAATTCAAAGACAACAGTCACTCATTCGCCTTTTGCTGATGGCTACCAGTGGAGAAAATATGGGCAGAAAGTAATCCGAAATGTCAAGTACCCAAGGTTAATTAGTTCAAAATAATTATTATTTGGCATCATAGTACAGCGACTTTACTTACGTATCTACCGTCCATTATTACTTGATAGTCATTTTATTAGAAGTTTCTGTAGTTCCTAATTAAATTGGAATACTCAATACAAACAACTGTGATAATGTTGGTCACTAGAATGATCATAAAATGACGATGCTTGCTGCATTAATTTTAAAGAAGCTGGTGATCATCAAAACTCAAAAGCCTTCTCTACAGTTAGGCAACTCGTCGAGCTCCTCCTTGTGATCAAAGCAGCCTTTAATTAGAGCTAACTAGAGGTACCTAAAGTCCTTAATCTTGCTTTATGGGGATCTCAAAAACTTCACTGAAAAAATGATTTTAGATATCAAGGTCCTTGTTGCATCATATAATTAGTCTTCAGAACATAGAAAGATGATATGATAAGATTACATGGTTTTTTTTTTTTTTTTTTGTATGTGATTATTACATCTACAGTGGCAGGCAGGATGAAAATGTTGTTTGTTACATTTTGCTAGCAATAATTCATAGAGATATAATGAAAGTTTGCAGTTGGATGTCAGCAGACGTTGACCACTTAACCCACAAAGAAAACGTAAAGTATAATCAAACTCGGAATTGTGGTAGCTGAACTAGTCACAACCCTTATTTATCTAAAGATTACAATTACAATATCGGCTCCCTTGCCCAAGAGACGACCCTTAAACTTCTCAAAAGATAGATACTACATAGAATAACATCAATCAGTAATCCAACCCCTTACAAAGTGCACCCACCAGTAATGCTTGCCTACTGTCTGACGATGGCGATCTCTCTGACGAAGTAGACGACACTCCGATCAACAGTCTTCTTCCTTTCTCTATAAGTGCAAGAACCTACAAGAGCATGGATCTTTCTTATATGTGGTAGATGTTAGTGCCGGGGCACAATTTTTCGATGGAAAATTGAGAAGATGAAACAATTGTAAGAACAATGTTCCAACGCAAGCAGCATATGATATTACGAGAATCTAAGAAGATTTCGTAATCCACAGCAGCGAATAAGATGATAAGCGAAAGATGAAAGAAGGCCTGCTGGGGTGAATGATCACCGTTGCTCAAAGCTATATTCGCCCCACACGAATAGCTTACAGGAACCAGCAAGTTCGTCAGAGAACTTTGAAACACTTCTGCTCTTCTGACTCCTCGGATCGTACACGGACTCCCGTGCAAAAGCAACGCTGTTGCAAAGCTTCTCATCACTCTTACAGCCTCTGTTTACTTGTGTTAAGAAACACTTGTAAACTTTCGTAACTCTCTGTATATGCCTTGTTTATTCTGCCTGTGAGAGAGAAGAGACCTTTATAGGCCCGAGTAGCAACTGTCCGGTTAGCACAACATTCGGAACGCAATAATAACCACTCCGAACGTGCAGTAACTGCTCAGATCATGCTCAGACACGATCTGAAACAAGTTGCGCCACTCGCACACCCCGCGCAAAGTGCGCCAACAAAATGCCACATTACGTCTCATGTGCCCGAGTCCGAGTCCGAGTCGCTAAGCCCTACGGGGCTTAGCTCCTATAGAAATAAATTTCCCAAGAGCAAAAAGCATGAATGCTTTCAATTATTGATTTAGCCTTTTTTTATTAAAAAAATAATCCTACATGGCACACCCATGTGTACCTCCACACCACATGTGCATCTCTAAACTAGCATAGCTAATATATAGAGATACAACTCCTTTGGCCTAGCCGATGTGGGACTAAAATTCCTAAACAAAGGCCAAAACCCCAACAATCCCCCACATATCTCTATATATGGGTATAAGTGTTCCCCACAATAACTGTCCATCATGCATTAGGAAAGATATCGCTGACGACTTGAATCTTTCCGCACGGGTCAAACAACAGACTATAATACAAGAATGGACTAAGCCTTGAATTCTGCATCATAGCTGAAATTCTTCCAACTCACAAATGTAGTTACATGTGCTTCTGGCTACACATTAAAGGCCCTGTGCCAGCGTGGTTTCAGTATATAATTTTGGGCGTCTACAAGTTTTACCCTCAAGAGACGGCCTGATATCTCTTTATCTATACACTATAGGTGAGATCATTATAAAGAGACATGGCATGAAGCGCTTTGCGCTTCCCTTGCGGTACTACGCCGCTATGACATGGCGTAAAGCCGAGGCCTTACCCCATAACGGGAACCTCATCGTAGGGTCATACTACTGTAGCATGAGACAACTGTCTCTTTGTAGTGCCAAACTATCCAGCATGAAGCCTTAGGCTCCCTTGCGGTGTTACGCCACAACGACATGGCTTGCAAGGCCGAGACTTTATCCCTAACCGGGTACCTCATTGTGGTATCGTGCCACTGTAACATGAGGAACTCCTCCTCTTTGTAGTGCTGACTACCCCTCTCTTTATTTTAACATACAGCATTAGATTAACTGTCTATTTGCGGTACTACGCCGCAGTGACTTGGCTAGCAAAGCTGAGGCATTACCCTATGCCTGGGAACCTCATGGTGGAGTCACCCCACAGTAGCATGGAGTTTCACTCCTTGTAGTGCTGTTCTATCGTACTTCCTGTAAAGCACACCAGACATTCACTCTGCCTGAGAACTCATTAAGGCATTTAAGCCAACCTTCCCACAGGATTCGTTTTCTACAGAAAATAATAGTAGACAATAGTGGTTGTAGGTCCGTAACCTCTCCATGTCCAAAAGAACATGTACCTACCGTTTCTGATATTCTTTCGATTAGTGGTCCTCCCTTGAACCAAAAACTAGATGCCTAGTAGATTTCTCTTTGAACTATTAGCATAAAACTTTATGTAGGAATACAATAATACAATATCAGAATGCCTTCAAGCCCATTTTACAAGTTGTGTCATCGACCAGCTGGCGCTTGAGGCCCTTGGTGAATGAATCCGCCAGGTTCTCCTGACTCCGAACATCAATCACTGCAATAACACCTCTCTTGATAAGATCATGTATTGTCCTATGCTTCAACCGTACAGTCCTCTTCTTCCTGTTGAAGAGGTCATTTGATGCCACCGTCGTAGTCGCCTGGTTGTCGTAGTATATCGGTATCGCCGGTATTTGCGTCCCAGCCACTGGAAGATCATACATGATCTTCCGAAGCTATTCTGTTTCCTCGGCTGCGGTATCAAATACAAAGAACTCAGATTTCACGGATGACCGCGAGAGCATAGTCTGCTTCTTCGACTTCCACGATATAGCAGCTCCATCCATAGTGAAAATGAATCCACCTGTGGACTTTTCGCTCTCCACCTCTGAGCACCAGCTGGCATCACTGAAGCCTTCCACTACCGACGGATCTCCGCTGTAGTACAGTGCATATATCTGAGTCTTCTTGAGATATCTCATAACCCGCTTCACAGCTTTCCAGTGTTCAACACCTGGGTTGCTCGTAAAATGACTCAGCATTCCCACGACGAGGGCTATGTCAGTCCTTGTGGCAGTAGTAGCATACATCAAACTTTCGATTACCCTTACATACTCCAGCTGCCTGACGCTTTTCTCTGAATTAGGCTTCAGCTTCAGATCACACATGTACGGCGTATCGATCCCTGGAAGATCCCGATACCCATAACGAGTGATCATTTTCTCAATATAATGAGACTGTGACAGCGCTAGTCCAGTGTCTGTCCGGATGATCTTAATCCCTAAGATCACATCAGCTTCCCCCAAGTCCTTCATACTGAACTTGCTCGAGATGAATTTTTTTGTCTCCGTGACACAACCCATATCCGTACCTAGGATAAGCATGTCGTTCACGTACAGACAAACGATCACACCTCTTCCATCAGCAAACTTCGTGTAAACACACTTGTCCGTCTCGTTGGCCATGTAGACATTTGACCTTATAACTTTGTCAAATTTCTTATGCCACATCTTGGGAGCCTGTTTAAGACCGTCCAAAAATTTTACCAACTTGCAGACTTTTTTTTTCAAGACCCTTGACAACAAATCCCTTTGGTTGTTGCATGTAAATCTTTTCGGTCAGCTCGCCATTTAGGAAAACCGTTTTCACATCCATCTGATGTATCACCATCTTATGTATTGCTGTGAGAGCCCAACATTCTAATGGTGGTCATCCGGGCTACTGGACCATACGTGTCAAAGTAGTCAATCCCCTGCTTCTGAAAAAACTCCTTGGCTACCAACCTAGCCTTGAACTTGTCAATAGTTCCGTCTGCTTTCATCTTCTTCTTGAAGATCCGTTTGCATCCGATGGGTTTCGCTCCTTCTGGAAGATCAACCAACACCCAAGTGTTATTTGAGGTGATGGAATCAATTTCATTGTCAATCGTCTCCTTTCAGAAAATTGCGTCTCTGGTCTTCATCGCCTCATCATAGGTAAGCGGATCTACTTTTACATGATAGGTGACAAAGTCACTTCCGAAGTCCTTCGGCCTCCTCATACGCTTAGCTGACGGCTCAGCTTGTTCTGGTTCAATCGTTGTTTCAATAACATCTTCTTCGACCACATCTTCATTGAAGACTTCAGTTTTCTGCGCACCCTCATTGTTCTCTGGTACATCAGCATGAACAATATTCTTGTGCCTTGCAAATTTGTCTTCAAAATATTCTGCTTCACGAGATTCAATGATATGATTTGACTCAATATCAAGAAATCTCCGAGCATCACTCTTCTCGGCATACCCCAAAAAGATCGTCTTAGCAGTCCTTGTCCCAAGCTTCTGAATCTTCAGATCTGGAAGCTTGACATATGCCAGACACCCCCACACTCGAATGACATTCAAGTTAGGTCTGACCTTGAACCAGAGTTCATGAGGAGTAACGTCTGAAGTTGCATGAGACACTCTATTTAAAATAAAAGTAGCTGTCAATGTAACTTCTTCCCAGTAGCACTTAGGAAGACCCGCAGTCAACAGCATTAAGTTAATTATTTCTGTTAACGTTCTGTTCTTCCTCTCTGCTACTCTGTTTGATTGAGGAGAGTACGGAGCCGTAGTCTCATTGAAAATTCCATTTTTTTACAGAATGATGCGAATTCATGAGACCTGTACCCCCCACCTCGATCACTTCTTATTCTTTTGAGTTGTTGTCCAGTCTGCCGCTCAGCTTCGGCTCTGAACTCCTTGAACTTCTCGAATGCTTCGTCTTTAGTCTTCAGCAAGTAGACGAACGCATACTTTGAGAAGTCATCGATGAAGGTTATGAAATACTTCATCCCGGACTTTGTAGAAAACTGTTTGAAGTCACAGATATCGGAGTGTACCAACTCCAGAAGATCTGTACTTCGATTAACCCGAGGAAAGGGTTTCCTTGTGATCTTTGTTTGATCACAAACTTCACATTTCTCTACCTTACCCCCACACTTGGAGATAAGTCCTAGACTAGACATTCTGTTTATTCATTTACAATGAACATGTCCTAGTCTATTATGCCACAACTCAAGAGTATAAGCAGAAGGAGTAATTGCATTAATAACATTGGACTGATTTATAAGCTAAATTTTGAACATTTCTTCGGTATAAAAAGCTTTTCCGAAATATGTTACCTTAATAGACATCACCATCTGGCCAGCATTGATGTCCATCCTGAGGCCTGCGTTGCAGAGTAGGCCTCCTGAGATCAGATTCTTGGCGATAGCAGGTAAGTGCTTCACGCCTTAAAGCGTCAGAGACTTGCCAGAAGTCAGCTTCAACACCACCGCCCCAATTCCGAGCACTTCAACTTGTACCTGGTTCGCCACCATAACCACTTCAGAAGTAGGTGTGTAGGTAGTGAACCACTCCTTGCTGGAGCAGACATGGAAGGTGGCTCCAGTGTCTATCCACCAGTCAGAGTCGGTCCCTACCGCATCAACCTGCATAATTATAGCAACAACGTTAGTGATCATAAATAACTTACTAGGCTCTCCTTGTTCTGATTGCTTGGTCTTTGCTTTGCATTCATTCTTGAAGTAGACGACACTCTGATCAACAGTGATGATGGCGATCTCTCTGACGAAGTAGACGACACTCTGATCAACAGTCTTCTTCCTTTCTCTTTAAGTGCAAGAACCTACAAGAGCATGGATCTTTCTTATATGTGGTAGATGTTAGTGCCGGGGTACAATTTTTCGATAGAAAATTGAGAAGATGAAATAATTGTAAGAACAATGTTCTAACGTAACACTTCTAGGAAGGTTGTGCAAGTATAACAAAGATCTAATAAGATTTCGTTACAGCAGCATATGATATTACGAGAATATAAGAAGATTTCGTAATCCACAGCAGCGAAGAAGATGACAGGCGAAAGATGGAAGAAGGCATGCTGGGGTGAATGATCACCATTGCTTAAAGCTATATTCTCCCCACACGAATAGCTTCCAGGAACCAGAAAGTTCGTCGGAGAACTTTGGAACACTTCTGCTCTTCTGACTCCTCGGATCGTATACGAACTCCCGTGCAAAAGCAATGCTGGTACAAAGCTTCTCTTCACTCTCACGGCCTCTGTTTACTTGTGTTAAGAAACACTTGTAAACTTTGTAACTCTCTGTATATGCCTTGTGTATTCTGCTTGTGAGAGAGAAGAGACCTTTATAGGCCCGAGTAGCAACTGTCCGGTAAGCACAACATTTGGGACATGGTAATAACCACTCCGAACGTGCAGTAACCGCTCAGATCATGCTCAGACATGATCTGAAGCAAGTTGTGCCACTCATGCACCCCGTACGCCTTGCACACCGTACGTAGTACGCGCACTGAGCTACTTGTGCCACCTGCGTGCCCTATGTACCCTGTGCCACCCGTGCAACTATGTGCAACTGAGCGTACAGCTGTGCGTGCAACTGGGCACGCCACTGGGCACGCACCTGGTTGCGCAACCTGGGCTGCGCAACCTGGCAGCGCACCTGGCCGCACAACCTGGCCTGTGCAACCTGGTCGTGCAACCTGGCAGCGCGCCTAGCCGCACAAGTGGCTCGCGCAACTTAAGCGCACTATACGACTAGCGATGATGCTGACGTGCTAAGTGCAAAATGTGCCAATAAAATATCACATTATGCCTCATGAGCCCTTGAGCCCGAGTCCCAGTCCGAGTCGCTAAGCCCCTACGGGGCTTAGTTCCCATAGAAATAAATTTCCCAAGAGCAAAAAGCATGAATGCTTTCAATTGTTGATTTAACCTTTTTTCCATTAGAAAAATAATCCCACATGGCACACCCATGTGCACCTCCACACCACATGTGCATCTCTAAACTAGCATAGCTAATATATATAGATATAGAACTGCTTTTGGCCTAGCCGATGTGGGACTAAAATTCCTAAAAAAAAGGCCAAAACCCCAACAGTAGAATACTAAAGCAACTCCCCTTAAACTCCTATATATAGGACTATATATAACCCCTAATAAGCAATCAAGAAACCTTGAATTAAGCCCTTAAAATCAGCCAAAGACTTTATAAAAAATGTTCAAAATTCCTAATTTTCGTCCAAACTGCCACAAACTATATATAATTATGGTTCCTTCAATCAGTATATTGAGTGTGAATTAATTTTTTGCACACTTGTACTGGAAAACCAAAATTCTATTTTGCCTAAAGTCGGAATTCTGATTCTGCTATATGGACTAAAAATTTCACTAGATCACACAAATTGGTTTGTTGTTTCTTCGCTAACCTCCTCCACTGACTCCAGTCTGATAAAAGATGTTGGCTCAATGGCTCTTAAATTTGACTCCATGCATGTCGTCTGACGTTAGAGTTCATGCTCCTTACTGTAATGGACCATATATCTTACATACTTCTCCATATAATTTGTCGTCTCCAGCTGGCTAACTACCTTGTTGACCCTCACTCCATGCTTGTAATCTCTTGAATCAGTGGGATCTATATGATATTAATGAGTCGACCAAGACTGAAGTCCCTGACCACCGGCCTCACCATAAGCCTTACCTGTGTGTCCCGAACTTTTGCCTTCCACCGAAATATGATTTTGTTTCGAATAGTAGCTTTCTCACCCTAACTTGTATTGGCCGAGCAAACCGTGCATTCTCTAGCAGTTCCAGCTCCTGAACATTTCCTTCATCATGTTCATCAAGAGAACTCACATGTACATCCGTATTCTCGAGCTGAATGTGCATGTACGAAGCACATCGTTGAAGGTCCACAACTCCCTAGGAACTATACAAATAAAGATGTATTTGCCGTCTTTTTACATCCCATGATCTCCTTCCAACTTCGAACTCCTTAAAAAAACCAGTGCCCCAATAAACTTCAACATCACTCCCAGCATCAAATTAAACTTGGTTTCGGAAAGAAACTTTCACCTAGATATCAACTAACTATCATGGAACCGAAAGTCTCATCCTCAAGATCCACACATCCCATTCACTATTACCTACCAACAAACCGAATCCTTCTACTTCCTCAAGTTTTCTTGAAGATCCTTGTTGGAAGACCTATGTTGATTATAAAAACTTTGCCAAACACCTCTCAGACCCTCATCTGATGCTTGTGACTCTGTCATAGCTGTATTACGTAATATAATACTTTTATTTTGATCTTATAATTAAATTTTAATTATTAATCTTATGTACTTCTCTTATTGATAAATTATTTTTAGTAATTATTTTTTAAGAATGGTTACTACTTTAATTTACTTAATTATTTACAACAAATATTATCATATAAATCCTTATTAAAATTGTACAATTTCATAATTTGCATGGACACCTAGCCATGGTAGGTGTCACTATGCATGGGAATAGGGCAGTTTAAACTTTTTCACATTTGTTCTCAAATCATTATTTTTTAAGAATTAAGAGAGAGAGAGAGATAAGTTATATATGGAGAGGTTTCTTCTTCCTCCTTCTCTCTTTCCCCCAACTACTGACTTCGCCCAACCCCAACCCTTCCCCGCACAACCGACCACTAACACCACCATCCTTCTCATTCCCTCTCTCTCTCCCTCTCTCTGATTGCTACTGCTACCCCAACCCACCACAGTCACCACAGCCACCATCACTCATTATCACTGTCATTATCCACCATCACCACCAACAGCCACTATCATCATCACCATTACCATTCCTCTCATCTGTAACCCAAAATTCGATCTCGAACTTTGTCCCAACCAAGCCCGACAGCCCTAACCCATTCTTCTCCAAGTGATAGCAGCCCTTGTCATGTCCCGATCCTGGAGGATTGAAAACTAGCCACTGGACATGCTATCGTATAAGTCTAGATTGTACTTGTACAAGACAAAACTATTACAGTCCTGGTATTTCTCAGAAAATAACGACAACACAGCAAAACCAAGCAGATAAATTGAAGTCACAATAAGATATGAAAAAATGTATCTCTTTATTGATTATCTCAAATGATTACAAGACTTGCAGCTGAATACAGAGTTTACAACAGATTACAAGACTCTTGAATAGCCAACTGAATATATACTTGCCATTTAGGCTACAACTGAGTATGCCGACTTTGCTTACAATGAACTTGTCGATTTGGCTACAATCTCACTGGTACATCTGAATTATACTATTCCATACATTATGTCCCGTATAGCAGAAAATATTATCTTGTAAGAAGAGCTTCTGCACACCCATCCAATTCATCGATGCCAAGCACTGATCAAACTATTTTTCTATGCACGAGCACCTGAAATATTGTCCACAACATGGATTAATACATCATCAATGTACTGGCGAGCGGTGCTGGCCCCAACTCACCTAAGAAGACAACACTAAATAATCATATTATAGAATATTATTTAAAATGGTCTGTTTTGTTGCTTTAGGGTCAATTAGCAATTCATATTTGACAGAAAAAATACAAATCTCATAGCCAGCATAATGTAGAACATATATTATCATCCTTTTTTGTGATACTTACCTACGGTCGTGTAGCCATCCATGTACATTTATAATACTTACTCAGCCTGCATAAGACATTGTTAAGAATAATATCATATTATCATAATTATCACCATTCAGGCGAATCTTACTAACAGTCGATATCCTTCCGTGTAATTGAGTAATAGCTTACTCTTCCTGCATAAGACATCATTAGCACTAGACCTATCTATATGAAGGTCACTGACTACACGCCATCTTGTACTTATGGTTAGACGGCTCCCCTTCAGCGGTGGATAGCTAGCCCAATCCGAAAGGTTACCGAATCACCATTCTACTACTTCAGCATTGTGTTACTACTTCAGCACAAGGTTCCCCCTAGAACGAATCGGTTTCCAAGACCTTAGAATACCGTTCGAGGAACCACCTTGTCGACAAGTTGTCCATGACCTTGCAAATATATGCAACTTATCTATAAAGAGACATATAATACATGATTAGAAAAACTAAGTAAATAAGCCATCTGTCTCAATGAGCCATCTTTCTCATTCATATTTCCATCTTGTCATCTTGTCTTGAGCCAACACTTATATTATCATTTGTCCAATCCAGGGTCTTAGTGTAATCAATATTCTACATCGATGACAGGATAATAGAATGCTGATTACTTAATCTCTTTTCCATATCTTTGATATCATATATTCATCCATCAATATTTAAGCATACTCACTGCCCAGTTCTTAGGACTTGGCATATGTGTTACCATCTATTCATCGAGCTAAGGCTCGATATACTCACTGTCCAAGTATTTGGGACTTTGCCTTCACCTGTCATGTATTTCATAGTAACAATACGAAAGCCCACAATTCCTGAAATGATTTGAAGCACACAATAGATAAAATGATTCGCAAGAGTTCTCGGATCTTGTGATTAATTATCTTTCATATCTTTTTGACTTTTATGCAATGTGTTATTCAGCAACTCAACGAGTAAATATTGCATACAATCATTTTTATTAAGTGTGGAGCTAAAAGATCTTCGAAGGGTAGAACACTACTCACATTTATAAGATGATTTCTACCACGATCGCATAGTATTCCAAGCGATCCTTCGTATATTTTTAAGTCCAACAAGGTTTTATCGAACCAACTATCCATCATAAGGCATCTTACGGGTTGGTCACTACATCCTAGCCTCAATTGCTGGTGTTTTTGCCTTTGGACTAGTGCAAAATAGTCCATATTGACGTATCTCAATACAATGCTTTGCATGTGTTGAGGTGTGCATACGGGATGTGGTGAGGAACATGTGGGTTCCATATATGAGGGTATTTTCCTAGGAGGAAAAAGGGATTATCTCCACAAGAAAGCATGTATGTTTTTTACCGCTCGGACTCGAACTCGAACACGGGCTCAAAGGCACAAAGAGGCGCATCGCGCATGCCGGGCGTAAATGCAGGTATAGGCACAGACTTGCGCATGACTCCGCTAATTGCGGGATGATCTAAATTATAAAACTTATTTTTTGAGTGTTGGTATTTTAGTCCCATATCGGATAAAAGAAGAGATGGAGTGTACATCCCTCTATATAAATAGAGCCCCCTGGCCTCCTTTTGGGGACACAAAAAAATTAAACAAAAGAGGAGTATGTTGAGTCCAGGGAGTCCATTCGAGTCACACAAAAATATGACTACAGACGTTCCAAAAGTTCTTCGAGAACTTGTTGGTTCCTGGGAGCAGATCACAACGAGCGATTCTTGCTTTGAGCAATGGTAGGCTTCACCACCCAACAAAAATAATTTTTATTCTATCAGCTTCTTCTCCTTCTTTCTTCTACTTGCAAACATTTTGTCTCAATTGCAACACGTTTGCCAGGAAGAACGTGGTCTAAATTGTAATTCATTATGTCTATTTACAACTACGATTACAAAAAAGAACGAGAAGTATGTTATGTCCAGTTGCAACGCTTGCAAGGAAGAATATTTTGTCTTATTGTTTTTTTTAAAGTTATAATTGAAAGATATTAGATATAGTTCTTTGTTGGAATCAAGAACAGTTAGAGAGAAACTTTTATGTGAACCTCTGATCAAGACTACAACTCCAGAGTTAAACCGAGGGTATTCTGAAAAGATTATCTGAACTTCTGTTCCTGGCCATTGTTCTTCCATCTTGATCTGTCTTGGGACTAACAATCACAAAGCAAGATTCGAGTAAGACGGAGAAATACCATACAATCCTTCTAGATACAAGTTTTAAAAAACTTGAGAAGATTGACTTTGGAACACTTCCAACATTTTGATGAGGAAGTTCTTTTTCAAATGTTATATGTGTGTTTTGAACCAACCTATCTAGAATGGATGACGCATAGTTCATGGCCAATCGAATATGACAATAGTGCATAGAGATTATAATTTATGATAGAGAGGATAAGGAGGTTCTCAAGGAGTATTTCAAGTCAGTTGAGAAGAAGATCAATGTATTTATGCACCTGACTCAGTTGTGTAGACAGCCTCTGTGAGCCAATATCTATGCGACAATTTTTGTTCAACGCGGTATATGCAACTAATTACGCATAGGGCTTACTCAAACATGTAGATCTATTCAAATTAAGCTCAGATGATGTGCATAGATTTTATTCATATCATGCTTATGTATACGCATGGGTTCTAATCGGATTGGCGCATAGGTTCTGCTCCAATTATGCGCATGGGTTTGCTCAGATTATGTGCATGGGTTCTGCCTGGATTGGCGCATAGGTTTTGCTCTAACTCTGCGTACGACGATCTTGACGCATGGTGGTATATGCGCTTGGTAAGATTATACGCATGATGGTATATGCATATAACTGCATATGCGTTTGGTGGAATCTGCATATGAGTGCAGATGCACTATCCGTATATGCAGGTAAGGGCTGCATAACTAAGAGCACGTCTCTTCAAATTACTCCAGCTTGTAACCGTGCAAGAATGGGTAAGGCTTCATTTAACCCAAGTTTGATTGGGTCTATTACTACTGTGAATGGAGGACTATTTAGTTCTGGAATTTCGAGAAGTCGCTAGCACTTGAGTACGTGTAGTACGTACCAATTATTTACGAGGACCTAATCTCAGGAAGTCCGTTGTCCGATACAAGCTTGAAGATAAACATTCATACTGACCGGATGGTGATGTCTTGGCGAGGAACATGTTTTGGAAAGGTGTTCTGTATTGAAGGTGTTCGAACTTTTGTTATTGTCATTGCAATTTCTTAATTGAGTTGTGACAAATAGACTAAGAAATATGCTATGCAAAAGCTTTTTCAAGACGTCTAGTCTAGACCTTATCTCCAGAATGTGAAGGTAAAGAGGTGGAGGAATATGAAGTCTGTGCACAAACAAAGACTGTTAGGAAGCTCCTCAGACTATTAAACTAAAGTACAGAGCTTTTGGAGTTGGTGTACTCAGATATTATGACTTTAGCAATTCTCTAAAGCGGTTGGGATGAAGTATCTTAATATTTCATAGACGATTTCTTCATGTATGAATTCATATACCTTCTCACATCGAAGATGAAGCATTCAAGAAGTTTAGGGACTTCAGAGCTGAAGATGGACATCAAATTGGTCATCAACTCAAGAGACTCAGAAGTGATCAAGACGGAGAGTATCGTTCTTTGGAAATTGCGTCGTTCTGCAAAGAACATAGAATTGTCAATAAAACAACTGCTCCATATTTTTTAAATCTTTTAAAGTTTTAGAAGAAAGATCAGGACGATGTCATAGATGATGATATCTATATTGTGGATCTTCCAATGCTTCTAGGGATAGATTGCGCTTACGGGTACCTTTATTCTGATAAAGTACCATTTGCCATATCTAAAATAATTCCTCATGAATTGCTGGTTCTAGACCTTACTCGAGTGGCATTCGAATGTAGGGATGTCTGGTGTACGTAAAGCTTCTGGATGTCAAGATTCAGAAGCCAGTGACGAGGACCAAGTAGATCATATTTCTGGAATATGCTATTAAAAGCAACGCTCAGAGATCTCTTAATATTGATTCAATCATATCTTTGAGTCTTGCGACACATAATTCTTTGAAGACAAGTTTGCTGAAGACAAGAACATTTTTCTCGCGGATGAATATTGTTGGTACCTAAGAATCTAGTACTTCCAAAGAAGGAATTATCCTGAAAATGGTTGTCGTTGTTGAGACAACGGTTGACCAGTATTAGCTGAGCATTTAGCAAAGAGATTAAGGAGGTCAAAAGATTTCAGAGATTACTTTATTACCAATCACATAGAGGTCAATAAGGCAATGAAGACCAGAGATACGATCTTTTGGGAGGAGATAGTCAATGATGAGATTGACTCCATAACATCCAATAACTCTTGGGTGTTAGTTAATTGGGCTGAAGGAGGTAAAACCTATCGCATTTTCAAGAAGAAGAGAGCTAAAGGAACTGCGGATAAGTTCGAGGCTAAGCTGGTATCTAAGAAATTTGCTCAAAAGCAGGAGATTGATGAGTTTGACACATATGCTCCAGTGACAAGGATGTCAACTATCAGGATGACGACTGTCGTGGATGCTATTCATAAGTTGACCTTCATCAAATGGAAGTTAAGACAGTTTTCTGGATAGAGAATTGACAAAAGATCTTCATGCAACAGGGTCATGAAGACAAAGTCTACAGGTTGGTAAAATATATGTACGGCATGAAACAAGCTCCCTAGATATGGCATGAAAAGTCTGACCAGGTTATCGATCAAATGGCTACAGGCTCAGCGAGACTGTTAAGTGTGACTAAATAAAGTTCGCTGATGAAAGAGACGTCATCGTTTATCTTTATGTGGACGACATACTAATGTGTCACTAGAACAAATATGTTCCTCATATCTAGGTATTGTATGAAGGACATAGGAGATGCGAATGTCATCCTGTTGATCTAGATAATTCGAACGGGAGTTGAGCTTTCTCTGTCATAAGTTCACTACGTAGAAAGATGCTTACATGCTATGGATATCAGGATCTTCCAGGAATCGATACTCCTTACAGGTATGATTATAAGCAGAAGCCAAATCTTGGAGAAAGCGTCAGATATTTAGTGTACTCGGGCATCATTGGGAGTTGATGTATTCTACGAGTGACACTAGACCTGACATAGATTTTGTTGTAAGCATGCTGAGTCGGTTCATGAGCAATCTAGACGTTGAACACTAAAAAGCTATAAAGAGTATGTTGAGATATCTCATAAGGACTCAAGGAATTATACTATACTGCTACGGGTGACCGACAGTAGTGGAAGGCTTCAGTGATGCCAGTGAGTACACTCAGAAGAAGAAAGCTAAGAGGTTACGTCTTCTCCATGAGTAATTCTGCTATATCGTAAAAGTCGAAGAAGTAGATCCATTGGTGGTGCTGCTATATCACGAAAGTCGAAGGAGCAGACCTTTCTTGTATTATGGATCTTAGTTCTAGTAATACAGCTGCTGCGGATGAAGCAGTTTAGCTTTGAGAGCTCAAGTATGATCTTTCTGTAGTTGGTGCACAAATTCGGATGATGCTGATGTATTACGACAATCGAACAACTGTAGCAGTAATATCAGATAATCATTTCTTTAGTAAGAAGAGGACTGTGCCTTTGCAGTACATGGCACTGATTGAGCATACTAAGAGTGGACCATTATAGTAGTTGATGTTCGAAGTCAGATGAATCTGACAAATCCGTTCACTAAGGCCTCAAGCGCCAGTTGCTCCTGGATACAACAACAAAAATGGGCTTGAAGGTATTTTGATATTATGTATTTATAATCCTACCGTAAAATTTTATACTATTATAGTTCAAAGAGAAATCTACTATGCATCTAGCTTTGGTTCAAAGGAGGACCATTGACTGGAAGAATATCACGAACAATGGGTACTCCTTTGAGATATTGAGGGATTACGGACCCAGAACTATTGTTGTCAACTTTTTATTCTTTTGTAGAACAAGTCTTGTAGGGGATAACTTACGTCTTAATGATTTCTTCGGCATTTGGAATATCCGACGTGTTTTACAGAAAGCACGGGTAGCGCAATATTACAAAGAAGTACTCCATGCTATAGTGGGTGACACCACAAGAGGTATCTCAAAAGGGTAAACCTCTACTTCGAGCCATGTCACAGCAGCGTAGCACTGTCCATAGACATGTAGCCTAATAATATAGAATAAAGAGTGGTAGGCAGTACTACAAAGAGGTCTGACCTTTTTTTTATAGTGGAGTGACACCACTAAGAGGTACTTAGAAAGGATAAAGTATCGGCTACACGAGCCATGTCACAATGGCGTAACACCCAAGGAAGCAAAAGACTTTATGCTGGATAGTATGGCACTACAAAAGGCTGGAATCTCATGCTATAGTGGTATTACACCACGAAGAGGAATAGCATCGGGTTTAGGCCATATCATAGTGACGTAGCACCATAAGAAAGCGTAAGGCTTTATGCCAGAACTCTTTAAAAGAACTCACCTGGAGTGTATGAAAAGAAATATAGGTCATCTTTTGAGGGTAAGCATATAGACACCCAATATACATACACTGGAATCAGGTAGGTATATGGCCTTTAATGTGCAACCAAAAGCACAGTTGATGTCATTACGTGAGTGAAAATTGCAACTATGGTACAGAATTTAAATTTTAGTCCATTCTTGTATCATATTATTATTGGACCCATGCGAAAAGACTCAAGTCGAAGCAACATCTATCATAATTCATGATGGGTAGCACTTTGTTGAACGCTCAACCCATATATTGAGATATGTAAGAGATTGTTAGTTGTTTTGCCTTTGGACTAGTATAAAATAGTTCTATATCAGCGAGACCACCAAGTGGGTATCTCAATATAATGTTTGCATGTGTTGAGGTGTGCACATAGGGTGTTGTGGGGCACATGTAGGTGTCATGTGTGGGTGTTTTTCTAGAATAAAAGGATTAACTCCTCAAATAAAGCATGTATGTCTTTTGTCGCTCGAATTCAAACTCGGACATGGGCTCAAGGGCACAAAGTGGCACGTCGTGCATGCATGAGCGTATGTGTGGATATAGGTACGAACTAGCGCACGACTCCGTTGATTGCAGGATGATCTAAAATATTAAACTTCTTTTTTGAGTGTTGGTATTTTAGTCCCACATGGGATAGGAGAAGACATGGAGTGTCCATCCCTCTTTATAAATAGAGCCCCATGATCGCCTTTTGGATATACGAAAAATTAAATATAAGAGGAGTCTGTTGAGTCCAGAGAGTTTGTTCGAGTCACACAAAGAGGTGACAACGGGCATTCCAGAAGTTCTTCGAGAACTTACTAGTTCCTAGGAGTAGATTGCGGTGGACGAATATTGTTTTGAGCAATGGTGGTCTTCACCACCCCAACAAAAATAATTTTTATCTTATCTTCTTCTCCTTCTTCTACTTGTAAACATTCTGCCTCAATTGCAACACGTTTGCAAGGAAGAACGTGCTTTAAGTTGTAATTTATTGTGTTTATTTGCAACTACGATTGTAAGGAAGAACAAGAAGTTTGTTATGTCCGGTAGCAACTGCGTTTGCAAGAAAGAATATTCTATTTTGTTGATTTCTGTTTTTTAAAGTTGTAATCGAGAGATTAGATATAGTTCTTCATTGGAATCGAGAACAGTCAGAGAGAAACTTTTGTGTTAACCTCTGATCTCGACTACAACCCCAAGATTAAACAAAGGGCATTCCGAAAGGATTATCTGAACTTATGTTCCTAGCCTTTGTTCTTCCATTTTGATCTGTCTCGGGACTAACATCAACTTCATCTCCATTTCTCTCCAGTTCCACACCCAAGAAACCCTAAGGCAAGTCCTCTACTTTCATTCATCACTTTGTTCCTAATTTTCTAAATTTATTTCTTTGACTTTGTAATTCATATGATACATAATGTATACATGTTGTTTAGAGTAAATCTCATATTCCTATCGCTATAGTGTAGAAAAATTTGTTATGAAGCTTTGTATCCTAGAGTTATGACACAAACACTTGTATCTGAAATAACTTGGATACTTCAACACGTATACTAGTACACAAAATTGTTTGAATTGCATGAATGCAAAAAATTGTCTAGTATAATTTTATATGATTATTAAGCGTGTACGTAAGCATAGAAAATCTGAACACGCATGTTCGATAAGTATCCTAGAGTTTCGGAATAGAATGGATATACATTGATAAAACATTGTGATTAATTTACTATTTGGCTCTAAAATTTGATTTAGTTAGAACTAAATTAATTTAGGCAATACTAATACGAAACCTAGAATGATGTATTCGATTAAATCAAAATAATTGGATAAGGATACCTATTATATGTAGACCGAAAACAAGTTTTAGGTATATATACTTATTAGTTTATAACTAGGTATTAGTCCAGTTCGCTAGATTAAATTAAATAATGATACATACAAGAATTTATAAATAAGTGTATTGACCCATCCCTATACATAATTGGTATCGATCCATATCAAAATATGTTCGATACGAGTACCATTAATCCTACCCAGGAACATATGTGGAAGTAGGAATCTCTAAAATTTGCCCCATAGAATTATATAGGTTAGAGACTATTTTTAGAATTGTAGCATATTTCGGATACAAGAATAGTAATGTAACTATAATTAGGATATAACCTCCTAAACCTATAATCCATCAAGTTTAAGAATTCCTATAAGATGATGTACATTCTAGATGATGTATGTTCTAGCATTGAGTTTCAAGCATAGAGTTTCATAGGTCATTTTGAATTCAAAATTGAGTTTCAACTTTAGAATCAACTTACTTAAGGTTTTCCTATAAATTCATATTAGTATCAAAAATAATGTTATTATATTATAAGGAGATTGAATCTAAGGTTAATGAATGATCAATACCTTATGAATAAGTTAAATTGGAATATTTTCGCTATTGACAATAACCTTTTTTATTTGTTCTCTAATTTAATCGTGTGACTTATGATGTTTTCTAACAATTATTGTTTAGTTGGGCTTGTGTAGCTGATTGCACAATGAGTATTTTATTGATTTTATATCTATGAATTACATGCATGCTTATCTGCGTGTGTTTTTCGGTGTTGAGTTATTCCACCGAATGGGCTTAAAATCTAGAAAAATCTAAGAAGAGTTGCTCTGAGTGTATTATAAACTGTTTTTCGGAGCCAAAATATAAATGAGACTTTACCGAAATTTTTAAAAATTTGAGAGAGCCAATTTTTTGATATATGAAAATTAGGTCAAAAGTGTAAAACCTACCCTAGAAAATTGTGTTAGTTTTCTAGAGATTGACTCCATGAAAATTCTTTGATCCATAGGGGTCAAATACCATAACATTAGGAAGCGTAGGACACGGGCACGTATATATGCAAGCGCAACCAAATTCTATAAAAAGAAAAAGTTCTAGTTTGAAAGTATTTGTTATTCTGAGATAGTGGGATACCATGTTGATACGGTATCATTGTATAGCGTGATGTTATGGTCTTATGATACGGGATATGTGTCGAAGCCATTAATTAAACTTAAGTCATAATCTTAGATAGAGCTTCGGAATTAGATTGCATCATGAGATGGGAGAGAACAACTGAATCATATAGTACAAAAAAAATTCAATATAACAACAAACATGAAAGCTGATCAATAGTTTCCGCAATTCGTAGGGCCTTACGATGGTCAGAGGTGAGGCTTAGCTCACCAAAGGAATCCGGAAGTCAGAATTCTTGAATTTAACATGAATTTAGTAATTGAAAATATTTTTACCTAATCCACAGCCTATTCGGGCATTGAACTCTACGTATTGTGTCCATCCAGAAACAATCTAATCTCGGTTAAATGAGATTATTGCTGAGGAAATATATGACGAATGTGATCTCCAATGTCTTCTCTAAATTTCATAATCATTAGAAAATCTTTGATTGTGATTGTGATTGTGTACTGTGATATGTACATGTTTTTGCACACTAAGTAGGATAGAATATAAAGTAACCTATTATCATATTTCAAGTGAACACTATAACTGAGTTCTAGGAATTTAACTTTAACATTCCTTCACTCAGATATTCAAGAATCTGATCATTCCATTAAATTTCATTTTTGTCATTTTCTTCACCGATCCTTGATACGAGGGCTTGCATGTCTTTCATGACTTAGTATTTGTTTGCTAGATGAAGATGTAGTGCCGAAGGATATTGTACCACTATATGATGTTGACGAAGTCGAAGACTCATGATTGAAAAACTTGGGTTGTGGTTTCATTTTGTTCATAAGCGGTTTTTGTTGTATGTTATGTATTGTATAAATTATCTATGATGGGTAGTTAGTTTTGAGTTGTAATATTGAGTTAGCATGTATATCAGACCATAAGACTTTAGACGGTCAGTGGATTTCTTGGTACCTATGCTAAATCCTATAACTTACAAGCTACAATCGCAGATACGAGTATTAGTGTATTTGTATTGTGCATAACCTTGGATGTTGTTTACGTGTACGACTCACTATATCCCGGGAACAGGACATGACAGACTCGCCCGTATAACTTAGTACCTATATATAAATAAGAGTAAGGTCCTCATTTTTTAGGCGAGTAAAAGCCAAATAAAGTCTTGAATGTGGTGTTGAAACACTTTTGTGTGACACACTGAGGGTGCTTTTTTATTAAGAATTAGCTTTGTACTCAGAGATCTGTGTATGCTCTTGGAGTTGGAGTTGCATATGAAGTATAGTGTTTTAGTTGAAGACCTCCTTCATTTATCGTCTCTCCAATCAACTTTGATCTATTTTATTGTGGCCTCAATTTCATCAATTAAAAGGTAAAATAAATGATACAAGAAATGATTGTTCTTGCTAGTAGATTATGTTCTTCCTCGTATCACCCTTTGAACTTTTAACTATTCAAAGGCAATTTGGAAAATAAGAAGCGTAGTCACTTGCAAATATAAGTAATTTAGAATAATGGATAAATGAAGAAGATGCTGCCTTGATGACATAGTTTGTTTGGGATCATTTTGTTATGTAATTAGCTGTGTGAATATTTGTGTAGGTTCTATAGATTTCGTTTTTGGATTCTTCATATATACAAAGAACAAATAAATAAATGAAGCTAATATTGCTTTTGTGTCTTGAAATATGCCTCGTGCTGCTTCAAGGTTCAAGAGGAATTAACAGTAATTGTACCATTGGTATTTTTAAATAGAACATTTATTTTATATTGGCTAATCCAAAATTTGGATTCCAGTAAACTTTAATCTGGTATGTTTGCATTACCACATATGAGATACGACACAACACGACACATTACATACATGGAAGCAATCTTGTTATATATAGTCTCTTCTGCAGTGTTGGATGTGAAACTTAATTATCTCTGATATTGGAGATCCATCTACCTTTTTATCTTGAAGTTAGTTATATACAAGATTTGTATGGTAACAGAACCCTGGAATTGGGAAACAAGATTTCAAACTGCAGTGCAGGGAAAATAGATTAATTCAATTTGCAGACCATATTTTCCTCTGTGATCTTCCTTCAATTAAGATACTTATGATTTGTTCTGCTTAGCTAAGATATATAGTGCTTATGGTTTGCAGGAGCTACTACAGATGCACTCATACTGGCTGCAGAGCAAAGCTACTGGTGCAACAAATCGCCGACGACTCTGGTAGCATACCCATGTACGAGGTCACCCGCAACAATGAACACTCGTGCAGTACCGTCAGCCCTCCTCCTGTGTTCCACCTTAGCTCGGCCGCCACTCCGAGGAGGTCAAATATTATCACCTTCGAGTCGGATCAATCCGTTCCCTGCAGGTCCGCTAGAGGAACTAATGAACAAGTTCATAATTTCTTCTCCTCAACACAACAGATGCAGAATCGTAGCGGTGAAATGCTTAGCCCAGGAATCAATGATAGCAGCTCCTCTTCGCTGCCGCATCCCAGTGTACCAACACAGTCGCACCAGGCGCTCTCTATAGCCGCACCGGATATCAAAAGCAATCTTGACAGCTTCTTCCCTCCGTTGTCTCCGGCCGGGCAATTTTACGGGCCTGATGCATCAGCCTACCTATAATGGGTAGTTCGACTCTAGCATATCAAAGCTTGGCGAAGTCTTGGTACAAAGTTGGAGAGCTTGGTCAATTTTAATGATTAATTAATAAGTTGGTAAGCAAGCGCTTCTCAGTTATACTGGCAACCATAATAATTATTCAACATTGAAGTGTGTACATCTCTGGGAATGGTACCATAATTGTTCGTTTGAAGTATCTTAACTTCATGTCAGAATAAGGAAAATCCAATTATGCGGAATATCTTAAATGTATGATGTGTTTAAACTTGAAAACTTAAAAGTATCGTACTTTTCATAAGATGAATTGCCTGAAGTTATCGCATTGACTAGCCCTTTGTTCATTGTTTGGTTATAAGTAGAAATATCATTCAAAATTTGTTACATAATTTATTGTTATATGTTGCAAATTATTATTTGGCTGTACATAAATATTATTGCTGGATTTACAAATCCATCCAATGATATAATTTGAAATTTTGTTGCAAATACATTTTGGTTCTAACTTGACCAATTCATAAGATTTTGATTGTAAGAGAAAAGATTTAATAAATATTATCATAATTAAGTGATGTTGTAGACAAACACAAATCACCATACTTATGAAAGTTGGTGCAACATTTAATTATACTCATTATATTATAGAAAAGTCAGGACATCCCGAAAAAGTAAACCGAAAAAAAAAAACCCACGTGCCACATGTCAACTGGCTGAAAATAATAATAATAATAATAATAATAATAATAATAATAATAATAATAATCTCCCCCTGCTAACTTGGGAAAACAATCCAGCCAATGGAAAGCCGACACGTGGGATCGGTTCACGCGCCAGTTTCCCGGAGCGGTCTGGGTAGAAGCAATGTTTTTATTATTTACATCAAAACAAACGTTATGAAATGTATAATGATACAACAAATGTCGAGTGGTTGTTCTGTAAAAATGTCTTAATTAATAAGAAAATGGATTCTGATTTTTGGATAGAATCTATGCGAATAGAACCATTAAATGCTCTAAGCAGGATGTTTAATTACTTAGTTATCCTTAAGCATTTTTGCTCCATTTTTTCCCTCCAAAATCTGAGTTGCTAATTCCCTTCTCCGATTATTAATCAACACAATGAAGCAATAATGAAGGTGCAATTTTCTAAGGTCTACAGACTTGCTTCTCCCTCCCAAATGCTTTCACATTTAACAAAGATTGAATTAATGCATAAGTAATTTTGGAGGGAAACTAATGGATGTTCATTGGATAAACAATAGAGAGCACCAGAGAAAGAAAGAGAAGCATTCGAAAAGGAATAAATATTTGATGAAAAACTTGGCGAGATACAGAACTACTATGCATTGTATGAACAACAATTTGGAATTGTGCAAGGTGATAGCATATTATCATTTAGATTATCGGATTCTGATGGTGGCGTATGATCATCGAATTCTGGTGGTGATGTAGGTTCTATTCCATCTATGCAAGTAGAAGCTAAAGAAAGATTGGAAGAAATCGATAATTGAAGAAGGGCCTAAACCAGGTATGTTGTTTAGCAGCATAAAGACCCTATTCAATCATGCTTATCAAAATCATACGATGGTTGCTGGTTTTAGTGTGGCAAAGAGGTCTGGTCATAGAAAAAATGGTGAGGATTATGCATATATAACAATATGTTGTGATAGAGGAAGGAACAACACTATGAAAAGTTGACTAAGAGGACTAATTATCCAACAAGGATAAATGCAATATGTAGAGGAAATGGTGTTTGGCAAGTTTCGAATTGCCTTTTGCTGCAATAGTTGGTATTAATCACCATGGACAATCAATTTTATTTGGTTGTGCACTTGTTACACATGAGGACACAAGATCGTTTCGTTGGCATTTCATAAACTGGCTTGAAGCAATAGGGAATATTCATCATACTGCTATTTTAACCGATCAGTGTGAGAGCATTAAAGCAGCAATAGTCGAGGTCATGCCTAACACCACTCAAAAATTTTGCTTATGGCATATTTTATCCAAGTTGCCTCAGAAGTTTGTCAATGTTGAACAATTTGTCAAGACAAGATTGGAGTTCAAAACCTTAGTGTATGACAGCCTTACTATTGATGAATTTGAGAATAACTAGACCGAGTTCTTGAGGAAGTTTTGATTTGAGAGATTCAGTGGTTAATTGATCTGTATAGTGTTGGAAAAAATGGGCACCGGTGTATCTATACAACACCTTCTGGGATGGTATTGTTTCAACCCAAATAAGTGAAGGAATGCATATATGCCTTTTTAATGGTTATGTTCACTCCATGATCTAAAATAATTTGTTGAGCAGTATGAGATAGCAATGAGTTTTAAGATCATAAAGGAGTTTATTGCAGACTAGGGATCGAAGACAAAAGTGGTTTAAGTCATATCAAATTTTGGTTGGGAAAAACAATTCAGACGTGCATTCACAAACTCAAAGTTCAACTCTGTTCAACATGAGATCAGACGTTTGTGTATTGTCATGTGATTCCACCTACTGTGGAAGAAGGTTTGCAAAAAGATGATGGTGTTGAAAAACATAAAGTAATGAAGAGGGCAATCATTAATATGTGGTACCACAAGGAGTTTGTGCATGGTTTTGAATACATAAAAGAGGGAGACTTTTGGAGCTGCAGTTACAAGAAATTTGAGATCGCTGCAATACCTTGTTGTCATATTTTTAAGTTAATGACACTCAAAGACATTACACTCATCAATGAAAGATATATCATAACCAGGTGGCGCAAAAATGTTCAAAAATGACATTCTAACATTTTTTTTGCTAGAGGATACCCTCACATGACTGAAGAGTATAAAAAGTATAAGGTGCTGGAAGAAAATTTTCAGAAATGCACAGATATTGCATTTTGCAGCAACAAGAAGATGGACATAGTTAAGCAGGTTGTCAGCTATGAAGGATGAGCTAGGTAATCGCATTGAAAGTACTATTGTTAATGACAGCAACACTATTGACGAGATGATGGTTTGAAAATTCTAGGCATACCAATAAAGATCCAGATGGTGCTCACAATCATGGAAGGCCGCCATTGAACCGTTATAAATCAGTAAGAGAAGGTAATCAAGGACGTGGAAGTGGAGGTTGGGGAGGACGTAGAAGTCAAGGAGGTCATCGAGGTCGTGGTGGTCGTGGAAGGAAGATGCTGAGGTATGGAAATTATATTTCGTAAATGGAGTGAGAAGTTCATATTTATTTACTTGTAAATTACTAATATGCAATTTAATTATGGTTTTGCAGGTGAACGAGGAAGGATATAATAGTATAGATTTGGATGAGCCACCTATTATTGGAACACGAAATAGCCAAGTACATTAGAATGTTGTATTGCAACAAACCAAGTTCAATAATATAGTCATTTTTGATGTGTTTTCTGTTATTTGAAATATAGTTGATTAATAGAGTTTATTTGATGGATATTGTTAATGTAAGTTGTGTTTTATATGGAGTGGAATGTTAATTTAAGTTGAGTGTTATTTGAACTATAGTTGATTAATATAGTATTTTTTTTCATTGATTATAAGAGTTGAGCAGTAGCAGTAGCAGTATCTTATGCTTTATGAGTTTTTTGAAATAGAGTTTGATTTGAAGTAGAGATTGTATATCAGAGTATACATAAATACTAGAGTTTGTATATGAAATTGCAAATTCAGTTGCATTTTACATATGTACGTACATGTCAAAATATATTTAAAAAATAGATATTGCATAGAAGATTGCAATTTAAAAAAAAAGATGTTTCACATCCAAGTAAAATGTTGAGATATACTGGAACTGAGCCACATAAAATGTAAGATCATCCCCTGAAAGTATGCCAAAATACTGAACCACCTCAGACCATCCATCTTGAAGTCTGCACATGATAGACTTGTTCCTTTGTTGCTATGTCTATTGATCTTGCAATTTCATAGAACAAATCAAATACAAGACCATTCGGCCCAGCTTTGATTTTGATGACCTTGCTAACTTTGCCAAAAATAGGGACATCTTTGGCTCTTAGAATCATCTGAATGGAAAAAATAATCAAAACAAGGTAGAGCTATAGAGTACTACTCAAATTAAACAAGATCTAAGATTAAAACATAAAACCAGTTAACTACCCACTCGACCTATGAATCTTGCGATGTTTCCAAATTTCGCTCCTATCTTGCTATTACCACTTTAAGTCTCCGACCTTCGATCTCATCGCTACCTACCCATTCGACCTCCGACTCTCAAACCGATCGCTCTAAACAATAATTAACCTTCAAATTTTATTTTAGAACGATCAATTTTATAATTACAAGTTGCTTCGGTCATTTTCTGCAATTTTGCTCATATTGGGCTAATACCACTATAAGTCTCTGATATCGTCGCTACCTACCCATTCGACCTCCAAATCTCGAATCTATTGTTCCAATCAACTAATTACCTATCCAATTTTATTTTAGAACGATCAATTTTGCAATTTCAACTTGCTTTGACATTTTTTCCAATTTTGCTTCTATCAGACTAATACCATTATAAGTGTCTGGTCTTCCTTCTCATCGCTACTAACCAATTCCACCTCCGAAACTCCAATCGATCCTTGTTTCACTTAACAAAATGCCTGGAAATCGGCTTTTGAAAATAAAACGAGAAAAAGTACAAGAAGTACAAATTTGATTCTGGGAAGTATTGCTATGGAAGTCTGATCTGTAAATGATCACTTTGTTCCTTGGACCATACGATGATGATGAAGATCACTGCTAGAAGATGAACAGTTGGAAGAACTAAGTCACCAGAAAGGTATCGACGCACTTGGGCACTGATGGCGAGGCCGAATGCTTTCCTGCTTTGCTTCACTCTGTTCTGGAAGAAAAGTTGAAGAAGAATGCTCCGAAAAATCAAAGTCTCTGGGCTCTGATCTCTATGTATTCTCTCCTCTCTCTGTCTGTCTGTCTTATGAGAAAAATAAGTCTAATTATAGACTTGGCTTCTTGTGCGTAAAAACTCAGCAAAAGTTTCGTCTTTACGCTAATAACTGCCACCCATGACTGAAGTCATCCTCTGCATACGTTGACACGTGTCCCATCATTTCAATAAGAATAGGATGCACGTACACACGTTCTTCGAGATGTGTGGCATGAAAGCCATGTAGGCAAACCACGTTCCAAATTGGTGAAGAAGAATAGGGCGTAAAAATAACCCAAAATATACTCTGAGCGTAAAGTAGTAGACTAGGCGTAAAATAGCCCTGACATGGACTTCCCGCGTAAAGTGGTTGTTAAACAACCTTGAGCGTAAAAGTAGCCCAAATAAACTTTATGCACGCGTCAACTTTTGAGCGTAAAAACTCATACAGTCTCCATGCGTAAAAGAAGCCATATTGTGAGCGTAAAACAGCTCAGTCCACATACTAAACGACAATATTGGTCTCTGTGTAAAATGAATCCCTTCGAATTCTGTGATATATGCCATCATTAAATCTTCATGTCAGACTTTGCATTAAATGCAGGACTCGACAACTTTGTCCAGCGTAAAGCGGTTAGCCTGTCTTAGGCGTAAAACTATTGGCTTGACCCTGGCGTAAAGTGATTAGCCTATCTTAGGCGTAAAGTAGATCATTTTGAATGAAATGCTCCATCTCTTTGACTCATTCTATGAAGCACTTTTTACGCTCCTACAAGACCCCCTTCAAAGTTTTTAAAATATCTTCAAAATTTGAAACACTTTGAACAGAAGCGTAAAAGTCGAGATTTGACCAGTCAGCGTAAAAATTCGGGAAATGGTGCCGGTCAATACTTAACCGTCATGATGAATTTTCTCTCGAAACTTTTGAATGCTTCTTCATCTCCCCGAGTTTGCATTAATAATGATCAGTTTCCCATAAGGAATATGAAGAGTTGATTTGGTTGTATATATAAGGAGAAATTCTTCATTCTTGGAAGAGGCTCCGAGCTCCGGGATTGATATAGAAATGGAGGTTGAGCGAGCACGCAACTTTATAGAGTGCTTTAGACTGACTCCAGCAGTCTTTGGTCGTATAAATGGTGGTCCCCCAACTGCGTATGAAGGATCAAGTGATGCAGAAGCGTTCCTTAATCTGATGCGTCGTTCCGGGATCCGCAACATGCACGAGTTAGGTGCCTCCCTTCGTCAGTCCAACGAAGGAGAGAAAAAATAATGTTTTATGTAGAAGTGTCGTCTATGTGTTGCGACTCTTCAACTTATCTGTAGGGGCCTACTCCCCTTTTTATAAATAAAATCTCGATATTGATCTCATCTGTTGGTATATAGAATTGTTCTACACCTCCTTTGACTGCATCTATGATTGTTCATTCCCAAGAGAAACAAAACAACACGTAGCATCTGCCTTGTGGTCACGAGCGTCTTTTTAGTAGGATCTTTCCCAAAATAGACTTACGCCAACCGTTTCTTCAACCCTTATAAATAGCTGAGTTAAAGAATGTTTTATACATTCTCATTCTCATTCTTCTGAAGATAGATTTTTACAATTTTTTATTCTCCAACAAGAGATTGATAATGGCGATGCTTTCCGATGTCGTTCCTCTGTACGTCCGGTAGCTCTTTGCAAGATTTCATTCTCCAACAAATGATGATGCTTTCCGATACCGCCTCTCTGTACGCCCGGTCACCAGACGTTGATTCAACCACTCTTAGAGCCGAATCATCTGACCTTAATGGTAAGTTTGATTCGTAAATCGATCGTCTGCTTTTGAACTTTTTGTTGAAAACAGATGCCGATCTTTAAACGAGCGCAAATCCTTAACAGATATGGAGCGTTGTACGTAAAACATTGGCATAAAACCTGGCATAAAAACCTTAGGTGTAAAGCCTTGTTGCACGTGAAACATTGGCGTAAAATCTTGTAGATTAAGTGCACATGAATTACTGGCGTAAAAGCCTTGTTGCACGTAAAACATTGGCGTAAAACCTCGTAGATTAGGTGCACATGAATCACTGGCGTAAAAACCTTGTAGATAAGGTATGCCTGTTGAAGATAAAACAAGATGCGTAAGCACCTATTTTTTTTTAGTTTTAGTTGACTGATAAGCGTCTGATGATACTTCTATTTAAAACAATTTTTTTTTGCTGTTTTCTGCAGAAGTTTGGCTGAAGAACTTTTCCAGAACCGGTATTGGCAACTTTGACGCTGTGAGGAGCATTCTTTTGACATCAACATCAGGGAGCTCATGCGCTTTTGACGCGCAAATCAGACAACTCAGAACTTTTCGTGGGATAAAAGGGTCTTCCTCAGATGGTAGGAAGAGCCTTTATACACGAAAAGTTGGATGGTGGAGTCAACTCTATCCCGAGAAATTGGGTAGTAGAGTTCCTTTCACGACAGGACTAGGAATTGTATCCCAATGCTGGATACATTCCTATCTCCTCTGAAAGGCCGCCACTTCTCCACCAATTGTATTGGCAGCAACACGTCTTCGGGCTGCCATACTCTGGGATTCTCCTCTCGTCTGATAGAGAAGACCAGAGTTTGATTTCTACTGTTCTGATCACCATTGAGGCTCAGACAGTAAGGAATTGACACCAACAACGAATCCGATGAAAAAAATCCAAAGAAGAAATAGATCTCGATTAGATCATCGTTGTTGTATAGAATGAAAATTCAAGATGTAATAGATTTCCATTATGATTTGTAAAAAAGTCTAAGAAATGTAATAGACTTTTATGATGAAATGAGAATGGAAATGACAAGTCTTCTATGCTCAATGATTTGTATCTATCCAGAGGTAATACGGACATGACAGATAATAAAATCTTGTTTTCTGTTTTTAGAGTATACAATACTATCAGAGGTAATATGGACATGACAGTATGTAAGAACTCAAAGAAAAGTAGATTAATATCTATGTAGAGGTCAAATGGACATGATAGATAGGAAATACAAACAAATTTAATATTTATTCAGAGGTCATAAAAACGTGATAAATAATAAATCCAACTTTCTATACCAACTGGTAAGATAGAAGATCAAAATTTCTCTCCGAAGAGACGAGTAATCAGCTTAACCAAACCTTGGTAGCTGGGGATTAAGAAGACATATGTCATTTCAGGATATATGCCAAAATGAATGAACCGACATATCTTTCGAGAAAAGAAAAAGGTTAATTCAATTCCATAATTAAATGGATGAATCTGATGTAATGAACGGACAGGTCTTTTCGGGAATGAACAGTTGTTTTCAAAAGACTGGTTCATTAATAGATCTCTCCTATAAATAGGTGAGAACTCTTTGTAACATTTCATTCTTATTTCCACTCCTCTATCGAAAATGTCTTCCATGGACGTGCAGCAAAAGAATGAAGTCTCCAAGAAGGTTGAGGACGTCATCGAGACGTGCCCCGTTGAGCCAATTGTGACAGGCCCAACCGAAGTAGGCGAAAGCTCTTCTACTCCCAAGCCACCACAAGACATCCTTGTTTTCTTAGTAGAGTCAGGGAAAACTCCTGAAGAAGAAGCGCTGAGGATGGCTGCCTGCAGGTTTTTTATGAACTCAGGCAACGATGCCTTCGAAGCATTGGCTGACTATGTATTCAATAAGGAAGGCAGTGGTCCTCGTCCTTAATCCTTTATTCAGAACAAAAATAATAATAAAAGAAATTTTATTTTCATTCTGTCTCTCTTTTTTTTATATATATAGTACTTCTTAAGAAATTTGCCATTGATCGGCATCATGAGTAAATCTCCATTGGGCTTTGATAACCGATAGGCGCCATTAGAAAATACGGTCTCAATTACATAAGGGCCTTCCCATTTTGCTTGAAATTTCTTTTTGCTTTTGTGAGTCATAATCATCGGTCTTCGAACGGCTAATACCAACTCGCCAATCTTGAATACCCTCTCTTTAACTTTACGATTGAAAGTTCGAGATATACGGGCTTGATATAGCTCAATATGTTGTTGTGCTTGAAGACGCTTCTCGTCCAATCCTTCAAGTTCTTAGAGTCGTAAGCGATCATTGTTCTCTATAGTTAGCTCATTAGCAATAGCTATTCGTAGAGATGGAATCTGGATTTCCAAGGAAAGAACAGCCTCACATCCATAAACCAATAAAAATGGTATAAAACCAGTAGGAGTCCGGACTGTTGTTCGATAAGCCCATAAACATTCTCTAAGTTTCTCATTCCAATCACGTTTATTAGAAGAGACAAACTTTTTGAGAAGTTTAATGATCGTCTTATTGAAGGCTTCGGCTAAACCATTAGCAGCTGGATTATAAGCCGTAGAAGCCAGATTTTGAATTTGATTCTTATCACAGAACCGATAAAATGCCTGACTAACAAATTGTGGACCATTGTCATGAATTATCCGTCGAGGAATCCCGAAGCGATAAATGACATGATGTTTGATGAAGCTGATCACATTAGATGTTTTCACTTCAGCAAGGGAAACTGCTTCTGCCCACTTAGAAAAGTAATCGGTTATAGCTAATATGAACCGATATCCTTTAACAGAACGAGGGTTAATAGGACCAATGACATCCATACCCCAAGCTTCGAAGGGCCAAGAAGCTACTGTAGGATGTAGAAATTCAGAAGGTTGGTGAATAAAGTCAGTATAAATTTGACATGCTTTACACCTTCTGGCGTAATCCACAGCATCTGCTATCATGGAAGGCCAATAATATCCCATTCTTCGAATACGGTCCTGTAATTTCGGACCCGGTTGATGAGCACCACAAACACCATCATGAGCTTCTCGGAGTGTTTGTTTGGCTTCACTTTCTGAGAGACAGCACAGCAAGAGTCCATCGTATGAACGACGATATAACATATGTAAAGATGAATCATAATAGAATCGAAATGATCGTCTCTTAATTGATGCAGTTTCTTTCGGATCTTCAGGTAAAATCCCATGAACCACGTAATCAATAAATGGAGTTTTCCAATCCCTCTGCTGAGAGCTTGACTCTGTAGTATAACTCTGTTCAATACACAAATTATTCTTGACACAGAATAAGTCTCGGTCATAAAGTAATTGTATTTTGTCTTCGGATTGGAACAGCCAAGTCTGTAGCTAGGCTAGTGTCACGACCCGCTCCCGAATAATCGGACACGAGTCGGACACGCCCAGCCTTCGTCGTTAGACACGACGAGGTAAGCTGTACCAATCTAGGGAAAACTAACCAGATAAACATGAAAGTATAGAATCACAGCATCTAAAAACGTATCCCAGAATGATCACCATAATCCACAAATCCAGATATCATAATATAACAGAATCAACAGGAATGAAAAGTGCTATGAACTCTAAAGTCAATATCTCAAAGTAAAGCTAAGTAATCTAAACCTGAAGCCTCAAGCTAAGCCTCATCCTGCTCAGCTAAATCCTGGGCTCTGGCCCATAGAGTAGATCAATGTCCTGCAAGCATACCTGCAACATATCCTATTCAGGAGCGGAGCAAAGTACAGTTCTAGGTAATGAAACATGAACATGATATGAACAGGGTACAGGAGTACAGGAAAATGAAATACAGGAATGAACATGAAAGTACAGGAAAGTAGTACAGGAAAATAAGTACAGGAACTATAGTACATGAATGTAAAGTACAGGAACATGTAAAGTACAGGAATGAAACTATAATCCTGAAGTACCAGACATGACAAGTACACAATATCGAAATACATCTAGTCCATGTGACCGGCTGGGGTGAGTACAGGAGCATGCACAGGAGTACATGAATATGGTACGACTTAGGACCCGCGTGCACAGTGCGAGGCCTAAGCTAGGTACAGGAATATATAGTAACCGGGATTGGTCACATGGCTAGTGTATTTCCCCACCCGACACTAATGAGTACAAGAGCAAGGGTACAGGAATACAGGAGTACAGGAGTACATGATATCGTGCCATGACGTGTCACAAGAAAGCGTACAAGAATGTAAATGCACAAAACCGTAGAAAAATACTTGCCTGGCTCCGGAAAGTACTGGTAATCAAGAACTGGATGTCTTCCTGAATTAAATTATTGATACAAGTGGGTTAAAAACTAACCAAGATCTAAATTGATGTTTATAAATTAACATGCCAATTATACTATAACATTGGTTTTAAGCCCTTTCTTATCCCTACTTCCCTCACTTATAATTCAATACCACTACTCAATTATATTGCCTTGGACCTTATTCAGTTTCTGAACCCCAATCTCAGATTAAAATCTGAGATTCAAACCTCAGGCTTGACTGAGATTTTAATCTCAGGTTTAACTGAGATTTTGGTTTGCACACTTGATAAAGCATTAGGCAATGATAGACTTTTAACTAGACCAAAAGTGGTTCCTTCCAGTTCAGGTTTTAAAGGTATGACTGTTTGTAAAAAAATTAGAACTGTCCAGACTTCAAAAATCAGTCTAACCTTCAACTGGACACTGATTTCAGTCCACCCACCAAGACTGATATACACCAGGTTCATTCTTAGGACTGGTTTGATTCCTGGACATATTTAAAAGCTGACTACAGTCTACCTATTACATTCAGACATGGTTTAGCTATCATTTACTTGAACCAAGCAACCAACAATATCAACTACATCCAGTTATCTAATCAGTTCATCCTTGAATTCCATCCTATCAAAACCAATGCTATTAGGGTGGACATCAATTAGTTAAGCTAACCCTGCAGCAGGAAATAACTAGATTGATAGGAATGGATTTTGAAGAAGTTAAATTCCTATTCAAACTGAGGTTTCATTTCCAACCATCCCTGAATTTACAATCTAAAATTCAGTCCATATAATCAATCTACCTATCAGTCAGGATTTACAGTCCAACCAATATGAACATTGGTACCCATCAGTGTAGTCAAAACAGTCCCATTGTTCAGATATCATCTAATATAGGTTCAGCCATTATTTACACTCATACTCTGTCCAGAAAGTCTGAGCAGAGGTGATGCATACAGCAACTCCTCTTCCTTCCTGAGTTTTACCCAGAATTTCCCAAGTGACACTAACCTGGTTCATAACCCAGGCTTCCATTCGTGCCCTCCAATAATTCCTTGTAGCTGAAGGTGACCTTCCTCATGAGAACAATTGATCTTCCTACTGGATACTCAAAATGAGAACTGAAACCAATCTAATCTATTTCAAAGAAACGTATTTACACATAATGACTAGGTCCTTATCCTGGTAAGTGACCTGATACCAAAATCTATATTAAGCTAAATAGGAACTAAATGTCAAATTTGTAATTTGTAATTCTCAGGAACACACACACATCTGCCCATACAGTCTACATAAGCTGTTGTCCATAACCTCAATCCCCAGGTTTCAGGAATTATTCCTAACTCAAAAACTTATGGTTCAGTCTCCTGTCACTCAATTACCAGCCTTACATAGCCTCCTACACAACCTATATGCCAATACCCTTTTAAATACAAAGCTGATCTCATCCTGCCTCAAGTCCTATCTGTGATTTAAACCAAAAGTTCAGGACAATTGGAACCTGCAACATGACTGATCAGTCCTAAGTATCAATCCAGTACCCATCCTATCATTTCTTGCCATCCATCATCACTTGTGACACAAGTTCTTAGTTATAGGAACCAAAACCCAACTGGAAATGTGTGTCCCAGTCCTCAACTGGACAGGGAACCATTCAATCTTCCTAAGGTTGGTCTTAGAATTAAGCATTGATACACACACTGTAGCAAAAGACTGAAACATGGATTCTCCATGATCCAAAATATTGATACAACATAAATCATCAATATCAGTCCAGCTCAGTTTATTGATCAATACATCAATTCTTATGAAATCTTGAAAGTCAAGAACATCACAACTTATGCTCGGTCCCAGCTCTCAACTCATCAGTTATGACAATACATCCTATTCAATTCCTATAGCCATGCTTATTAAGGATCAAAAATGATCTAGCAGTTAACACGAGGAAGAGGCAATAATTTACCTGATCGAAGCTAGACAAATCTGTCCTGTGAAGAAGACACAAGCTCTCCTGAGCTCAGATTCCTGAAGCAACCATTTAACAAACACAACATGTTCAGTACACCTAAGTCCCTGTTCTGCATCTCTCCTGCTCCCTGAGGATCGAGGAATGCAGAACAATGCCTTAGATTCCTCCTAGATCAAGTTCTTATCAACACTAGATAAAAGAATGACTCTAATTAACACTGAGAATATATTCCTGGTTCAATAACACCAAGAATTAAATTCCTAACACTGCAAAATATAATCACCAACAACTTACCTAGATCAAAATAGTCGAGCTATCAATCTATGACCTCCTCGCTCAATTCCAACAGATGAAATTCCTTGAGAAGAATGAAAACAACTTATAATTTAATTTCCAAACAACCAAACTAATCAACAGAAGTAAATAAGGATGTTGATCTCACCACTACTGATTACTCTATAGGAACTCCTAGCACCGATCAGCGCTCAATCAAACAGGATCGATCTAAATTATAATGGCCAGAAAACAATGGATCAAGGATTGATCGATCGGAATTAATTGAATTAGCTGAACAATATGATCATTAATGTGATCAAATCGATCAAAAGACAAAAAGAAGATCAAGGACATACTCACTGATCTGCGCATCACTGATCACTTCGAAGAGGGAAGTCGTCGTAGAGGAATGCTAAACCACCGTTCCTACCACTGTAGATCAGTCGATCGCCTGAGCTCCTAACGCCATGGCCGCTCCTCCTTCTCAGAAGCTCTGGATCTTCCACTCATCAATAAAAGAGATTGCAATGATTTGATGGAATTTGGGGAGGGCTGAGCTAGTTATATAGGTAGTTATTGAATTCAAAAGAGGAATTTGTTGGAGGGAAAAGAGAGTGGCGAAAATTCAAATTTTCGTTAGCAGCACATGGCTCCATGTGGGCAGTTGAGGAGAAGAAGACACATGCTCTTCCTTCTCAGCTCAACTATAGCTAAAATTCCAGAGTTTAGTTGCAGAGGCTTAAATGAATAGATTTTAAGTAAATGGGCTTAAGTAAAACAGGTTAAAGGAATGGGCCAACTAGAATGGGCCAACTAGGTAGGTTAAGTAAATGGATTAAGTAAAACCAAATAGTAATTAAACAGAGAGGAGAGGCCCAAATAAATTGGACTAAAGAGAATAAATAACAGCAATATTGGTTTAGAAAAATATTCAGGAAAATTATTGAAAATTAAGATTTCCTGAAAAGTGGAGTTACAAATATTCCCCCCTCGGAAAAATTTCGTCCTCGAAATTTAATGACCCCAAAAATAAATCTCAGCAAATCGCAAAAGATTTAAACACCAGTCATTTATTGAAAATAGGATTTCAAAAGAAACATACTACAATCAAATCAATCAAACAGATTGGTAGCGCTCCCGCATCTCGTACATCGCGTTCCCATGTGGACTCTCCCGGAGAGTGGTGTCTCCACATGACGCGGACGAGTGGAATAACCTGATTCCGCAGCTGCTTCTCTCTCCTGTCAAGGATCTCCACCGGCTACTCCTCGTAGGTCAAGCTCGGACCCACCTCTAGCTCCGAAAAGTCCACCATATGGCTCGGGTCCGGAACGTAGCGTCGAAGCTGGAATACGTGAAAAACGTCGTGCACTCCCTCCAAGCTAGCTGGAAGCGCTAGTCAATATGCCACCTCGCTAATATGCGTCATCACGTCGAAAGGCCTGATGAATCTCAGACTGAACTTTCCGCCTCTGCCAAAACGAATGGCGCCTCTGGTCGGCGAGATTCTTCAGGAACACTCTGCTTCTAACTGCTAACTCCGGTGACTATCTGCTGTTGTCCGCCTAGTGCTTTTGTCGATCCATGACGCTCTAAGCCTTGAGTCCATGTACACATAAGAAGTTTGGGATATCATGCTTTGACAAGGATCGAGGATCAAATAGTCACGAAGTGGAAGGAATTTCAATTACAACTCAGAGGAGCAAAATCATGAAGACACAATTTATTAAGTACGATCAAAAATTGATATTTTAGCATAGGTAGACTAGAACAAGATAGAAAATCATGGTCAGATAGACATGACTTAAGATCGAAGTTTAGACAACTCACAACGAAGTACCGAATCACAATTTGGTAATATACAATTTTGAGGAATTCAATGATCTAACGATAAAATGCTAGAAGAAAATTTTAGCAAGGGTTGATTGAGGAAACGTACGCAATACTCAGGAGATACAGTATCAAATCAGGATGAACGTGCAAGGGTTTGTGATTCTCGAAAACCAATAATTATATGAAAATGGAATATAGTTTCTATGGTATCCGGAAACATATAGATATTTGAAATCACTTTACTTAGAATCCCTGCCCCGCCAGTGTATGTCTGGCTGCAGTGAACTTTCGGTTCCATGACTTAAATAACAATATGTTACCGAATAATATATCAACTTTATTCATTTTCAAACAATTATCGACGAAGCAACTCAAGAGATCTAAATATGAAGAGTTTAGGACAAAGTCTCAATAATACCCGAAACCAATGAATGTCTGAAATCACTTCAACTTAATGTTCCTGCCTCGCCAGTGCGCTACTGGCTGCAGTGAACCTTCAGTCTCCATAATCCAGCTAATGGCTGCAGCGCGCAACTGTCATGCCATGGTAGGTCATCGAATAGCCTCTCGACTTTATCCCTAGGAATTTCAAAAGAGTTCCAAGGAGTTCAAAATGAGTTTCAGTAGTCCAAGTCACGAAAATGTGAAGTTACCTGACTGTTAGAATACAAGGATTTTATTAGGTACTAAGAGACTTCAAAAAAACAACCAGGGAGATTTAAAATTTCAGATAGGGCGAAGTTTCAAATTATAACGGAATTTCAACTGATATCTGGAATAGTAACAAGATTCCATATATAGGACCCGAAGGGATAACAGAGTCTCGAAGGATGAACAGTAGCAAGGCATCAAATATAAGACAATGTCGCAAAATAAGAAATAAATCGCGCATTGGAAACGAAGTTCAACAAAATCTCAAGTAACGACAAAATCTCGAACAGATCCCGAATGGAAAATGAAATCTCCAATAGTATACAAAGTCTCATTAGAACTAAAATATCAACAAAATTGCAGATAGAAAGTAATTCTCGAACAAGAAACAAGGTCATGACTAGTGAGGAGAAATAGGGTATCAAGCAGAGAATAGGGAACAAGCATTGAATGGTGAGTATGAAACAAGCGAAATCTCAAATAGGAAACGAGGTTAAATAAGGTCGTGAACAAAACAAATTCTTGAATAGGAGGCAAAATCTCGAAGGAAAGCAAGGTTCCGAATAGGAAACAGGATCTCAAAATCACGATTTGAAAACCAATTTCAATAAAGCCTCGAATAGAAAACTGAAACGAGTAGGAAGCAAGATCGAAACAGAGTAGTGGACAACAACTCTCAAATCAAAAAAAAATCATGAATGGAAAACAAGTCTTATATAGAGAACGAGTCATAATCCCAAAATAGAAAAAGAAATCTTCAAACCTTCAAAGGAATCCTCCACAATGTCCTGAATAGGATGAAGCTTAAACAAGTTTCGAATGAGGAACAGGATTTCGAAATAAAATTTCGAGAAACGATTAAATATCAATTATCAAGAAGTTTGATAAATGAACAAAATTTGCAAATAGGAGCCATTACTAGGAAACAAGGTCAGGAATGATGAATATGCCAACAGTATCGAATAATGAATTTCAAACAATTATCGATTTGGGATCTGAAACAAGTTTATCTAAGTAGGAAACAATATCTCGAAATGAGTTTCGACATCAACCAAGATTTCAAAATAGAAACAAGAAATTTCAAGAAACGATCAATGTGTTAAGAAGAATTTAAGGGAAGACTGGATTGTTAATCAAGATACATGGTTTTTTCCAACCATGCAAAAGAAATCTTCTGTCTTCAGTCTATCTTCAGTGTTTCTCTGGGACTGAAATCGCTTCAACTTTTTCAATTGTCCTGACATAGGTTGATCCCTGCGGTAGTGCTCCATATAGCTGCTGAATCTGGAGAGGCGGATCCTTCTGCTGCGGTCCTGGTGCCCCTCGTGCTTGTTCTCGGGCAGTGCGATCAACGGTCTCCGGACAATCTTTGACTTGGTGAGTAGGTGATCCGCAGTACAAGCGTAGTCTCCGTCTTTTGTGACATTCATCGTAGTGGTGTCCTGAGCTGCAGCAGAAAATACAAATGATAGCTGGCTGAATCTGAATCGGAGTCTCCTGTTGGGCTGAAGAAGCGTTGTCTGAGTGTGGCGACGCTTTACGGATCCACAGTAGTTGCTATCTTCATCATAAGTCTTCATGTTCCTCCTGAGCTTCAGTTTTCCGTTGTGTCCTATTGTCTGTGCTACATTCTGGATCTTCTGGCTGGTGGCTCCAATCTTCAGATGAGTCGGGTCCTTAGAAACTTGGATGATCTTCAGTGGTGACTCCAGGTTCTCGATCTGCTCCTCGGTGCAAGATATGTGCTCGGTGTCGGAAAAGTCTAAGTGTCTGAGAGTCTGGAAATCAGAAGTCTTTTCTGGCTCGGAGAGTATATCCACAAGTCTGGCTTGAAAAGGATGGCATGCTCCCTCTGGTTGTCAAGGGACTCTTCAAGCGTCTCCGTCAACTACGTACTACCCATGGGGATAGTAGAGTGATAGAAGGTAGTGGAAGCTCGAAACCTTCAATTGTAGGTGGATCAACAGTTCTGGTGTCGCATGCTTTTGAATTATCTGAAAAATAGAAAACTGTTAAAATAACCTAGACTTACATTCAACAAGTGTTTATAGAATATTAAAATACCTGATACACCTGATATACCTGATATACCCTTATTTCCCGATTTTTCCTATGCTGTGATCAAGTTTCCCTAGTTTAAATCAAGTCCCCCAATAGTACGCTAATACCTAGGTACTATTAGGATAGACCTGTATGGGCCACCACTAAAAACATGTCACGACCCGCTCCCGAATAATCGGACACGAGTCGGACACGCCCAGCCTTCGTCGTTAGACACGACGAGGTAAGCTGTACCAATCTAGGGAAAACTAACCAGATAAACATGAAAGTATAGAATCACAGCATCTAAAAACGTATCCCAGAATGATCACCATAATCCACAAATCCAGATATCATAATATACCAGAATCAACAGGAATGAAAAGTGCTATGAACTCTAAAGTCAATATCTCAAAGTAAAGCTAAGTAATCTAAACCTGAAGCCTCAAGCTAAGCCTCATCCTGCTCAGCTAAATCCTGGGCTCTGGCCCATAGAGTAGATCAATGTCCTGCAAGCATACCTGCAACATATCCTATTCAGGAGCGGAGCAAAGTACAGTTCTAGGTAATGAAACATGAACATGATATGAACAGGGTACAGGAGTACAGGAAAATGAAATACAGGAATGAACATGAAAGTACAGGAAAGTAGTACAGGAAAATAAGTACAGGAACTATAGTACATGAATGTAAAGTACAGGAACATGTAAAGTACAGGAATGAAACTATAATCCTGAAGTACCAGACATGACAAGTGCACAATATCGAAATACATCTAGTCCATGTGACCGGCTGGGGTGAGTACAGGAGCATGCACAGGAGTACATGAATATGGTACGACTTAGGACCCGCGTGCACAGTGCGAGGCCTAAGCTAGGTACAGGAATATATAGTAACCGGGATTGGTCACATGGCTAGTGTATTTCCCCACCCGACACTAATGAGTACAAGAGCAAGGATACAGGAATACAGGAGTACAGGAGTACATGATATCGTGCCATGACGTGTCACAAGAAAGCGTACAAGAATGTAAATGCACAAAACCGTAGAAAAATACTTGCCTGGCTCCGAAAAGTACTGGTAATCAAGAACTGGATGTCTTCCTGAATTAAATTATTGATACAAGTGGGTTAAAAACTAACCAAGATCTAAATTGATGTTTATAAATTAACATGCCAATTATACTATAACATTGGTTTTAAGCCCTTTCTTATCCCTACTTCCCTCACTTATAATTCAATACCACTACTCAATTATATTGCCTTGGACCTTATTCAGTTTCTGAACCCCAATCTCAGATTAAAATCTGAGATTCAAACCTCAGGCTTGACTGAGATTTTAATCTCAGGTTTAACTGAGATTTTGGTTTGCACACTTGATAAAGCATTAGGCAATGATAGACTTTTAACTAGACCAAAAGTGGTTCCTTCCAGTTCAGGTTTTAAAGGTATGACTGTTTGTAAAAAAATTAGAACTGTCCAGACTTCAAAAATCAGTCTAACCTTCAACTGGACACTGATTTCAGTCCACCCACCAAGACTGATATACACCAGGTTCATTCTTAGGACTGGTTTGATTCCTGGACATATTTAAAAGCTGACTACAGTCTACCTATTACATTCAGACATGGTTTAGCTATCATTTACTTGAACCAAGCAACCAACAATATCAACTACATCCAGTTATCTAATCAGTTCATCCTTGAATCCCATCCTATCAAAACCAATGCTATTAGGGTGGACATCAATTAGTTAAGCTAACCCTGCAGCAGAAAATAACTAGATTGATAGGAATGGATTTTGAAGAAGTTAAATTCCTATTCAAACTGAGGTTTCATTTCCAACCATCCCTGAATTTACAATCTAAAATTCAGTCCATATAATCAATCTACCTATCAGTCAGGATTTACAGTCCAACCAATATGAATATTGGTACCCATCAGTGTAGTCAAAACAGTCCCATTGTTCAGATATCATCTAATATAGGTTCAGCCATTATTTACACTCATACTCTGTCCAGAAAGTCTGAGCAGAGGTGATGCATACAGCAACTCCTCTTCCTTCCTGAGTTTTACCCAGAATTTCCCAAGTGACACTAACCTGGTTCATAACCCAGGCTTCCATTCGTGCCCTCCAATAATTCCTTGTAGCTGAAGGTGACCTTCCTCATGAGAACAATTGATCTTCCTACTGGATACTCAAAATGAGAACTGAAACCAATCTAATCTATTTCAAAGAAACGTATTTACACATAATGATTAGGTCCTTATCCTGGTAAGTGACCTGATACCAAAATCTATATTAAGCTAAATAGGAACTAAATGTCAAATTTGTAATTTGTAATTCTCAGGAACACACACACATCTGCCCATACAGTCTACATAAGCTGTTGTCCATAACCTCAATCCCCAGGTTTCAGGAATTATTCCTAACTCAAAAACTTATGGTTCAGTCTCCTGTCACTCAATTACCAGCCTTACATAGCCTCCTACACAACCTATATGCCAATACCCTTTTAAATACAAAGCTTATCTCATCCTGCCTCAAGTCCTATCTGTGATTTAAACCAAAAGTTCAGGACAATTGGAACCTGCAACATGACTAATCAGTCCTAAGTATCAATCCAGTACCCATCCTATCATTTCTTGCCATCCATCATCACTTGTGACACAAGTTCTTAGTTATAGGAACCAAAACCCAACTGGAAATGTGTGTCCCAGTCCTCAACTGGACAGGGAACCATTCAATCTTCCTAAGGTTGGTCTTAGAATTAAGCATTGATACACACACTGTAGCAAAAGACTGAAACATGGATTCTCCATGATCCAAAATATTGATACAACATAAATCATCAATATTAGTCCAGCTCAGTTTATTGATCAATACATCAATTCTTATGAAATCTTGAAAGTCAAGAACATCACAACTTATGCTCGGTCCCAGCTCTCAACTCATCAGTTATGACAATACATCCTATTCAATTCCTATAGCCATGCTTATTAAGGATCAAAAATGATCTAGCAGTTAACACGAGGAAGAGGCAATAATTTACCTGATCGAAGCTAGACAAATCTGTCCTGTGAAGAAGACACAAGCTCTCCTGAGCTCAGATTCCTGAAGCAACCATTTAACAAACACAACATGTTCAGTACACCTAAGTCCCTGTTCTGCATCTCTCCTGCTCCCTGAGGATCGAGGAATGCAGAACAATGCCTTAGATTCCTCCTAGATCAAGTTCTTATCAACACTAGATAAAAGAATGACTCTAATTAACACTGAGAATATATTCCTGGTTCAATAACACCAAGAATTAAATTCCTAACACTGCAAAATATAATCACCAACAACTTACCTAGATCAAAATAGTCGAGCTATCAATCTATGACCTCCTCGCTCAATTCCAACAGATGAAATTCCTTGAGAAGAATGAAAACAACTTATAATTTAATTTCCAAACAACCAAACTAATCAACAGAAGTAAATAAGGATGTTGATCTCACCACTACTGATTACTCTATAGGAACTCCTAGCACCGATCAGCGCTCAATCAAACAGGATCGATCTAAATTATAATGGCCAGAAAACAATGGATCAAGGATTGATCGATCGGAATTAATTGAATTAGCTGAACAATATGATCATTAATGTGATCAAATCGATCAAAAGACAAAAAGAAGATCAAGGACATACTCACTGATCTGCGCATCACTGATCACTTCGAAGAGGGAAGTCGTCGTAGAGGAATGCTAAACCACCGTTCCTACTACTGTAGATCAGTCGATCGCCTGAGCTCCTAACGCCATGGCCGCTCCTCCTTCTCAGAAGCTCTGGATCTTCCACTCATCAATAAAAGAGATTGCAATGATTTGATGGAATTTGGGGAGGGCTGAGCTAGTTATATAGGTAGTTATTGAATTCAAAAGAGGAATTTGTTGGAGGGAAAAGAGAGTGGCGAAAATTCAAATTTCCGTTAGCAGCACATGGCTCCATGTGGGCAGTTGAGGAGAAGAAGACACATGCTCTTCCTTCTCAGCTCAACTATAGCTAAAATTCCAGAGTTTAGTTGCAGAGGCTTAAATGAATAGATTTTAAGTAAATGGGCTTAAGTAAAACAGGTTAAAGGAATGGGCCAACTAGAATGGGCCAACTAGGTAGGTTAAGTAAATAGATTAAGTAAAACCAAATAGTAATTAAATAGAGAGGAGAGGCCCAAATAAATTGGACTAAAGAGAATAAATAACAGCAATATTGGTTTAGAAAAATATTCAGGAAAATTATTGAAAATTAAGATTTCCTGAAAAGTGGAGTTACAGCTAGCAAGAGCATCAGCCTCCATATTCTGAGAACGTGGTACGAATTCAATGAAGAATCCTTTGAATGAAAGGACCAATTCGACTACCACTTGATGATAAGGGATGAGATCAGGATTTCTGACTTCATAAGTCCCTCTAACCTGATTAACAATCAGTTGAGAGTCTCCATGGGCTTCCAGGAATTCAATATCCAATTGTTTTACGACTTGGAGACCAATCAATAGAGCATTATATTCTGCTACATTATTGGAGCATGGTTCATTGAGAGAATAGGCACGGTATATGCTATTTTGTCAGAAGAAACCAAGACGATTCCTACCCCAGAGACAATATTACCTTTAGGTCCAACCCGTGATGCTCCGTCAAAATATAATTGCCAGATGTCATTTTTCAAAGTCATATTACAATCCACGACTTCATCTGGAATGTCCTCATATAACTTTGATGTTTCAGGTATAGGATGAGCAGCTAAGAAATCAGCTAATGCTTGACCCTTCACTGACTTTTGAGGTATATAAACCATGTCATAAGGAGTGAGCAACATCGTCCAGGTAGCTAACCTAGAGTTAAGAATGCTCGGTTTTCTCATCAATACCCGAATGGAATTTATTCTGGAGATGACATGGATAGTCTGTCCTGTCACATAATGTCTTATCTTTTGGACAGCAAAAACCAAGGCCAGACATTCCTTCTCTACAGGAGTATACCTGTGTTTTGCTCCGTCCATCATTCGACTAAGATAATAAATCACTTGTTTATGCCCTATATCACTTTTTTGTGCAAGAAGAGCACCAAGTGAATGATCCAAAGCTCGAACATATAGCAAAAATGGTCTTCCTATCACTGGAGGTACCAAAACAGGGGGATTTGTAAGGTATTGCTTGATGTCATTGAAGGCTTTCTGACACGCTTCATCCTAAACAAATGATACACCCTTCTTTAATAGACGGGAGAAAGGCTGGCATCTTCCAGAGAGATTGGATATAAATCTCCTGATATACACAATGCGACCTTGGAAGCCACGGAGTTTTTTTAAATTGCGTGGAGGACACATTTCAAGAATTGCTTTAACCTTATCAGGATCAACATGGATACCCTGAGAAGTAATGTCAAATCCTAAAAACTTGCCACTGAAAACCCTTAAGAAAGACTTAGTAGGGTTCATTTTCAATTGATGTTGGCGCATCAATTCAAATACTGTCTTCAAGTCTTGAATGTGATCATCTTTTGATCGACTCTTAACAGCAATGTCATCTACATAACATTCTACTATCTTCCGTAGATGTTCTTGAAAGATGTTGCTCATGGCCCGTTGATACGTGGCACCGGCGTTTTTAAGACCAAATGGCATCACCGTATAGCAGTAAACCCCAAGGGGTGTATGAAAAGCAGTATGCTTCTCATCTTCTGGATGCATCTTAATTTGATTATATCCTGAGAATCCGTCCATGAAAGACATGCGTTCAAAACCGCATGTATTGTCTATCATGACATCAGTAATTGGAAGTAGAAATTCGTCTTTTGGACAAGCTGCATTAAGATCTCAAAAATCTATACAAACTCGGACTTTTCTGTTCTTCTTTATAACAGAAACAATGTTGGCAACCCAATCGGGGTGTTGTTCTTCACGAACAAAGCCACACGTGATCAGCTTTTTGACTTATGCTTCAATTGTATCCATCATATCTGATCGAAAACGCCGTTGTTATTGTTTTATAGGCTTAGCATTAGGAAGAATATTGATTTTATGAGTAGCAACTTTAGGATCTAGACCTGGCATATCATCATAACTCCATGCAAAAATATCAATATATTCTTTGATCAGTTTTATCGATTCTTCATTTTTATCTTCAGAAAGATTTTTACTGATGAATATTGGTTTGGACGTAGTTCCATCTCCAACATCAATCTGGACAATCTCGTCCTCTGTAGGTGGTTGTCGTTGTTCAAAACGAAGTTCCCATTGAGTGTCCATCTGTTGAGCCCAAGGATCATTCTCAAACGGTTCAGATTCACCATCAGTTTGAACCATATTTACTGAGAATATTTGTTCAGATTCATCATAATAGTTTCCTCTAACATATGAGGGATGAGATGTATCAGATTCGATAAATTGAATTTCTTCCAAATCTGATGATTGTGAAGAACTAGAAGAGAATTTTTCTTGTATATCGTCATTAAACATATAGGACGGATCATATCCCAACCCATGACGAGTCTTCTGGTAAAACGGATCACCACATAATGGTAGTCGTCTACCTTTGCCTTGATTGAGACCTTGCATAGTCTTCAAATCATATCCCATGTTCTGGATAATCTTGAGAGATTGTTGACTATATCTGTCAATTCGGATTCTTTCTTTATCTTTATCTCTCAAATCATCTGTCTGAGCAACAGGGATATTTTTAGCCAGGCCAAACATAATTTGGCGCTTGTTTTTCTTATCAGACGGAACCACGAAATAAGATTCTTCGTGACGTCTATAAGTTACAAGCTTGCGATGAAGTGGCCATAGGAAGAAGATAGGGAGAAGATGTTAGAAACCTTTGAGCATAAGGTCCAACATCGACATGAAGAGGAAAAGAATTTTTCTTATTGTCAATGTATAAGGTTCCCTCTGTGTCTATGTCATCTTTATACTGATGACTTTGATTATCAGAAGATAAAGTCATTCTTTCAATAAACTTGACAGCCATATACTCGAAAAGGAAATCTTTATTGATATCAAAAAGTACAGAATGAAATATTTACATCATTTATAATTTGACTGTTATGTTTCGGATTAATCACTAGTGGACTATCATCCGTCTTCTGCGTAGATTTGCCAAGATTGACAATCAATGGAGGTTCTGGATCATTCGTACGAAAAGTACGCCCTTTGACCTTGATCACAAGAGGTTGAACTTGGCTTTTAGCAGGAATATTCACTGATTCCTCAGATGAAGCTTGAGTTCTTCCTTTAACCTTGATCATCAAAGGTTGATTGTTGACAGGTTGGGGTTGGATTCGCCCTTTGACTTTGATATTTAAAGGTTGCTCTTCTGGCGGATCTTCATTAATAGATTAATCTTCGGCAAATGATCGATCTTCAGCCATGTCTGATATTTTCTTTACATGTTCTTGTTTGTAGAGCCTTGAATCAGAAAAATAGGCTTCGACACCCTTGAAAGGATTGATATCAGCAAACTCAGTCTTTACAACCCCTTGGGAATCCACGTACTTGAAGCATTGGTGGAGAGTTGAAGGCACGATGTTATGCTCATGTAACCATGGTCTTCCAAGAAGGATGTTGTAGGATACGTCTGAATTAATAACATAGAATGTTGCCATAGTTCGAAGATCACCAATCTGAATCTTCAGACGAATCTTCCCTAGAGGTTTTCTCTTTCCAGAGTTGAAACCAACTATCGTAGTACTAGTGTAAGTCAGATCACTAGTAGGAATCCTCAATGGTCTTAGCATACTTTGAAGAATTATGCTAATGGAAGACCCAGGATCAGTGTAAATTCTGTCAACTTCAATGGATTCAATATATCCAGTGTAGCACAAAGGCCTGTCATGCTTGTTATGCTTCAACAGCATATCTTTTTGTGTAAAGGTGATGTTGGGAATTGCTTTCATCACACTATGACATTGTGGGCATGACACTAGTATATTGTCAGGAGTCTTAAGTTGAGCTAAGCAGGAATCAGCTTGCAGCAAAGCTTCACTCAAAGTTTCGCGACTTTCTTTAGAAAGGCGAAGCAACTCGAAGATAGATAATCTAGTCGGAGTATTAGCTAACTGGGCTAGAATATCAAATTTATAGGGTTTCGTTACCACCCCCTGACTGGAAGTAGACTTCAACGGGACGTCGAAGCGTACCGTCTTCTGTTTTCCCTTTTCAACCACAGCAGGAGCAAGAGACAGTTGAGTTGATGGTGTTTCAACATTCTCAGCTTCTTTGGAGGATCCCTCATAATCTTTGTGGTACTCTTTTCCAGATCTTGTACCAGCAAAAGTTTCTTCTTCGGACTCAGGAGAAGGAAGTACCATATTGCAGGATTTAATCTTCCTTTCCTTAGCCTTCTTCTTGTGAGGATTGTTATGAGGAACTTTAGAACCCAATCCGACAGTGGATGTTTGACTTTGAATTCGTAAAGGAAGTCATATTCCTTTATCATAATTCAAACCTTCTGCCTTTTGAAAATCATAACCCATCTTCTTCATGAGAAGGACAGATTGCTGACCGTACAAGTGAGTAGGCAGTGGACTTTCAACAGGTGGTTCCGTAGAGGAAGAAGAAGAGATCTCTGAAACTACAGGAGAATGAGAAATAGAGTTCTTTGTAGCTACGGGAGGAGAAGGATTCGGGATACGAGGAAAAATCCCTGTAGGAGCTTTTTCATACGCAGCGAAGACTTGTTGTGCCCTGTATAAAGGAATACTATTCATGGCTAGCCACTGCTGATGAGTAAGCTTGAGCTTGGCAGGAGGAGCCAGACTTGGAGGACATATGTTCAATTCTCTCAGTCTATCTTCCAAAGGAATGCCTGTTGACACAAAGTCACAGTCAACCAAATATTGACTATATTGACTAAATAATATCTGTATAAATTCAATACGACACACGACGTCTGCATTCAGTTCAGGACAGACAACAGCTCAGTTTCCGACTCTCAGTGTATTTTCGAGTCTGTACTTTTACATTTTATTGAGTCTAGAAGTATGTACTCTGAGTTATGCTGAGCTCTTGGAACTTAGTCTATAAGCCTACCCAAAATCCCAAGCTCCACCAAAATAAAAATTGCCCACAAGTCCCACTTAGGACCACTCTGTGCTCTGGAGACAGAGTTCGGGCCGAACTCTGCCTCCACACAGAGTTCGGGCCGAACTCTGTCCCCTAGAAATCAGGAACCCTAATTTTAGGGTTAGCTGGTTGCTAGCTGTCCAACGGCCAAATTTTTGAATTTCCCTACCCGAATTCTGGCCGAATTCTGCCTCTAAAAACACTATAAATAGGGCATGAATTCTCTCATTTCAATTCACTCAATCTTCTCTTCTCTTCTCTCCTACAAGCTCAATAAGCCATACCCTTCCCATCTACTAGCCACAAACCTCCTAAGTCTCGAGTGCTCAGCATCTCTTAGTTAGGATTCTTGTGCAAGAGTCGAAGAAGTCGCTTGGACAATTCCAAGCAAATCGCCACTGCGATTCTCTGTTAGAAGTTGACGTGCTCTTCTGAAGAAAAGGCACGGGTTGTAAACTACTATTTCACAAATAGTGGATTTAATCCTGAGCTAGAGTTCTCAGGCCTGGACTAGTCCTCCACGAGGGAAACCAGGTTAAAATCGCTGTGTTTGCGTATGCTCTTCTGCTCTTCATTTATTTTCCGCACTTTACTCTGATTATTTATTGTTGGTGAAAGAGTTATTTTAATTGGCTATTTTTCTATATAAACTCTATTCACCCCCCTCTAGAGTTGCTAAACTGTTCTTCAATTGGTATCAGAGCTCTGTTCTCTTTACAAGGACTAACATCCTAAGAGCTGATCTATGGCAACTACACAATCCTTGATTTCCAATCATGGTGAAGGTCAGTCCACTCATAGGCCTTCCCTATTTGATGGGACTAACTACACATATTGAAAAACAAGGATGAGCTTCTATCTTAAGTCTCTAGACTTTGACCTGTGGACTGTCGTCACTGACGGTTACAAAAAGCCCGCCAGGATAGTTGTCGATGGTGACCTCATTGAGAAACCACACAACAAATATTCTGTCGAGGAGAAAAAACAGGCAAGTCTAGATGCTAGGGCTATTAATGCTTTATTCTGTGCTATAGACAGGAATGAGTTCAACAGGGTCTCTACATGCACCACTGCTCATAAAGTATGGAAACTTCTAGAAGTGACGCATGAAGGAACCACACAGGTCAAGGAATCTAAAATAAGCCGTCTCACTCAAGAATACGAAGCCTTCAAGATGAAGCCAAGTGAGACGATCACTCAAATGATCACAAGATTCCTCGACATCATCAATCCTCTATCTTCGCTTGGAAAGCAGTACTCAAACCACGAGAAGATTCGTAAGCTGCTCAGAGGGCTACCAAAGATTTGGAACCCTAAGGTGACAGCCATCATAGAAGGAAACGATCTCACAACAATGTCAATGGAGACCTTGATGGGTAAGCTTATGACTCATGAGCTTGACCTCAAGGACTTCGAAGAGCCTGCTCCGAAGACCAGGGAGATCGCACTCAAAGCTCATCAACGAAGAGCTAATCATGATGAGACCGAAGAAGATAATTCGGATGATGAAGACCAAGCTCTCATGGTTCGCAACTTCAGAAAATTCCTTCGCTTCAATCGAAGGAAGAAGGAATCTCAAGAAGACGATGAAGAAGAACCAACTTGTTATGGTTGCAAGAAAACTGGACATGTCCGAAAAGACTGCCCATTCCTGAAGAAGAGCAACCGCTATGAGAAGCCATACAAAAAGAACTCATCAAAGAAATATGCCAACACAGGTATCTGGCATGAAAGTGAAGCGAGTGACTCTGAGGAAGAAAAGGACTCTCCTCAAGATACAGCAAATGTGTGCCTGATGGCAACTTCCAACAAGGTATCTAACGAAACTCTGGATGACTTCTCTTTTGATGAACTTGGCGATGCTTTCACTGATTTACTCGATGATCATAAAAAGGTCATCGGTAAATATAAACATGCCAAGGACAAAATCAAAAGTCTAGAAGATGAGATACAAAGAATTTCTTTACTTCTTGATAATGTTAGAAACACATCACCCACAAATGACACTGATGAAGCATCCAAGCTTAAATTAAGCTTACATGATGCTGAAGCACGTATTGAGCAACAAACTCAAGAAATCACTACTCTCAACACGTTGCTTGCTGAAGAAAAGAGTAGACACAAGATTTCCATGACTAAGATTTATGGCTTAAATATTAAGGTTGATGAACTGCAAGCTGTTTCTAAAAGATTAGAAACCAAATTGGGTAAACAGATTGTTCAACCTCAAACCCAATCACATGGGCACAATACCACTCATGCTAGTCAACCACGTCAATCTCATGCAGCACATAACCATGCTTTTATATACACAAACTTTCACAAACCACGTGCACGTAAGAACAATTCTCACTCAGTACACACTCATCATGCACAAAGATACAATCAACATCACTCCACACATAAAAAGCATCATGCCATGCCATATAGACAAAATCATCATGCAATGCCATATAGACAAGATCCTCATATACCATATAGACAAAATCATCATGTCATGCCATCTAGACAATATCAGCATGTCACACATCATAGACAATACCATCACTCTATGCCTCATAGACACCATCAACATGCCACTTATTTCATGCATAATCATCTTCACCATGCTAACTCTTCACATCATGGTCATCCTCATCCTGTTGCTTATAGATATTATTCTCATGCTCCTAGTATAAATAAAAATACTATCTGTACTTATTATGGATTACATGGACACATCTCACCACAGTGCAGAGTTAGAAGACTTGTAGATAAAAGAATATATGCTTGGTTCCCAAAGACTAACTTTTCAGGACCCTCAAGAACTCGGGTACCAAAGGTCACATCTACTCTTGATGTAGGTGGACCTTCCCTCCTCAACTGAAAGTAAGTGGATTCTCGATAGTGGATGCTCGCGACATATGACGGGAGACGCAAATCTTTTTGCATCACTATCGATGAAGAGAGAAGGATACGTATCCTTCGGTAACAATCTCAAAGGGCACATTATAGGTAATGGTATCATTGGTCATCCTCCTTCTCCTGTAATAAAGGATGTCTGCCTAGTGACCGAGTTAAAGCATAACCTGCTCAGCATTAGTCATCTTGCTGATCATGGATATGATATTAACTTTGGACAAAACAGTTGCTACATTTATGATAGGTCAACAGGAGACATTGCTTTTGAAGGGAAAAGAGAGGACAACATCTACATTTTCTATCTTTCTATAAATTCTAACAATGCAGGTAGATGTCTATATGCCCACAAAGACGAACGACTACTTTGGCACCAGCGTCTTGGTCATGCCAACATGGATGCTATATCCAGGCTTTCCACCAAGAAGCTAGTGAGAGGATTGCCTGAAATCTCGTTCAAAAAGGACACGGTATGTGCCGAATGTGAACTAAACAAGGCAACCAAATCCTCATTTCATTCTATCAACTCTGTAAGTACTACTAGACCCTTGCAACTACTTCATATGGATTTATTTGGTCCTAGTAGAATAGCTAGCCTTGGAGGCAAACTTTATACATTTGTTATTGTTGATGATTTTTCGAGATTTACATGGGTTTTCTTCCTCGCTAATAAGAGCGATGCTATTTCTGCTTTCAAAATTTTTGTAAAGAAAGTTCAAAACAAAAAAGGCTACATGATTACTCGAATCCGAAGTGATCATGGAGGCGAATTCGTAAATTATGATTTTGAAAGTTTTGTAATGCAAATGGTTTTGATCATGAATTTTCTTGTCCTAGAACTCCTCAACAAAATGGTGTTGTGGAGCGGAAGAATAGGACTCTTGGCGATATGGCTAGAGTCATGTTGAATAAATTTTCTTTTCCGAAATATTTTTGGGCAGAGGCTGTAAGTACAGCATGCCATATTTTGAATAGGGTGCTTATTCGTCCCATTACGAAGAAAACACCCTATGAGCTTTGGTTTGGGAGAACCCCCAATGTTTCTTATTTTAAAGTTTTTGGCTGTAGATATTTTATCCTTAACACCAAAGACAACTTAGGCAAATTTGATGCCAAAGCTGACGATGGTATCTTTCTTGGTTATGCCGCCAAGAGTAAGGGATATAGAGTTTTCAATAAACGCTCACTTATTATGGAAGAGTCAACAAATGTGACTTTTGATGAAGACAACAGTGCAGCAAGTACTCTTGATGATGACGTTGAGCCATCAACTTCTACTCCAATGAATACTTCAACCGAAACTAATTCTCTGGAGGGTTTGCCTAAGAAATTCTCTTTCAAACCTTCTCATCCAGAAAATTTAGTTATAGGAGAAGTTTCACGTGGAGTAACTACTAGATCATCACTAAGAGACTCCGTTGCTAGCACTGCCTTCATTTCACAAGTAGAGCCTAAAAACATTTCTGAAGCTTTTAATGATGAATTTTGGATTTCTGCTATGCAAGAAGAACTCAACCAATTCGAGAGAAGCCAAGTATGGAACTCGTTCCTAGACCGGTTAATCACTCAATTATTGGTACTAAATGGGTTTTTAGAAACAAAGTAAATGAAGATGGTTCAGTCACACGTAACAAAGCTCGTCTAGTAGCTCAAGGATACAACCAAGAGGAAGGTATCGACTACGATGAGACGTATGCTCCTGTTGCTAGACTAGAATCCATTCGGATGCTTTGTGCTTTTGCTAATTTTCAAAACTTTAAATTATTTCAAATGGATGTTAAAAGTGCTTTCCTGTATGGTTTTATCAAGGAGGAAGTTTATGTGAAACAACCCCCTGTCTTTGAAAATCACAAATTTCCCGACCACGTATTCAAGCTGAAGAAAGTGCTTTATGGCCTTAAACAAGCCCCCAGAGCTTGGTATGAAAGGCTAAGCAGTTTCTTGCTTGAGAAAGGTTTTTCAAAAGAGAAAATTGACACTACACTGTTTATAAAATCTTTCAAAGACACTATTTTATTAATTCAGATTTATGTTGATGATATTATTTTTGGGTCTACTGATGAAACTCTTTGTCAAGAATTTGCCAAGTGTATGCAGACGGAATTTGAGATGAGCATGATGGGAGAGCTCAACTACTTTCTTGGTCTGCAAGTAAAACAACTGGCTAATGGAACTTTCATCTGTCAATCGAAGTATACCAAGGACATGCTAAAGAAGTTCGATCTTGACAACATCAAACCAATCAGCACTCCAATGGCTACTTCAACCAAACTCGAACCAGATGAGAGCGGCAAACCCGTTGATCAACGTAAGTATCGAGGTATGATAGGCAGCTTACTTTATTTAACTGCTAGTCGCCCCGATATCATGTTTAGTGTTTGCCTATGTGCTAGATATCAAGCAAATCCTAAGGAATCTCACATGACCGCGGTTAAGCGTATCTTTCGATACCTTAAGGGTACGGTTACAGTGGGCCTATGGTATCCCAAGTCAACATCATTTGACCTCATCGGTTACTCTGATGCTGACTTTGCTGGATGCAAGGTCGACCGTAAAAGTACGAGCGGCACGTGTCATTTATTAGAAAAGGCTTTAGTCTCATGGTTTAGCAAGAAACAGAACTCTGTCGCACTATCCACAACAGAAGCTGAATACATAGCAGCTGGGCGTTGTTGTGCACAAATTCTATGGATGAAGCAAACCCTTGAAGACTATAAGTTATCTTTTATGCATATTCTTATATTCTGTGACAATACTAGTGCAATCAATTTGACTAAGAACCCTGTCTGCCACTCACGCACTAAACACATTGAGATCAGACACCACTTTTTGCATGATCATCAGCAAAATGGCACGATTAACTTAGAATTTATTGACACTGATCATCAGCTGGCAGATTTCTTTACTAAGCCACTATCCGAAGAGCGCTTCAATTTTCTTTGTCGTGAACTTGGAATTTTAGATGAAGCAGTTATAAATTGAAACTCACCTGCGTAAATATCGAGTATATTGTGATTCCTTTTCGAAGAATTTGGTATGGGTACAAGCCGAAAGGGTCCTTCTGACAACAAGGCGTAAAAGCCTAAGCGATACGGTGCACTAGTCCTCAGGACTACCGCTAGCTGGGATCCGGCCCCTGCAGCTAACCCATGGCAAATTTGGACTATTGAACCACAGTATATGTCCTTATTTATTATATGGCTCGTTTTCGATTTAATATTGCCTAATTGAGATTTTCTAAAGTTCATTCTGGTTTCTGAGTACCTCTCTATCTATTTTTTAAATTCAACACTCTTTGTTGACCTCAACTACCTTTTGTTGACCTTAACTAGTTACCACAACTTCTGCTATCTATCGTCATGCCGTTCAAATGTTCTACTGCAACTTAACCTTTGATGACCTTCATATTTATTCACGAGTTGCAGGTATCAATATATCTTTTGATGACTTTGACTTAGCCGAATATCTTGATCTTTTAGAGCCCAATTCTTGGAAAAAGCTAGTTGACGCTCGCTCGTTCCGTTTTCCCGACGAAATTTCCCTTGAGAGCTTCAAGGACGATTTGTGTACTCCATACACACGTCCTCGCAAGCTCACGGCTAAATATCTCAACCCATATTTTTCTGACCTTCATTGGATTATTTCTAACACTATTCTACCCAAAACAGGTTCCCATGATGACATCACTTATCTTGAAATATCTGCTCTTTATCATCTTCATTTTGGAATTTCTTTCAATCTTCCACGTACCATGATGGACTGGATGATTCACTGTAGGAGGAAACCACGAGCTTTGGTTTATCCTCTGTATCTTTCTTTGATCTTTCGTGCTTTTCATATACCACTTGATGATTGTCCGTTCCTGTCTGCACCTGCCTTTCTATCCAAAGCACGACGCCTTCAGCCTGTCGCTGCTTCTGAGTCATCTGAGCACTCTGCTGATGAGGAGCCTGACGCCCCTCCTCTTGGTCAGGCTGCACCTCCTCCTTCTGCCACTCTTGAGTCTCTTCAGACTATGCTTCGCGATCGCTTTGCTATTGAGGATGATCGCTGGACGCAGCAGGATTACCGTACCACCTTGCAGATCAGTGCCCTTGGGAACTCTCTGCATGATATGCGGTATTCGCTTGCTCGTCATCCTGATCTGCATGTGCCTATTGAGCGGGATCCAGATCGCGCGGGTCATCGTATAGACGATCCGTGGGTCATGAGGTATATGGATCCTGATGATGCTTTTGTGGATCTTCAGATGTTCCAGGACCTTTTCGATGTTCCAGGACCTTCTCGTGCTCCATGATGGAGACTGGCTTGATATGCTGCTGCCACTGCTGATGGTCTTAGTTGCCTTTTGATTTTAGTTATTTCAGTTTGTTATGGATTTATGTACTGGATTTATGTCTTCAAACCCTGATGATGTGCTGGTTGGTGGATAACATTTTATGCTATTTTTCGTAGTTCTACTTTATGTCAGTGACTTGTTTTATTAGTATTATACTGTTTCTTCTCTGCTTGGTGTGGTTGGATTACTTTTCATTATCTATACTGCCATTCCCATGCTTTTCCTTATGCAGTCTATATGATCCTTTATATTGCTAACTGCCAAAAGGGGAAGAAATATGTATATTTGTGTGCTTGTGTTTGCTTTTGGGAAAATATTTTTATCAGGCCACAGGTTCTATGCATTATTTACGGGGGAGAGCTATTGATTCTAGCCCGGCACCGTTCACTGATTACGGGGGAGCTATCTTATTCTAGCTCGGCATTGTTTATGGGGGAGCTGTGTTTTAACCAACTGTGTCCAGGTATGAATATTGAAATATACATTTATTATTTTGTCAATTATCAATATGGGGAAGATTATTGACACAAAGTCACAGTCAACCAAATATTGACTACATTGACTAAATAATATTTGTATAAATTCAATACGACACACGACGTCTGCATTCAGTTCAGGACAGACAACAGCTCAGTTTCCGACTCTCAGTGTATTTTCGAGTCTGTACTTTTACATTTTATTGAGTCTAGAAGTATGTACTCTGAGTTATGCTGAGCTCTTGGAACTTAGTCTATAAGCCTACCCAAAATCCCAAGCTCCACCAAAACAAAAATTGCCCACAAGTCCCACTTAGGACCACTCTGTGCTCTGGAGACAGAGTTCGGGCCGAACTCTGCCTCCACACAGAGTTCGGGCCGAACTCTGTCCCCTAGAAATCAGGAACCCTAATTTTAGGGTTAGCTGGTTGCTAGCTGTCCAACGGCCAAATTTTTGAATTTCCCTACCCGAATTCTGGCCGAATTCTGCCTCTAAAAACACTATAAATAGGGCATGAATTCTCTCATTTCAATTCACTCAATCTTCTCTTCTCTTCTCTCCTACAAGCTCAATAAGCCATACCCTTCCCATCTACTAGCCACAAACCTCCTAAGTCTCGAGTGCTCAGCATCTCTCAGCTAGGATTCTTGTGCAAGAGTCGAAGAAGTCGCTTGGACAATTCCAAGCAAATTGCCACTGCGATTCTCTGTTAGAAGTTGACGTGCTCTTCTGAAGAAAAGGCACGGGTTGTAAACTACTATTTCACAAATAGTGGATTTAATCCTGAGCTAGAGTTCTCAGGCCCGGACTAGTCCTCCACGAGGGAAACCAGGTTAAAATCGCTGTGTTTGCGTATGCTCTTCTGCTCTTCATTTATTTTTCGCACTTTACTCTGATTATTTATTGTTGGTGAAAGAGTTATTTTAATTGGCTATTTTTCTATATAAACTCTATTCACCCCCCTCTAGAGTTGCCAAACTGTTCTTCAATGCCATCCCATAGATGATCCAAATCATCAGGATCTGGAATAACATGAGAAATCATGTTGCAGGTTTTGACTTTCTTACCTTTCTTGGATTTTGAAGTTTTACCTTCATCATCTATTTCAGGTACTAAGTCAGGATGTACCCACATAATTTTACCATTCTTTAATGTAAAAGGCAACAATCCTTCATTTTCCTCCCTAGCAAGCGGAATATTCATAATCTTTATCGTCGCCTTCGGGATTGGGATAATTCCATCTGGTACTTGTTGTGGAGGAAAATCTCCAAATTGAAAAGAAACCATATTGGTTGTAACCGTATGGTCATCATTGGTTAAAGCGATAGCACCACCATTTATCAGCTCTTGGATTTTCTTCTTCAAAACATAGCAAGCACTGGTAGGATGATTTATGTATCTGTGATAGATACAATATTTGGAATTGTCAGTCAGATTCACCTCATTAGGCCTCTTTGGCTCCGGAATCTGGAGTTTGCCACTCTTCACCAGACATTGGAATATCCCTAGGATATCACTTTCGTCAAAAGAGTATTCTTTTTTTGGCCTGGAAGATTCTTGATTATTCGACGTCGTTTTATTCTTGGAAAGATTGACCATAAGAGTGTCTTTTCCTTTCATATTACGATTGCCGAAATTATTACCAGGATTACTTTTCTTTTCTTTATCCTCAGAGGCAAAAATCATCCCATGTTCACAAGCCAACCTACCATTGGTCTCGGCAGAAACTGCTGCTATGATAAACGAAGCCCAATCTGTGAATTGGGAACCCGTGAAGACAGCGATGGATGGTCGCAGATTCATCTTGCATGTATCAATCAGCGCTGAATCTGGCATACCAGGGGGCATCTTTAGAGTCACCTGTCGAAAACGTTCAATGAACGTCCGAGTATCTTCTTTCTCCTTTTGCTTGATTTCTATTAAGGAGGACATGTTCATGTCCATACCTCCTTCATAGAAGCGAGAGAGAAACATTGCCTTAAATTCGTCAAAAGACGAAATACAATTGTCGGGTAAACTACGATACCAGTCGTAAGCTGAACCCGTCAAGCATCCAATGAATACTCGAGTAAGAAGAGCATCATTTTTCTGCAAATGTACAGTCATAATATCAAAGTAATTGATATACTGACTAGGAGAAGCCTTTCCATCAAACAATACCATTGACTGTGGCTTGAATTTCAGTGGAAAGGGTACATCATTCCAATGAGGAGGATAAGGTTGCTTAATCCCTAACCTCTGGAGTTGATCCTTTTGCTTCAAAACGTCAAACTGTGCTTTAAGCTCACGCACTGCTTAAATGGCTTCACAAGTTTGCGGAAGCACATTTGATTGAAAAGTTGTTGGTTGTACCGTAATCCCCACCGGAGATGGTACATCTTCTGGAATGATGGGATCTGGAGATGCAGAATTTTGGTTAACAGCAGGCTCTTGGATATTCAAAGGTATATCAACCCCTTGGCTATCTTGAGTTGGTGCTGCTACCTGTACCGGTGTTACTATTGCTGGTTGAGCAGTTTGCTGAGCCGTTATTATCTGGTGCATGCTTTGCATCATGTTAAGCATGTCTTTCAATGATTGCTCAACGGAAGTGAGACGTTGTTCTGTATTAACAGATGACGTCTCTGGTTCATCTCCAATAGAGTAGGATTCAACCTCTCTTGAAGATACAGAGGGATTAGTATAGAAGTATGAATCGACACTATCAGTTTCTGACTCAAGAGATTGAGTACCCCCAGCTTCAGATTCATAAGTCTGCAATTGTCTTTGTCTTCTTGATCGAATATTCTGATATACTCCTTCAAAAGGATCAAAAAGTCTGTTGAATTGTTGTTGACCTGGGGTTTGGGACGTGTTCCGTCTAGGACATCGTCCTCTGTTGGTGTGAGATGCCATATTGACTGATGCATATGACAGCTCATCAGCTTGTTGTTGGGGCGCATTAAAATTTAACCGATCAAAAACTGACCGTCTGGAAGCCAAACAACAACATTTGATCACAATCTGGTGACACTCACAGTAATGATTTTCTTAGGAGAGTGTCACGAGAGATTGTCTATTTTTACGCTTTTGTATTAGCAATTCACGTAAATCAGAAGGAGTAGAAGGAGTAGTCTTCTTTATTACATTTGGGGTAGCAAAACGTTTAATCTCTTGTGTATAAAGAATATTACTGGCTGCATTCGCAGAACCAAACTGTACATTTCTACGCGTTTGGAGTTGTGTGCGCAAATCTAGAAATTTTTGAGCACGAAGGACTCTATTTTCATTGCGTGTGATTTGTAGGTTTGGTACTTTGCGTAGAGCAGTATAAAAAGGTTGTTGGTGTAGAACTGAAGCTTTACCAACAACATTTTTACGTTGTATGCATTTAGGTACATTCACATTAGATGTAAAAATATCGTTGTGAATTTTATCTATACTGTCACAGACAGGAGACTTACCTTTACGCGTAGAGCGTAAAAATTGACTATATACCACGTCACAGACGGAAGATTTTCCTTTATGCAAAGAGCGTAATTTTTGTGTGTCTACCATGTCACAGACGGGAGACTTATTTTTACACTTAGAAGCACAAGCATTAGAGTCTGCCTCATTACAAATGGGAGACTCGTTCTTATGTACTGAGCATAAAATTTGGTTTTTATCCACTGGACGTAAAACATCATTTTTACGCACCGGGCGTAAAACCTGATTATCTTCACCGTCACAGACGGGAGATAAATTGCCACACTTAGAGTGCAACGCTGAAGTAAGGACTGTCTCGTTACAAATGTGAGCCCCTACGACAGGAGTGGGAAGAATTCCCTTGCCATCAGAAGCAACAGAGAGATCAGAAGCTATTTTGGATTTAGGAATCCAAACTTTTCTTGCTTTGCGAGATTTTTGAACATTGGAGCAGCGAGAACCACCCCCAGTTCGAAGCATCTCTTCATAAGCAGTCTGGTCGAAGTGTACAACCAGAGTCTTCTTTGTCGATCCAATCGACACATCATCATATTGAGCAATTACTTCCTCATCAGAGGAGAAGGTTGTCCCCAGCATAGTCGTCATTTTTGTTTCACTTAACAAAATGCCTGAAAATCAGCTTTTGAAAATAAAACGAGAAAAAGTACAAGAAGTACAAATTTGATTCTGGAAAGTATTGCTATGGAAGTCTGATCTGTAAATGATCACTTTGTTCCTTGGACCATACGATGATGATGAAGATCACTGCTAGAAGATGAACAATTGGAAGAACTAAGTCACCAGAAAGGTATCGACGCACTTGGGCACTGATGGCGAGGCCGAATGCTTTCCTGCTTTGCTTCACTCTGTTCTAGAAGAAAAGTTGAAGAAGAATGCTCTGAAAAAAATCAAAGTCTCTGGGCTCTGATCTCTATATATTCTCTCCTCTCTCTGTCTGTCTGTCTTATGAGAAAAATAAATCTATTTATAGACTTGGCTTCTTATGCGTAAAAACCTCAGCAAAAGTTCCGTCTTTAGGCTAATAACTGCCACCCATGACTGAAGTCATCCTCTGTATACGTTGACACGTGTCCCATCATTTCAATAAGAATAGGATGCACGTACACACGTTCTTCGAGATGTGTGGCATGAAAGCCATGTAGGCAAACCACGTTCCAAATTGGTGAAGAAGAATAGGGCGTAAAAACAACCCAAAATATACTCTGAGCGTAAAGTAGTAGACTAGGCGTAAAATAGCCCTGACATGGACTTCCCGCGTAAAGTGGTTGTTAAACAACCTTGAGCGTAAAAGTAGCCCTAATAAACTTTATGCACACGTCAACTTTTGAGCGTAAAAACTCATACAGTCTCCATGCGTAAAAGAAGCCATACTGTGAGCGTAAAATAGCTCAGTCCACATACTAAACGACAACATTGGTCTCTGTGTAAAACAAATCCCTTCGAATTTTGTGATATATGCCATCATTAAATCTTCATGTACTTTGCATTAAATGCAAGACTCGACAGCTTTGTCCAACGTAAAGCGGTTAGCCTGTCTTAGGCGTAAAACTATTGGCTTGACCCTGACGTAAAGTGATTAGCCTATCTTAGGCGTAAAGTAGATCATTTTGAATGAAATGCTCCATCTCTTTGACTCATTCTATGAAGCACTTTTTATGCTCCTACAATCCTTCCAACCAACCAATTATCCTTCTAGTTTTATTTTAGAATGGTCAATTTTACGATCCATAGTTCCTCCGGTCATTTTCCCTAATTTTGCTACTGTCGTACTATTACCATTTCAAGTCTCCGACCTACGACCTCCAAATCTCGAATTAATTGCTCCAATCAACTAATTACCCTTTCAATTTCATTTTAGAATGATCAATTTTACAATTTCAGGTTACTTCGATCATTTTTCCTAATTTTGCTTATATCGTGCTATTACAATTTTAAGTCTCTGCCCTTCAATCTTGTCGCAACCTACCATTCGACCTCCGAATCTCGGATCAATTACTCCAAACAATAACTAACCTTCCAAATTTTATTTTAGAACGATCAATTTTATAATTCCAAGTTGCTCCAGTCATTTTTTGCAATTTTGCTTCTATCAGACTAACACCACTATAAGTCTCTGATCTCGTCGCTACCTACCCATTCAATCTTCAAATCTCGAATCGATTTCAGTTTAATTTACATTATTTTTCTCTTAATTTATTTTTACATTGGACATACATCGTTTATTATTATTTCCTAATATTTACAAATCAAAAAATTACCTACTAATTCTTTTCTTATTAATTTGAATGAATAAACACTTTGATCCAATGGTATAATTTTATGTCCACAATCTGATTAGTGTGATCGTGTGGATAACAAACAATCCTAGCCACTTAAAGAACTCAAAACCTAGTCGTTTCACATTTCTCTTATACCATCTTCAACATTCAACACTTTCAAACACTCTTCTTTTAATTCCACGAATAATAAAGAGCCTCGTGCCACATATGTAATCTTTGTTTCAATATAATAAAGATCATTTTGAATTACTATTGTTTTGCTTCAAGTTTTGAAGCTGTTTATTCAATATTTCTGCTTGAGACTTCTGTGCATGTAATCGGCCGTTATAGAACCCGCCTTACACGAGCGCAATCTAGGCTCGTACGACATCACGCCTTAGCGAGGATGATCGCTCCTACAGGAGCGGGACATGATGGTCGGTCGGTTGGAGAGAGGTGTCCTTGGGTGATGAGGACGATGATGGGGTGAACTATGGTAGTGACACCTGTGGGTGGCCAGAGAACTGTGATGGAGGAGCAAGGTCGGGTCAGGTGTTGCTGCATTGATGGCGGAGGTGGTGTGACGTCCGTGTCGGCCTGTCGACACACACACGATAATTGGATTGGGTGTTCTGTTTTATCGGACACGAATTTGATTGTAGTTTGTAACGTGGTGGAATAAGATAGGTTGGACACGGACACACGGGTCCGGACAAGGTTTGGGTGGTAGTTTGTTTGGATGTTGGTGATGGCAATGGTCGAGGGTGAGAATGATGGCTGTTGATAGGAAGGATTGGTTATAGGTCGTGGCCGTGGTGGCTTGTTATGCCGGAGGGGCTCGGCAAGGATGGATGGCCGAGAGAGTTTTGGAAGAACGAATACCAAGTTGTTATATACACATAATTCAATGGTTGAAGCCCAGTAAGGATAAGAGTAATCAAAACTAAATATTGTTTGAATTTATTGCTTTAATCTGAGAACTTGATTGTAGCCATTAGATAGGTAGGATTATTTATTTAGATATACGTAGATTTATGGACAGGTGGCTTGCGGTATATGAACAAAGATAGTCGGTTATAGTTTTGGGTCAAATAGTTATTAGGATTAGGATATGATTAATATAATTTAAATCGTATTAATTTAAATAAACTTTAAATATTGTAAAGCATATATTTTTTTTATAAATCAAAATCTAATTCAATAACTCTAAATTTAAGATTGAATAAATATTTAAAACTAGTTTAATATAATCTTAATACATAAATTTGAATCAAATAATATTTTTAAAATCAAATTAATTTAATCGAATCAACTAATTGATAATACTACCAATCTTAAATTCGATATCTGATATTGTCAAAAGTTTTAAGATATAGAATAACTTTTGATCTAATCACAATCTTCTTAATGATTGCCATAATATTTAAAATATTATTCTATATTCATAAATAATTCAAATTGTATGAGTTAAATCCAAATGAAATAAGCGATCGACATAACCTTTAAAATAACATTTAATTTTTTTGTCAAATAACATATTTCTAATTAAAACAATATTATTTATTACGATAATATAGATAGTATCCAATGTCATCGAATAATTTTAAGACATATTCCAAAATTCTATAAATATTTATAAGTTACTAAACAATTTCAAATTTAATATTTAATAAGTCCAAGGTAGTAACAAAACATCTTAACAATATGATTTAATAAAATATTTATTAAAACAAATTAGCACTATCAAAGTATTTAATTTAAAACTAGTTTTTGATACGAATTAATCATAAAATTATTCACAAAGTCTCCACGAAAATTACCTTCAAGCACAATAAAAGAAAAAAATACATAAGAAAATTCGAGAAGAGGAGTTACAGGCTGAGCCGCCTATGCCACAACTCGGTAGAAGCATCACTGAGTGCATATTGAAGAAGCCCTCGTCATCCAATCTTCCAACCGACACTAGGTTAAAACGGATATCACGGACATGACGGACATATTTTAGAACAAGAATTGTACCCATCTTCATCCTCACATGCACATCTTCAATGGCAACCGCCTTCGACATATCTTCGTTGCCCATCTTTAACACTCCACAGTCACTTGTCGTGTAAGTGGCAAATAGTGTCATATTGTGAGATACGTGCGCTGAAGCATCCGAGTCCACCAGCCAAGAATTGTCATCGCAAGCGAGGTTCATAACAAACTCATCACCTACAACGATCATATCGCCTCCATGTGCCAAGATCACCGCTGTAATATTCTCACTATGCTTCCCCTTGTCATCCTTCTTCTCAATCTTCCAAGCGAAATAGTTCCGCTTGATGTGGTCTTTCTTGTCACAATGGTAACACTCTGAGTCCTCGTACTAACCCTTGGACTTACCTCTGCTCTTGTCTCTGCCACCACCTAGATTCCTGCTTTTGCCTCTTTCACGGCTCTCTGAAACTAGCGCCTCTAAGTGGGATATGGATGAAGTGCCCTGAGAACGTCTTTGCATCTCTTCATTCAATATCCCACTCTTAGTAAACTCCAGACTGACCACACCTTCAAGAGCAGAAGTGATCACAGATACTCGTGCGGTCTCCAACAAGTCTGGCAATGTACATAGCAACCAAAGTTTCTGAACCTCGTCGTCGAACTTGACTCTCATCGAGGATAGCTGGTCAACCACTCCCTAGAATTTACTCAAGTAATCCGTAATTGACGCACCATCTTTGTACCGCAGATCCATCATCATCCGGATTAGGAATAACTTATTTACTCTGGTCTACTTAGCATATAAAGATTCTAGCTTATCCCACAGTGTCCTCGCATACTCAATACTGGCAACGGGATTATACACATTCTTGTTAAAGACCTGTCTTATGTACCCACACACCTATATATGCTCGAAATTTCAGCCCTCTTCGGATTTACCACTGGACCTCTCGGAAGCAAATACCGACAGATGTAACTTCTTAGAAAATAGCAAATCTTTTATCTTGCTCCTCCAGTAGTGAAAGTTGGTACTGTTCAGGTTTATAATGCGCACCGGCTTTGCGTCCATCTCTGTTTTCTAGTTTGACTATCAACTCCTGACACTTCTCTAAATCCAAAGCTTTGATACCACTCTGTTGAAAACGAAGCGCGGAAAACGTTCCCCCAAACCAGTGAGTTCTGTGCGAGAATCGAGTAAAATCACACAAACCAAAAATGCCAAACACAAATCGTAGACACGTATATTTTTGACGTAGAAAACCCAAAAGGAAAAAATCACGGGACGATCGAAGTTCAACCCTGGAGAACCTCCATTAATGGAATAAAGAGAATACACCCTCTACAAGCTCCTCCCAATCCAAAAGGATCACCACATTAACTCACTTGAAAGAAGAAAATTTTGATTGTAGACTCCGAAGAACAAGAGATGTCGAAAAATATTCGAAACGTTCTCTCCTTCACAATAGTCTTCAATCATTTCTCTCTCTCTCTCAAAAGTTGTAAATCACTATTGCTCACTTTTTGAGATATATTTTATGGTGAGGAAACACCTAGTATATATAGCCTCAAACCCACAACTAATTGAGGTATTCTACTATATGTAGGAATACTCAATCAAAACCATTGATATATTCCTATTATATATAGGAATATCCAATCCAACTCCATTGAGATATTTCTACTATATATAGAAATACACAATCCAAATCTATTGGAATATTTCTATTATATATAGGAATACTCAATCCGACTCCGGAGTATTTTTCACATAGGTTGGGAACCCTACCTACTCCAGCATTTTTGGCATCTTAATTTTCTAATGTACTATTTTGGCATCCTAAATTTATAAATTATTCTTTTGAAGCGCCTCTCGTCAATTTTGAAGCACATCGAAATCACTTCAAAATTTTAATCTTGTAGTACAAAAGCGTAATTTAAATAATTGTATTGACATATATTCTTTAGAAATTGTCTCAATGTGCTTCATAACTGATAAAAGATGCTTGAAAAGAATGATTTATAAAAGTAGGGTACCAAACTCGAACAGTAAAAAGTTAAGGTACGAAAAATAACCGAACGCTATAATTGGAGTGCTACCAAGATAATGTAGCCTAAGCATATAATTGTAAATATTGAGCTTAATTGCCATTCCGATAATCTTATATTAAACTCCATTCATTCCACCTCTTCATATTATCAAAAGGCTTACGTACGCCTAGACAACAGTGACAGAAGATAATCCGAAATGTCAAATACCCAGGGTTAGTTAACGTTTGATATACTACTATATGTAATAGAAAAAGTTTAAATTTTATCATGTATTTTTTTTTAAAATATATTCTTATCTATCTATACTAATTAAAATTATTCATTAAATTTATTAAAAAATAAAAATAATTGTGTATATAAAAAAAAATATAAAGGGATGTCAATTTGCTCATCTCAAGTAGTCTTATATAATTGTTTTGCTTTGTCCATTGCTTAGCAAAATATTCCATTTCCATGATTATAATAAGAGCATCTCCAACCCTGCAGTGAGTTTAGAAAAATGGTTGCCACATAGGAATGACAAGCTTTCATTTCAAAAATCATTCTCCAATGCAAATATAGAATAAATCATGAAGTTGACATAGCAATGACATGGCAAGGACAATGTGAAATTGGTTGTCTAGATCTAGACAATACACTTCAGAATGACTTTCTCTCCACATCATCAATTATGAATAAAAATATTTATTAAAAAAAGAAAAATTTGAGTGGCACCCCACTTGGATGGTCTATTTGTGTGATGCACCCCACATTGTTTGTAATATGTATAAGTTATCCTACTTTGGATTTACTATATGTATAAGTCATCCCACTTCGGACGTTTTCCGTCAGTTCTGACGGATGGACTTTTCATTAAAAAAAAATGGACCAAAATAACCCTCCTTCCATTGTCTTCTTCCCTGACATCACAGCCCTCCCCCTTCACCGACGTTCGCCTCCCGCCCCCCCCACTCCCCGACGTTCCCCCCCCCCCCCGACCTCGGCCCGCCCCCTCACTGACCTCGCCCCCCTCCCCGACCTCGGCCCGCCACCTCCCCGATCACAGCCCCCCTCCCCCTTCTCCGACGTTCGACCCCCCCTCCCGACCTCGGCCCGCCCCCCCTGACCTCACCCCGCCCCCTCTCTGACCTCGCCCCCCTCCGCCCCCCTCCCCGACCTCGCCCCGCCCCCTCCCTGACCTCGCCCCCCTCCGCCCCCGCCCCCCCTCGCGCTCCCCCCTGCTGCCGCCCCTCTCCCGTCCAGCAGCAGCGGCGGCGGCAGCAGCAGCGGCGGGTGGCAGCGGAGGGAGGAGGAAAAGGGACATTTTTGTCTTTTTTGTCTTTTTAAGGGTCAAACATGGCTGACCGTCAAAATTGACGGAAAACGTCCAAAGTGTGACTACTTATACATATAGCAAACAATGTGGGATGTACCGCACAAATAGACCATCCAAGTGGGGTGCCACTCAAAATTTTTTAAAAAAATCACTACCAAAATAAGTCATATCAGCGACGTATTTAGCAACTCCAAGACAAAACGTCGCTAATTTTTGGGGGTTTAGCGACGTTTAACTAAGACGTCGTTGTTTGTCGCTAAAAGCAACAAATAGCGACGTCTAGCGACTACAATTTGTTAACTGGGAACCTGCGTCGCAAGTTCGTCGGTACACGTCGCTGATGTAGCGACGTACTTTAAGCGGCGTCGTCGTTTATTAAATATCAGCGACGTTTAGCGACGTCTATTTCGGACGTTGCTAAATGTTTCATATAGGCTGCGAGGGTTTCCTTTTCGATCATTCACAAATTCCCCCCCCTCCAATTTTTCGCGCGCGCGCGCTCCTCCTCCGATTTTCCTCCTCCGACCTCCTCCTCCGCGGTGCTCCTCCGGCGATCTCCCTCCTCCGGCCTCCTCCTCCTCAGGTAGCTCCCCCATCTCTCTTTCTCTCTCTCTCTCTCACACACACACACACTCTCCCTTGTCCCCGCTTCCCAGTTTCTCCTCGTCTTCTAGCTCTCTCTCTCACTTCTAGTTCGTGTCCACGGGAGCGTGGACTCGCCGCACGAGCAGCAGTGTGACACCTATTTTGTTGGTTTGGACATGTCGTGTCCCACTGTGTGGACACGAGACTCACAGTGTGACACCTATATACTGATACTGGAAGTTTTTTGGGCATATGAACTGTCAATTTGATGTTTTGCTTGGATTGGAATTCCAATTTAGGGTTCGAGCCCTATTTACTGATACTGGGAAAAATGTTAATATATCCAATTTAGGGTTTGAGCCCTATTTACTGATACTGGAAAAAATTTAGGGTTCTCATGATAATTTCCAGAACTTCTTTGCTCTGATGTAACTTCTATGAAAAATGTTCTTTAAAAGAGCGTTTTGTGTATTTTATGATAATTTTCAGAACTTCTTTACTTTGGGAGCAATTTTAACGAAACTCAATGCTATATATATACAATTTTCTGATCTCAGAATGACCCAACACATATTTCGTTGGGGATTGATGTATTGTTGGTGATTGATGTCTTGTCTCATAATTAGCTTGTTATGAAGAGGTTCACAGGAACAGGCAAATACTGGTTGGTTGGTTTCAGAACAGTGGAGATAATGTTGCAAATTTATGTATGATATCCATCCACATTTGCTAGTGTAGTATGTATGACCGCAACCCACAAGGAGTAGCTCCTTCTTTTTCTCTTCCCCCACCAAGCATCCCCCACTCATGTCACATGCGCACCAACCTGACATTTTGCCCATGTCTTGGTCTCCAATGCCATCAAGTTCCCATCATTTCCTAGTGGCAAAAAAAAAGAAAGAAAGAAAGAAAGCATGGACTGTGTTGCCCAACTTTATTTTTCTTCCTCTTGGGTGATTCCACTTTTCTTTGGTTTTTAGGAGGGGCACTCAGGTGCTTTGCACACTCAGAGGTAGGATAAATCCAGTACAAATTAGGGACTGTCATGTTCAGGCAGTTGGTACCAGTGTTTAAGACTAGTTTGATTTGTATAATTTATGTTAAAGGCAGATAGGTAGGTCCTGTATGAGAGACTGGATACCTAGGTATGATGGCTTGGCTAGTTCATGTTACCCAAAGGAAATTTGTCTATTGATATGGACTTAGATAAATTCATATTGGAAAATGATATTGGAATAAGGATTAACCTGAGAATAGGCTTAACTGAACAGTGATATCAGTTAGCAACTGTTTTCTGAGTTTGAATGTCAGACATTTTGGGAAAATGGTGAGATACACCAAGTCAGACACTGTCCCTACAGCCATTCGACTGGCGAGGTAGAAATCTATGTACGATATTTGCTATAAGGACTTTGCATTAATCTACGGTACGACATCGTGATCAGGACATAGTCCCTACAGCCATTCGACTGGCGAGGCAGAAACTATGTAGCCGTAGATAAAGTTGACTGTCCTCCGACCCTCATCCCTCGGCAATGATGATACAACAACCTATCACTACATCTTTTAGTAGTAGATAATGTCTTAGTATTACATTTTGTGTGTTCATCTTATTGATTCTGTTACATCCTTCAGATACTATATTCGATAAGAATATATACTATACCATATGTACAGAACATAGATGATTCACACTAATGTATGCTAGAATAAATTTTGGGTTGTGTTCTGAGCCATCCGTTCTCACACTTGACAAAAAATGAAATATAACCTTTTTATCTGCCATTCGACTGGCGAGACAGAAATCTATGTACGACATTTGCTATAAGGAATTTGCATTAATCTACGGTACGACATCGTGATCAGGACATAGTCCCTGCAGCCATTCGACTGGCGAGGCAGAAACTATGTAGCCGTAGATAAAGTTGACTGTCCTCCGACCCCCATCACTCGGCAATGATGATACGACAACCTATCACTACATCTTTTAGTAGTAGATAATGTCTTAGTATTACATTTTGTGTGTTCATCTTATTGATTCTGTTACATCCTTCAGATACTATATTCGATAAGAACATATACTACACCATATGTACAGAACATAGATGATTCACACTAATGTATGCTAGAATGAATTTTGGGTTGTGTTCTGAGCCATCTGTTCTCACACTTGGCAATTATGCATGTGAAATATATCGTTGAAGAATATAAAACTTGTGGTCGTACAATCGTCACTTTCGTACGTCAGTTCATGTCGGTCTTCACTTTCTGCAGTAATTATCTTAAAATGGATATGAATTACTATCTACGGAACCGTTCGTGGATGTACAATCGTCATCCTGATGAATTATTATCTGTGTCAATCTTTGCAGAATTATCTTAAAATAGATATGAATTACTATCTGCAGAACCGTTTATGGATGTACAATCGTCATCCTGATGACATGTACGGTGTGCGAGATAAATTTATACAGGGTGTGCAACAGTTCCTGCAGTTTGCCAAGGCGTTCCTTCAGTACATGGACCGTACAAAAATTAAGTGTCCATGTGGGAGATGTCGCAACTTAAAATATTATTCGGAAGTGGATGTGACATATCATTTGTATTCGAGGGGTTTCATGCCAAATTATTATCAGTGGACCGCACACGGAGAACTTGTGCCTTTAGCCCCTGAGCCGGAGCCTTATGTGGAGCCTTATGTAGATGTCCACGAGCATGCTGATTACGACCAAGGGTGGACGAACATAGTTTTCGATGCTGCGGGGCCTAGTTTCGATCCGAACAATCAATATGCAGCTGAGGAGGCACCGAATGTCGATGCTGCAAAGTTCATGGAGTTGTTGGAGAATGCAAGGACTCCTTTATATCCTGGTTGTGATGACCATTCACCGTTGGAGGTGATTACAAGATTGTTGAGCATAAAATCAGATTTTAACATGTCTCAAGAATGCTACAACCGAATACTGGAGTTAATTAAAGATATATTGCCGGAGGGTGGCAAGTTACCTAAAGACTTCTACCGATCCAAGAGAATGGTGAGATCGCTCTGGATGGGCTATGAAAAAATTGATGCATGTCGCAACGGATGCATGTTGTACTATAAGGACGACAAGGATGAAGACGCCTGCAAATTTTGTGGTGCCGATTGCTTCAAGGCAACTAGTACAACAAGAACTTCTGGTACACGCAAGCCAACAGATTTGATACACAATTTGCCTTTGATGCCGCGGTTGCAGAGGTTGTTTATGGCAAAGAAGACAGCTGATAATATGAGTTGGCACAAGCGGGAACAAATAAATGGAGTACTGGATCATCCATCCGACGGGAAAGCATGGAAGCACTTTGATCGAGTGTATCCCAATTTTGCTTCGGAGCCGCGTAATGTCAGATTGGGGCTTTCCTCCGACGGTTTTACCCCATTTGGACTTTCGGGCTCACAATATTCTTGTTGGCCTGTGATTGTTATTTCGTACAACTTGCCGCCTTGGATGTGTATGAAGACTCCTTACATGTTCCTAACTGTTATTATTCCAGGTCCGAAGAACCCGAAGAGGAATATCGATGTGTACTTACAGCCCTTGGTAGATGAGCTGCATCAGTTGTGGGAAGTAGGTGCAACCACATATGATATTTCTAGAAAGCAGAACTTTCAGATGAGGGCCGCACTAATGTGGACCATCAATGATTTCCTAGCCTATGGAATGTTATTGGGTTGGAGCACCCATGGTCGTCTCGCATGTCCGTATTGCATGGATCGCACTAAGGCTTTCCGTTTGAAACACGGAGGAAAACCGTGCTTTTTTGATTGTCATCGACAGTTCTTGCCAAAGGATCATCCGTACCGGAGGAACAGGAATGTTTTTCGTGCTGGCGTGGTAGAGAAGTCCAGTCCACCGCCACGGTGGTCCGGGGACACGATATGGGAGGAAGTTAAAGAATTATCAAGTGCTATTGAAGAGCCTACAGCGGGGTACAAGTGTGATGGATTTGGCCGCGCTCACAACTGGACGAAGAGGAGTATATTCTGGGACCTACCATATTGGAGTGACCATCTGCTCAGACATAACCTGGATGTCATGCATATCGAGAAGAATATATTTGATAATATAATAAATACTGTGATGGACGTAAAGGGAAAGACGAAAGACAATCCCAAGGCCAGGTTGGACTTAGAAGAAATATGCAGACGTCCAGAGTTGCATTTGATAAAGGAAGGCAGTGGGAAGTATAAGCAGCCCAGGGCCATTTTCTCACTGGACAAGGAGGACAAAGGTAAACTTTATAGGTGGATTCAGGGCCTAAAATTTCTATACGGGTACGTATCAAATTTGAGAAGATGTGTTGACCCGAAGGAGAACAAACTACAGGGTATGAAGAGCCACGATTGTCACGTTTTTATGGAGAGGTTAATCCCGATTGCATTTCGGAAATTCTTACCTCAGGTCGTTTGGGATCCACTGACAGAGCTTAGCATATTCTTCAGAGATCTTTGTTCTACTAAGTTACTCGTCGATCGGCTTGAAAAGCAGGAGAAGGATATTGCAGTAACATTGTGTAAGCTTGAGAGGGTGTTCCCTCCTGGATTCTTTGACTCTATGGACCATTTGCCAATTCATCTTTCATATGAGGCACGTGTTGGTGGGCCCGTCGGTTATCGGTGGATGTACCCGTTCGAGCGCCATCTAAACCACCTGAAGAGGAAGGTGAAAAATAAGGCACGGATCGAGGGTTCTATTTGTGAAGCCTATGTCCTTGAGGAGATTACAAACTTTTGTTCAATGTATTTCAAGCCTCATATTGCTACAAATAGAACAAGAGCTCCGAGGAACGACGATGGAGATATAGAATATAATGATGCATTATTGAAAGTCTTCAATGCTCTTGGAAAGCCTTCTGGAAAACTGAAAAAGAGATATTTGAATGATGAGGAACTAAAGGCTGCCTAGTTATATATATTACTCAACTGCGAGGAGGATGAAGTGGAAAAGCTAGAGTGGTAAGTAAAAATCTTCAACGTTCAAGTCATCTATTTGTTGATTATGTTATTATAATTTAACGAGTATATCCCGATATTTATTGGTTTTCAGCAAATTTAATGATGAGGTGAGGTCAAGTAGACCATACATTGCAGATGAAAAAGTAGAAGAAGAAATGAGACTTCATTTCCCGTCTTGGTTGACTGCATATGTACGTAAGAAGCTAGTTAGAATCTTCCTCCATTCACAACTGCACAAGAAATAACTTAACATTAAACTTAATTTTGTATCTTCTCGTGTTTAGGTCGATCATCCGGACGTCATCCTTGAGAATGAATCTATTAGAACTCTTGCCAAGGGACCAATTTATGCCGTCAAAATATGGCCAAGTTATTGCGTGAATGGGTTTAAGTTCAAGTCAACAAATGCTCTCATCAGAGATAGCTTCCTGGATCTTGATTCCACAAAAAATAGTTGCTTGTGTATCAAATCTACAAACTACAAAGATGTCACTCCAGGCAATGATTTCTATGGCGTCTTACGGGAGATCGTGGAATTGACGTACAACTATGGCATAGAGCCTACCAAGATCGTGTTATTCAAAGTTGATTGGTTCGATCCTATACAAGATCAAGGATGAAAAATTGACAAGCATGGTCTTATGGATATTAACTACCGTCGTCGATACCAAGGATACGAACCATTTATCCTAGCAAGTCAAGCTCAACTCGTATATTTTACAACATATCCTAGACGGGGAACAACGAGATACGACTGGTGGGCAGTATGCAAGACTCAGCAGAAGTTCCCCATTCAATATCTACTTGTGTAGAAGAGGTACAAGTATCCGAAGGGGAAGACAAAGGAGATGCTAGTGACGATGAGGAGGAAGAGGAAGATGATGAGGAGGAGGAGGCAAACGAAGAAGTTGAATTTTCAGAGGATGATTGAGAAACTGTGATATTGATGTATTCTTATTTCTGTAATCTTAAATTATGAACTATGATCATTTCTATTAGTATTCAGAGTTTTGAAAACTTAAATTATGAACTCCAATGTATACAGATATTTCTAAACTGTCATTGTATTTATTTATATTTTCAATCATAAACTGTGATTTTGATGTATTCATATTTCTGTAATCTTAAATTATGAACTCCAATGTTATTATCAGCATGGCAGGACGACGCGAAGGCACCTCAGGACGACGCGGAGATAGGCCAGGACGAGCCGTGTCCTTAGGTGAACAGAGAGCTCCGTTACCAGAGGATGGCTCCGGACCATCGTCTGACCCGAGCACTCCATTGTACCATACGGTCGTAGGTCCGGGTGGCAGTACACCTGCGACGAGCAGTTCCAGGCTTGCTGATCATACTCCTTCCCCTAGCCTTCCTACCGCTGACAGCAGCATGGCGGGTGGGGAGCAGGTGGAGGAGGTAGTCCCTACTCCCGCCCGGACGGATCCATACCAGAGCGACCCTCCATGCGCACCTCAGGACGAGACGAGGATGGAGATTTGGGCCGACGGTCCTACGAAGTAAGTTAAATGAATATATATATATTTTATGCATGTCTGTATATCTATATATATTCATTAATACGTCGGTTATCGTTGTATACAGATATCGTCCCTCGTCGGTACAGAGAGCGTTGGGCTCCTTTCTAAGGTCCAACTATGGGGGTCCGTGGATCAACTACTCGGATGCCTCGGAAGAGAGGAAGGCATTCTGGTTTGCCCACTTCAAGGTAACTAAAGATAGTTAATTTAGTATGATTAATATAATTTTAAGCATTTTTTAGAACTTATTATTTTAATTTATAATTCTTGTAGATGACTTATTTTTATCCACCATACCGGGCCAAGCAGATTGAGAGGCAGTTTCCTGCCGTCGCCGCCAAGTTGATCCGTGATGCAATTGACGATCAGAAAGCTCGTCTGCGCTCCGGAAAGCCGATTGCTGGTTGGATCACACCTGACCAGTGGACCACGATGAGGGCTCGATTTGAGGAGCCCCGGTACAGAGAGCGGTCGGAGAAGGCGAAGGCGGCTAGGACGAGGGCCGAAAAGTGGTGTGGTGGATCGATTCCTATGACGGAGCATTTCCGTCGTCTGGTATGTAATTTATTGCAATATATAAGATTTTATTGATAGTAGGAGTATATAATTTTTTAATTTTACTAAAGAATAAAATATAACAAACACGCAGGTACAGAGGGGTGAGGACGCAAACATGGTGACCGTCTTCCTGGCCACCCATCGAAAAGACGGGAAGCTCATCGACGACCGGGCTACTCAGAGCTATGTAAGTACTAATTTAGATTTCGTTAATTTTTAACACAACTTAAAAAAATATACAGATAACCATATATTTGATAATAATTAAATACTTTAGACGTTTATTAGGCTAATTTAGGTAAGTACTGATGTATAGAGATGCACAATGATTTCTAGGATGAGTTTGTTAGGCTATGTGATGAGCGTGCGAGTGCTAGTGCACCGGCAGAGGGAGGGGTTGGTACATCGCAGCCCTCTCCGCCTCAGTCGGAGGACAAGCTCTGGAAGACCGCTGTTGGTGGTCTTCAGAGGGGTACGTACTACGGTACGGGGTCCTACGGCGCATTTGTTGCGATGCAGGCATCCAGGGCTCCCTCTGCCAGTGCGCATTCACAGCCGTCACAGGCCGAGTCATCCCGAGTCGAGGGTACCATTGCCCGCCAGATTGCTGAGCTATGCGACGATATGCTGAGGAGGATTTCTGAACAGCCAGGGTCTCAGGCGCAAGGGGACGCTGCGTCGGTCACCGCACGCTTTGACGAGCTCGAACGTACCATGCGGCACGTACAGGGGACGCAGGAGTCCATTCACGACACCGTTACTAGGATAGCGGCTTCTATGGAGCAATGCAGCGCCAGACTGCTAGCCCTAGAGAAGACGCGGACGCACCCATCTCCAGCGGTTACACTGCCTCCTTCTCCAGCGGTTACACTGCCTCTTTCTCCAGCGGTTGCATTGCCTCCTCCTTCATCGTCGTCGGTGGTTCTTACACCGGAACAGTATGCTTACCTTCTTTCCAGGAGCAGTGATGCTCCTCCTGATCAGCCGTAGTCGACATATATGTATATTGTTGTGTGATGGCCCATTGTTGGGTCTTTTATGTGGTTATACATACATTATTCTTATGTGGACCATTATGTTTGATATTGTTGTTACAATTTTTCATATATCTGTGTTGATTGATGAGTTGTGTTTCAAACGTGTTCGTGATTGTGTGTATCTGTGTTGTTTGATACTGTGTTCGTGATACACACCGTCGCTGTTTGATACTTTGTGTTCGTGATACACACCGTCGCTGTTTGATATGCATTTGTGTTCGTGATTGTGTATCTGTGTTGTTTGATACTTTGTGTATCTGCTGCAAATGCTGTAGGGGATGCTGCAAATGCTGTATTTTTTTTAATTATTTTTCAAAATTAGCGACGTTCAGCGACGTCCAGCGACGAAAGTTAACGTCGCTAAGTAAGTATCGGAACGTCGCTAACTCTGATGAATACCGTCGCTGATCGTCACTAAACGTCGCTAGGTACCACGTCGCTAAACGTCGCTATATGTCGGTACTATAGCGACGTAATAACGTCGCAGAACGTCGCCATTTGGCTCTCAAGCCAGGTCAGCATCGATGCATGTCAAGTCGCTCAACGTCGCTAGGTGACGTCGATAACTGCTGTCATTTTACATCGCTGGTAGTCGCTGAATTAGCGACGTGTATGCGTCGCTAAGTGTCGTCGCAATAGCGACGTATTGCGACGTCGTGTTGTTTAGCGACTAGGTTAATCGCGACAACGTCCAAACGTCGCTAAATACGTCGCTAATTGAAATTAGCGACGTATTTTTCCTGTTTAGCGACGTCCTGCGGCGTCGCTGATTTGACAGATTTTAGTAGTGAATGAAGAAGTGGAGGAGTTATCTTGGAAGTTGGAAAAAATACTTTTTTATTGTCTTCTCAAAACTTTTGTATTGGAGAACACTTTTTAATCTCATTGTCTTGTGTGAATATTATCTTGTCACATAGAAAAGACATTGTCTTGTGGCTCATGCCACATAGAAATCACACAGGAGATGCTCTAAAGGCTAGATGTGATAAAGTGTGTATTAATTCCTCCATGCATGCGTATAGTTAGTAACATGTAACTAAAATTAAGATACTTGCAATTTGCAAACTATGCATATGTTATTGTCTTGCTAATATATAGGGGGTGTTTGGATAGCTGAATCTCAGCTGAAACTGAATGAATTTACCACTTTTTAGCTGAACTCTCAAGAGTTCATCCGTTTGGTTAGAGAGGAAAAGAAAGTGAAATTTAGTTGATGGGACCGAATGCAGTTTCTTGTCCATTTCTTTTTTCTATTTTTCACCTCCTCTTTTTTTAGGGAACTTGGCATGAAACTCCTCCATGAAGGTGCCTTGAAACTCTCATAAAAGTGCAGTGACAGCCGTCGGTGAACGCTAGAATTATTTGCAGTAGTCGGAGCTGTCGGCCTTCGGAGTGCCACCAAAGCGTTCTCCGGTAGCTGTCCGACCGCCCTGGCGTTTCCTGGGCAGCAGCACCGAACCGTCAGGATCAACGGTGAAGAGCAGCCGGCGGTGTAGAATGCTATGCGATGGGATGATGGTTATGGTAAAGATGACAAAGAAATTTTTTTTTTTCAAAGAGTGGCGGTGGTGATGTCTGGTTGGTGATGTGGTTGGAACAATTATTTTTTCCATTTTATGTGGTTTTGTGATGTGGAGAAATGAGCTCTTGGAAGGATGAGCTCTAGGAATGATGTAACAATTTTTTTTGGGATTTTTTGACTTTCATCCCACTTGTTAATATGAATTTGTACTTACATCCCACTTTTTAATTTTATTTGACTTACGTCCCACTTTTCGTCATGAAAAGTATTTATTTTGTCACGAAAAACATTTATTTTGTCACGAAAAGTATTTTCGTGACGAAAAGTGGGACGTAAGTCAAATAAAATTAAAAAGTGGAATGTAAGTACAAATTCATATTAGTAAGTAGGATGAAAGTCAAAAAATCCCATTTTTTTTTCATTTATAATAATCTTACTTTATATTTTAGAAATTTTATATTTACTAATTATATATTAATTACTTGTGTGAAAGAATAATAATTCATATTATGTGAAATTAATTGTATTTTAATAATTATATTTTATATTTAAATTATAATAATCTTACCTTATATTATGGTAATTAATTTAATTATAATAGTTAATGCATTTTTTGCATTTAATTATCGTAATTAATTTAATTATGGGTTCTCATATCTACAATTCCAATATCCACTTTCAACAACCATCCAAACAACCGAACTCGTTTTTTTTTTCCACTTTCAACAATTATCCAAACACCAAACCCATTTTCTTCCACTTGCAGCAGACAAAAAGTGCTACATCCAAACACATTTTGAAAAGTACCACTTTCACACTTTCAACTGCAACTCATCATGACGTAAGTGCCACTTTCACACTTTCAAAGAGTTACATCTATCCAAACAGCCCCATATAGTAGCTTGTGATCTGCAGGAGCTACTACAAATGCACTCATTCGGAGTACTGCGACGCTAAGCTACTGCCTACTGGTGGAACAAGTTGTCGACTCCGGTAGCCTACCCATGTACAAGGTTACCCGCGAAAACGAAACACACATGCAACACCGTCGATCCTCTTTCCGGTCTTCCGGACTTGCTCGCCGCCCACCACTCCGAAGGGGGCTAATCGATCGCTTCCCTGCTTCGACGAGGGGGCTAATAATGAGCGAACAGTTCATCATTCCTCCTCCTCGAGACAAAAAATGCTGAATGGTACCGCTGCTGATGTACGTACTCTGCAGTCGGAGTACTGATACTGGTTCCTCTTGGGGAGTCCACCAGCACAGTTGGATAGGCATTTCGCGAATCGGACATCACGGACGGTTGTAACTTATCATTCCCTCCATTGTATCCGGCAGGGCAATTTTAGGGGCATGATGTGTCAACTTACCTATAAAGGCAGGGCCGGCCCAAGACAGAGACGAGATGGACGACCGCTATAGTCCCCCAATTTTTAAAGCCTTCCGAATTTTATATAAATATAGATATACCACCATCAAATTATTATTATTATTTTTTGAAAGAAAGGTCCAAAAATGATAACAAATAAAATCAGATCAAAGAAAATTCTCGAAAGAAAAAAAAAAAGTCACATAAGTATTGCGTCTCTTCTTCTCCAGATAAAATTGAAATTGCCTTAAAAATTTGAAACCGTTGGGGAAAAAAAAAAAAAGGAAACTGCCTCAAGTAGCTTAATTTTATTGAAAAACACAGAGAAGATTGCCATAAATATTTTCCTTGTGTCTCTCTCTACTCTTTGGCTCTCCCGAACCCGAGGTTCCGACATCATACACAACGCCGGCGTCGGCCATCTTCTCCGGAGAAAACTTTGATACCGAAGGGGGTATCAAAGTTTTGATACCCCTATGTATGACATGTGGGCCCCTTCCCTCTTCGTAAAATGTGTAAACATATATATATATACATAAATATTGAGGGGGGCCCACTTGTCATACATAGGGGGTATTAAAACTTTGATACCCCCTTCGGTATCAAAGTTTTACTCATCTTCTCCTGTGACGGACCACTATCAGGTATGAAAGACTCAAAAGAAATGTATGTATACTTAGTGTTGTGTGTAGACACTACAATGGACAGTAGAGTCACACGGGTCTTGACTCTTGGAATTGTAGAAGGACCAAATTTGTTTAAACATGCTTCTTCTTTTTTTGTTCTATAGACATTTTGGTTGCAAGCTTTGGTCCCTTTGGACCTTTGGTTAATGATATACACATTGACACAAACAAATGGATTCACAAGTCAGTTGTCACATAACATGGGTCATCATTCTTCAGTCTTGGTGTCTTGGTCCTTGAGGAAGGGACTATCTCCTCATATTTCTTTTGTTGCAAGCCTTGCCAAAGAAAAGGTTTTGAGTTGACTACTTGATTTTCGTGACCAACACCCACAAAGAATTACGTCGTCGACTTTTTTTTACTTTTCTTTTCTATCTGTTCATTTTTAGTTTGGACTAAATTGATATATGATTTAATTGTTTTGAGAATTCAATTTATTTACTATTAATATGTTAATTACTAATTTTTAATTGGCGTACCAATTTCTTTTAGCATTTTGTCCACAATAATAGAGATACTCAATTAATAAATGAGTCAAACCACAATGAGTCAAATAAAACTAATGAAGGATTTAGATATTGGAAGCATCTTAGTGAAAAGACTTCAAAGTTGTGGGAAAAAATTATTTAGGCAAAACAAATGCCTCATTTCTAAATTTCTTCCAAGACCTCATAAACTATAGGATCGTGCATGTATAAAGGGTTGGAGCATTCTCAATCATCCAAATATCCCACTCTAGCATTCAAGTCAATGTTAGATAATGTGAGATTTATTAGATTGACTTTATTTGATTTATTTATTTATTATTTTTTGGTTAGTTAAGAATTTTTTAAGATTTTGATAACAATATAATGGACCAAAAAACAATTAAGAGAAGAATAATGCCGACAATAGTCCAAGGATTAGTTATACAAGAAATATCAGTTGCAACTTAGGGGTGAGTATTATTCGATTTTGCACCGGAATCGAATCGAATAATATGTGTGTGTGTGTGTGAAATATAAATTCATGGCAGCAGTTGCTCCTTCCTTGGGACTAGGGTTTTCCGATAGATCCTGTCCTCGCAGAGGGGAGAGGAAGAGGAGGTGGCCACTTATCTCACAATGGACTAGCGAAAGCTCAAGGCTGGCGGAGGAGCGATAGAGGGATGGCTGCATGACGACGCGAGAACGTGGAGGATTTGCATGGTCGGATGGTTAAGCCGATCGATGAAATCACGGCAGCACATGGGAGAATGACTCCACGAAGTGACCCTAGTGGTCAATGAGGAGAGGCATAAGGCTGAGTGGCGGCTGGGTGGCGGACGGTCTCATGATCGAGTCACGGTTCCAATGATCCAATGGGTTTGGCCTGTGTGTGTGTAACCCAATTCGACCCGTTTTTTATCGGGTTTCGACTGGGTTGGACTTTGATCGGGCCTGGACCGGTCCAACACGGCCTTGACCGGACTACGAATCGATTTTCGGACTGTGTGGATCACTCAATATCTTGATCTCCAATTGAAAGAGAATGATGCATGTCGATTAAATGTCATTCGTTTTGACATTATTGTTCAATTAAATGTTATTCTCGATGGTAAGTTGTGCTCTATTGTGTTAAAAAAATATTTTTAGTCCACTTAATGAAAGAGAATAAAAACATGATGATGGAATGGAAGAGTGCTTCCACATTACTAAACACGACGGCCGAATGAAGAAGTGCTTCCAGAGTACTGAACATGATGATCAATGAACGAAGGAGTGCTTCCAAATGACCCTATTCTCGAATACTATTGAATTTGAAAGAAAAATTCTATAAAATTGATATAATAGCGACCATAAGCAATTACATACAAACAAGCTCCTAAAATTTACAAATGCTCCAAAAATTTTACACAGGGATTCTATTTTTGGGATCGTCTCGGACCTCATTTTTGTTCGAGCTGGCCCTGGCATAGCATGTGTCGAAGGTGTTGTTATCAAACTATAATAAACCTTTAAGATATGAGATTCGCTCAATCAAACCCAAAGAAAGTTGGGCTTAGGGCTTGTTTGGTAACAAGGATTTGGATTTGAATTTGGATTTGGAAATCCAAAATTCAAATCCAAATTCAAATCATGGATTTCTGAATCCAAATCCAAATCCAAATTCAAATCATGGATTTCTGAATCCAAATCCAAATTCAAATCCAACTCCAACAAAACATAGAATTTTGTAAACTATAATTATGATAATAATATATTAATTTAAAAATAATAAATTAATTATTAATTATTATAATTTAATTAAAATTATAATTATGATTAATAATTAAAATTTTATTATAATTATGATAATAGTTATGATTAAAAAATTATTAATTAAGACTATAATGATGATTAAAATGACATATTAATTAAAATTTTAATAATATATTAATTATTAAATAATAAATTATTAATTCTGATGATAATTATGATTAATATATTATTAATTAAGATTATTAAAAAATAGTAATTAATATTTATAATTAAGCTTATAATTAAGACTAATAAATCATTAATTAATTTTATAATTAAATATTTAATTATTAATTAAAATTATAGTTATGATTAATAAATTATAATAATTATAATTAATAAAGGCTATAATTAAATATTTAATTGATGAACCGTAAAATTATTAATTAAGACTATAATATTAATTAATAAATTATCAATTAAAATTATTATAATATATTAATTATTAAATTACTAAATTAAAAATTATTTGTAATTAAAATATTAGTAATTAAGATTACAATAAAATAGTAATTAATAAATTATTAATTAAGGTTATAATAAGACTGATAAATTATTAATTATGATTATAGTTGGATATTAATTAATAAAGGGTAAATGACAAAAAAAAAAATCTTCCTAGATTGGCCATTTTCGCAAAAAAAAAAAAAAAGGATCCCATACTCTTAAATTTTTCACTAGTTATTTTTTGTTGCAAAAAACTCCCAAATGATAATTTTACCCCTCCCCCCCCCCCCCCCCCCCCCCCCCCCCCCCCCCCCCCCCCTCCTTCCTCGACCGTTGGGGGAGGGGCTCGGTGGCCGACGATACCACGGGGAGGGCCGCGTGGGGCAAGGACGAGGGCGGGTGAGGGCCGCGGGGGATCGTATTAATGAATTTTCCACTAGTTATTTTTTGGATCGTCTCGGACCTTATATAATTATAAAAAATAATATATAAGAAATAATTAATTACTAATTAGTATTAATGAAATATTTAATAGAAAACTGAAATTATTAAAAAAATAACTAGCTTTTTCCTTCCAAATCCAACTCTCTCTTTCTTCCAAATCCAAATTTTGGATTTGGTCATATTTTCTATCTCCAAATCCATCTCCAACCAAAACATAGGATTACATGAATTTGACTCCAAATCCATAAAATTCTAAAATTCACCTCAAGTTTACCAAACGAGCCCTGAGCTTTCACACACAAATACGAATGTGCCCTTTATGTTTCTAATTTCTACCATCACAATAGAAGAACAATTTAATATAACGACGACAAAAGCATTCTCTCATATATTTGGGCTTTGCTATTTAAATCATTTTCTTCTATTCAGAGAGCTTTGCTAAGGGCCATCCGGTCATTTCCTCTATAACACTAAAAGCATTGAAGAACAATTTAATGACCTCTAAGAATCCTGTAGAACTTCAGATGAGCTCCTACCAGAAAAGTTCATCACCATAAGAAAAGAGCATGAACTAGAAAGTCACAAGATGAAATTTCAGTAAATCACTTCACTTCATAATCTAGTAAACCTGCAACAAATTGACCGAAAATTATACGAAGTTTAGATGTGTTGTACAAACAAAAATTGCACAGTTGCCCCAGCAGGAGGTCGACGATCGGATTTCTAGGGTTTCGAACAAGGGTTTCGGAGTGGCATTTTGGTTTCAGATAGGAATAATATCCCAGTGTCAGATGTCCGTACGCTGCATCTAGAAACGTTTTGAAAAGTTTACACTGGCGTTCCAAAAGTTTCTAGAAGTTCTTAGCTTGTTACAATCGTCCGATTCCAGAGCACTTGGTGTCTCCTGTTTTTGTCAAGGCATCTCTGCCGGTCAGATACTGTGTCGTACAACCTTAGACCTTTTTACCACCACTGTGAACCTCAAGACAGCACAAAACAACCGATTAATGATTATCACACAATGAATCAAATATTTTTGCTTGGAAAGCAACCTACTACCAACAATTGTGTTCCTGGATTCAAGCATGAGAAAAAGTAGATATACCAAACACATAACAAGAATAGCTGGTGATCCTTTATACAAGATATCGCAAATTCGTCGATTACTTGACATGCCAAAGCTTAAAGTCACCAAGTTTACATCGAGAATTAATTTAAAGAAGTTTCAAACCACTTAAAGTTTCACATAGAGCAGCAATCCAGAGGAAAATGAAATTGCATGTATGGTGGGCTTCCATATCCCTTTTCTCCTGTATCACAATACAATAGCCATAACAGCAGACGATTTACAGCTCTCGAGGCCGCCTCCGTGGAAGTTTAATCGAGCGAGTGCTGTCCTGTGTGCTGTTTGCCTTGTTTCATATGCACCTAGTGAAGTAGGTTTGGCCCACATATCCTCCAGCCATTGCCCTTTTAACATTGGTCTCAAATAATCTTGGGTTATCACGTAGAACAGCAGCAGCATCATGATTCAAGGGGTCCTCATCATTGGGAGCCTGAAGAAAGATGCAATTGTTTAACATATATCCCTTAAGAAAATGTTAGGTAACTTGCGGAAGAACCAGCAAGTGTGGCGTGTGCATGTGTGTGCATGTTGGTGTGTGTTTTGCTCAAGCAAGTCCCTCTTTCACAAGATGGATGCAAAAACTATGACGATGGTTACTCTGCAGACAAAATTAACCCAAACATCTCTTTAGCTTAGCTTTGCATGTCAGGAATGCCATTCCTTCTCTCCTAGGCTTCTACATGGCAAATCCAGTAGCAGAGATTCTTCCCTCTTCGTCTGGACTCTTTTCTAATCTTAGTACTGGATGGCCCAAGATGGTGTCATAAACTTGAACTCCATGACCAAAATAAAGGGCTACCTCTAACTGGCCTTCTAGGCTTTGTTGCCAGGTCCCCCTCTTGCTCATAATAATCCTGGCTAGGTATTCTCGCACCAACATAGGGCATTGCCATCAGGTTGACAACCAGTCATGAAAACTGCAAATGTATTACTTTATCCTGAAAATTGGATTGACAAATATCTTAAAATATTCTAACAGTATAGATATTTAGACTGTTCATAATAGTTGCCCGTTGGTATGTATGATTGCGACACAAGCGAGCCGTTGTCGTGCCATAATCATGAATTCTGGATTCAACTCACATACACAATATAGTTTCGAGTTAGAAGCCTTAGGAATCAGATTCATTGTGGAGCATGGGGGTCGGACAGCGGATGACCCATATACTTTTTTTTTTGGGGGGGGGGGGGGGGGGGGGGGGTACAAAAGTATCTTAAATTTTTTGATCCACAATTAGCAGTGTTATAAATTTCGCTAGGCGGATTCGGTGCGCCAAAGGGGCTCCTAGCGCCTAGGCGCCGAACTAATTTTTTTTAATATCAGTATTAATGTATGTTACATATATATTATGTATATGCTGACTTTAACACAAATGATCATTTGCTAGTTTGGTTAGCAGGAAAAATATAAGTCTTGAGCTCTCCTCCCCTCCCAGGTTCGATTCTCACACTTGTTTTTTTTTCAATTTTTTTTATAAACAACCTAATCGAATGGGAGGGGAGAGAGAGAGTAGCAGCCTCCTCTCCTCCCTCTCCTTCCTTTCCCTCTCCCTCTCCCTCTCCTCCCCACTCCTCTTACCACCACCACCGCCACCACACCACCACCAATGCCACCAGCACCACCACTACCACCGCACCACCACTACCACCACCACCACGACAACAGCAGCAGCAGCACCACCAACACCACAACAACAATAGCACCACCAACGCAACTATACCACCACCATCTGCCGCCGCAATCCAATCGCCCAAGGTTAGTTTTTTTTTTTTTTGAATTTTTCTGATTTTTTTTTTTTGATTTTTTTTTTTTTACATTTCAAAACCGCCTAGCGCCGCGTAGGCCCGCCTAACACCTCGGCCAGCCACCTAGGTGGTTTCCGGTGCGGCCGGAGGCCGCCTAGCGCCTAGGCAGCCGCCTAGACCGCAATTTAGAACACTGACAATTAGTATTTTGAAGTAGGGGTGAGCATTATTCGGTTTTGGACCGAAAACCGAACCGAACCGAACCAAATAAGAGATTCGGTTCGGTTTTAAAAAAATTTGGTTCGGTTTCGGTTTTGAAAATACTAAATTTTCTTATTCGGTTTCGGTTTCGGTTTTGGGTTTTGGTTTGGTCCAAAACCGAAAACCGAATAAGAAAATTTAGTTTATATATATATATATATATATATATGTATTAATTATAGGTATATACAAAATATATATAGGTATATACTAAATATATCTAGGTATATTTAGTTATTATATATATTAACAAAAAAAGCAAAACAAAAAAAAACAATAAACCGAATAAACCAAAAACCGAACCGATTTAATTCGGTTCGGTTCGGTTATTGACCAATTCGGTTCGGTTTCGGTTTTGCTTATTCGGTTTCGGTCCAATTCGGTTTTCGGTTATTCGGTTCGGTTGGAACCGAATAAACCGAATGCTCACCCCTATTGTGAAGGTGTTGTTAAGCACTTGTATGGATGTGTATTGCAATAATGGCATGTCATAATGAAAGAATGCACAAACTTAAATAATGAGCAGATGAAATCATTCTTCATGAACGAAACAAACTTGGGTTACATCCCATAGAAATTTTCTTAACTCCAAAATTGGGGGTTAGCGAAGACTTTTGGTACTTGCTTGCTTACAAAATTGAGACATCTGCCCATTAGAGGCTTGATGTATAAGCATGGCGTAATGATAAGGGTCTTTCCAAAGTGATGGCTCCGGAGCTGGTATAACAATTGTTTCCCCCGTCCGGAGAGAAAAAGAGACATTCTAACGTTACGGACTGGCGATGGAATCCCTCCAACTCAATCAATATCCACATGTCGTGACCATGATGGTTTGGTTAGGCTGGTTGGGTTATACAAGATAGTAGGTTGAGGGGCTTCATTGATTAGTAAATCTATGGTGTTGGTAAGGTCGAGACCATGGTCGTCCGTCTCCAATTTATCGGACGATAAGATCACTGAGATTGACCAGCCAACAATCTGAACCTACTTGCTTACAAGATCCTTAAGGAATGACTTCTGCACCTTTCTATCTAGCTTGAATTATCTAATAGTTCTCTCTCCTCGGCAAAGTGGATATGAAAGGGTGCTCAATTCATTTATATATTAAAAATTGTTATCTGTTGACATGTTGACATAAGACGGAGTCTTACAAAAGTGAACAAATCAGAAGTGTGTTTGATCGGTTCAATATCGATGAACCTTGAAAGGAGAGTTGAAGGTTGGAAGGAACGTTGTGCCTCTTCACGAGGGTGATTTAAGTGCAACAAAATGTACCAGTGGTTTGCGAAGCATCTAGCTTACTGGTGATCCCTCATTCCCATTGTCGGGAGGGGGGTTGTTCCTAAAATACTTTGAAGCCAAAAAAAAAAAAAAATTGAAACAAGGAAAATGAGGCTTACAAGGATCGAACTTGAGACCTCTTATTTAGAAAAAACCCATTCATTTACCAACAAAGCAACTAGACAAGCATTCGGTTATTCTTTTTTCCATATAAGTGTAACTAAATAACATTGCAAGTAATATATATTGCTTGCAACTGAAAATCCGGGTTCCCCTCTCCTCGGCCCAAGGGGGGGGAGTGGGGATGGGGGATGTGCAATTCCCCTATCAACAATTCTTTGCATCATTCTTATCTATAAATCTTTAGACTGTGCTGCAGAGTTATTCTTCAACTACAATTCTTTGCATCATTCTTATCTATAAATCTTTAGACTGTGCTGCTGAGTTATTCTTCAACTATAATACTGACGTATCCGGTATGTCACTAACTCAAGATAACTTAACTTTTACCTTTCTTTTAAATAAAACATTTAGACAGTATTATAGAGTTGTTCTAAACACGCTGAGTACACAATTATTTCTTTTATCTTTCGTATCAATAAAACCTTACTTTCTTTTCAATAAAAATCTTTAGTTTTTCAACTCTAAATACTGAATTTGGCATAACCCTCAAGAGTAATGTTCGTCAACCCTAATACCGAATTCAATATAACCCTTTAAATGTACACTATGGTATAACATCACATGCTAAGTTGGTTATCCTAAGGATTAACCTCATTCTGATATTTTATTCTAAACCTTATTACAAATCATACACACACAAGGCGCCTTTTCTTGGGTGCGTCCAGAAAAGTGCAGTTCACCTCACCTAGTGAGGTGCGAGGCACAGCTATTGCGCCTTGCTGCGAGGCGTGCCTTTGACTACCATGATTATTTGATAAGTAATTGGATACAAAATAATACATACATAATAATAAACAGCTTACCTAATATCACGTTCTCGGGCTGGGCTCAAGTTATTCAAAGAAATAATTTGCATTATACACTTTCCATTCCTTTCCTCTACCTTCCAAAGCAACTTACGGCAAAACATGGGGAACAAGTGGTTGAAGACAGTCTAATAAAGATACACTTAGTACTCATTTAATACTACAGTGATTTCAGAAGATGAAAAACAATCAAGGTTAATTGTAACTCTGTCATTGAGGATTGTCTCACATCACTTTTTCCAATGTACTTCTTTTTCTATTCTTTAATATGCTTCTAATACAAAAATATTTAATCCAAAGCAGATAGTAATGTGGTTTTTTTTCATTAACTGTGAAGCACATGTCCAAGTGAGAAGTACTGAGAAATCTGGCTAGAATATCTTAAACTCTGCTTCTTCATTGCCTCAAAAAGATATGGTAAATTCTTGATAGGTGATCACAAGGTTGTGTATTGCTTCAAGCGATATATGAAGTTCCTCACCTTTTGCATGTCACTCATTTTGAGGTTCGGGAAATATATAACTCACCGTAATACTAAAAACAATCATTGTCAAAAATTCAACAATCTTACTAGAGAATACTTGAATTGATTTCTGTACTGCACAAATTAATCGGTTATAAATTTTGCTTCAAATTATTTTGCACTATCAAGTTACATATATTCTACACTCAAACTATAAAATACATGCACGCTACATCTTGAATTGGTAGCCATAAAAGATGCACTACAGAAAAGAAAGGGGGAAGCACAAGAAAATGTTGTTGCTTTTGCCAATGATGACCAAGTAGGAGCCTTAAAGCTTTTATGATTTCATATAAGCATGTGTGCCTATGAGTTATGACTATTCCTCCACCTAATGTGGATTAAGATGAGACTTTATCTGAACTTAAAAGTATTTCTATATGGTTCACTGAATACATAATGTAGAACACCAATGCCAAAAGATTCATGCATAGCCAGTATCAAACAGAAGAGTACCGTGAAAAGAAGATTCAAGCCATAAATAACAGTATTTATGTTGAGGACAGGCTTCCAATCTTCGCGTAAATGTTAAGGCAGACATTTCCTTCTAGATCAATATTAGGATGGTAAATCTGCATATGGTGCAATATAAAATAATCAGAAATACAAATCATCGAGAAGAAGAAATGGCCACTATAACAATATTAATCAAGGTCAGAAATGTACCTTTGTCTTGCACTTGACCTTTGGTGGATCATGGGGATAAGAAGGAGAGACTTGGAAGGTGAAATGAAAAGTTCCACCCCTGGGTATCAGAAGTTGTGTCAATTTGAATAAAATAAAACACGATAGTGTTGCTAAGAAAAGCATGCAGTAAAAATGGTGTACCAAAGATTAATGGAAAGAAGCCTCAAACTTGTGTGTGTGCGCGCACACACAGACATGTGCATGTTTACAATACTTGCTGTGTGTAACAAAGCTAGTTACAGCTAGCAGATTTCACTGATGGATCCTCCAAGATCCATTGTTGTGTATAATGATTTTAGTACAAAATATGATGAAGAAATATTGGAGAACCAAAATCTTACTTTCTATCAAATTTTTTGTTCTGTGTAATCCAATGGTGAAATATGCTAGGTACAACTTATTTACGAACGGAGTTTTGAGACACTATGTGATGGGTGGAGGATTGTCATTCTCTTTCACTCTTTGCCTTGTTGTGTCATAGAGATGAATTCAGTTCCCTATAGCAATTTGGTGGTTTCTTCTTGGTTGCATGAGCTTAAAATGCATAACCAAAAGATAGTTCTACCTAGTACAACAACAAATTTTGCAAGTATAACAAAATGAAAATCAACATAAGGTATGCATCAAAACCAACCAGCAAACTTTGCTAGAGAACTCAACCAAATAAGATGGCTGGTCATCGGCATTAACATCACTTACTGATAATACCCCTCATCAGGTTGAATGCTGATCTCGAAGTTCATCAAATCATCTTTACCATTAGGAAATGATATGGCCGTAGTTTTAGGTAGATTCAGCTCACTGATATCTGCAAAACATCAAAAATGTCCAACATAATTTCCTTAGTAGGTAATTTCTAACTAAGCTCTCCACCAACAAGCCTTCTTTAATCGTAAATGGTTTACTTTGGAGCAAACTAACAGATGTCTAGTTTATCTTCTTACACATTGAATAATTGGAACCACGATGTACATATAACAAATAAAGGACAACAGTTTGATAAATTAAATCAAATAGTCAACCATACAAGTTGCATTTAAAAGGAAAATAACAGATATAAGTCTAGAGTTGGAATCGTTGTCATGAATCTCAGGACCATCATGGAGCATACTTCTAAATTGAGACGGTTAAGCTGGAAAATCAACCAACTTTGCAAAGGATGGCAAACTTAGATGCAAACTCTCTCTAAGACTTGTCTAAAGAAATTATGCACAAAAAGAGGAACCCGATAAAACCAAGAAGTACAGCAGGTAAGAGACCTTACCATATTACCATATTGATAATGTAGTTGAAGCTCACACGACCAAGGAGCCTTCCTCCAAAGTTTTTCAATGCAAAGACTTAACTTTTAATGAACTTGGATGAACGTCAAATTTAAACCAAGGTCTAAACAATCAACCGACTGATATGTATTGGTCATGCAAACACTATAAGAAACTGGAAAATAAATTCTTTATCACCAAAAAGTATGAGCATTGACAAAAAATTTAGAAATTTCTGGCCAGTTTCAGGCACGTCTCATCCTGCAACAAGACCCATTTATTTTTAAATAGGCCAAAACATCCCAAAGCTGGCAAGATTTCATTTGCTAGCATTTCAAAAAAAAAACCAAAAAATATAGTTTCAGCCATAGTTTGCGGTATTGGCCTATACTGAGCCGATACAACCGATACCGATACGGTTTGGCATGTCCCGATTCAATATTGACCGATACCGACATTGGGGGTCTCTTTTCCAGTCTCCGCAAAGAAATTGAACGAAAAAGACCAATAAACAAAGGTTTAAAAGCATGTAAAACAAGAAAACTTATGTATCGCAGGTAAATTAATCAGTAAATGTGACTACTATTTCATTCAATTTCAAAATTACTACGAAACAACACAGGAAATATTCAAAATTATTCATAAATGTATAAAATATATTTTTCCAAAGCTTTAATAATAAAAATTCCGATACAAAAAAAATCCGATACTCCGATCCGAAACCACGATACTGCCAATCCCGATACTCATAGGAAGGGTCTGATTCCAATACCACAAACCTTGGTTTTAGAAAGTTTTGGTATCTAATTTGACCCAAAACTGGAAATTTACTCAAAACTAGCCATACTTTCCTAAATTGTTGAAGATAGATGAAGGCAGTCAAATATTTCAAAATTGGCGTAAGATAAATAATTAATTTGGTTTAAACATTCATTCGTCTTGAAGCCTTCTTAAACCCATATTTGGGAACTTCAGTATTAGATTACTAAACTATCATGTTATACTGTCATATGGATAGCACAATTATGCAATTATTTACCAAATCTAACATTAAATTGTAAATTTATGAAACTATGTTGGAGTCTTTAGACTAACATTTGATTATTGTATTTTAATAAAATTTACATTTTTCAAGTTTTTTTTATTAAACTACCAAAACACGAATTTTTGATACCAATATGTTAGAACTGCCAAACATGCCGATATTAATACCAATGGAGAAGGCCCAACATGCTGTGAGTTTTTGAACCTTCAACTATTCAGAAGTAACACCAAAAAAACAAATGAGACAGACGTTAGATTTTAAAGAAAGGGAGTAAATTAATCTACACCAAAGACTATTAAGGTTACTTATTGTTATTCTTTGAAAATTGAGCAGAACATATCTCCTTATTTATGTGCATTGATGAAACCCCCATTATATTAGCTTTAACTCTTTAGCAAAACCAAGAGAATAATCACAAAGGGACCTTCTAGCCATCGAAAACTCAAAAATTTATGTTACTATAACTACCACAACAAGCAAACACTTTTAGGCATAGTGGACCTTTGTGGAGACGTAATTCCCCAGCACTTTGCTTCTTTCCGGGAGCCCTACCATTAGCATTTCCAGCATCCTCCTTCTTCTGGTCTTTGATCTTGAAAAGCTTTATCATTGTTCTGTGCCAAGAAAGAAGATATATTAGACCAATCTTGAGAAGTAGAAAAAATTTACATACAATAACATCACCCGTGACACGTCATCAAGGATTAACTATGATATCTTACCAAAATTAGTTAATATATAAGGGTATATATCGAGATTACAAGATTACCAAAATTTATTTGGAGGGTGCTCCTTAGTTGCATTAGCTTAAACTGCAACCAAAAAGGCAGGTCTACTTACATGCCAACTAGCCACCTAGGTTTTATGGCATGGTCCTCTCATGCTCATAACTATATTGGCTAGAAATTTGGCACCAACATCGAGTTGACGTCAAGTTGATGGCCGGTCATAAAACTTTATCAAATATTGTACGGTGTTCTCCATAACCAACCCCATTCTCATGGGAGAAGGCTTGGACGATGATGATTGAGATTACTAAGTAGAAAGTTCAATTAGTAACAATGCTAACTCTTAAGTAGTTAAAACCTACTGTACTTTCCTTTACATTATATGATACAACATATATGTTGGAAGGTAAGTGGACTTTAGAGTTTAGACCTCATTGTGAGATAAGTAATATCTATTAATAATAAGAACTACTCAGAAACTTTTGCATCCATACATGCATCTTGAGGAGTATTAAAGACAAAGGGCCTGCTAATGACTACAAAGGCCTGCTAATGACTGCTTTAGTACTCGTCAACAAGCAATAAATATTAATAGGATCTAAAAGTAGTGTTGGACTCCTAATATGTGGCCATCACGAGTTCCTAGGTGGACCATGATGGTTCTAAACATAGTTTGCAGTACATTGGCCGATACCGATATGGTTTGGCATGTTCCTTTCTGAAGCCGACCGCTACCGACATTGACTGATACCGACTTTGGTGCTCTCTTTCAAGTCAATTCCGCAGAGAAAATTGAATGAAATGACCAATTAGGATGGTGTAAAAGCATGTAAATAAAGAAAACATATTTATCGCATGCGAACCAATCATCAAGGATGACTATTATTTCATTCAATTTCAAAACTACTAAGAAACAACACAGAAAATACTTAAAATTATGCCTAAATGTATAAAATATTTTTTTCTAAAATTTTAATAATTTGTTAATAAATAATTGCTTTCCGATACCACAAAATCTGATAATGCAATCCAAAACCGCCAATACCGGTACCCATAGGAAGGGAACGTCCAATACTGATTCTAATAGTCTGAACCTTGGTTCTGAAAGGAAGAAACTACAGTGACCAGTTTGGCCTTTTGTAGATTCCAACAGCTTTTGATACAAACAAAGAGATGTTTTGAACCATGTTTCCCTCTTCATTTTTCGATATGAGAATATATTTCTCCACTTCTCCCTATCTTTCATCAACCACTAAGATATCTTTGGCACCAAACAAGCACGAACTCTCAAAAAGATGTGTCTGTGTTTGTGCACAATTTACATCGGACACATATTGGCATCACAGATATACCAAATTAAGTTTCGTGTTCGCGACGTAGTGCCAGTACCGTGTTATCCTATTCATGTTCGTGCAAAGTAGGTTGGCACTTGCACATATTTTTTTTCAAAAATGTAGAAGAATTGATTGCCAATGTGATTTGATAAAATGGATGTTAATATTTTATGGACTTTATTTTCTGTAACAGCCTATGGTATTTTGTCGGGTATTATCAGTTGATTCAGTGTAGTTCCTTCAACAGTTTCATGGTCTCAGATAAACCCCGGCTTGTTGGACTGTTTCTGCAGAAGTGCACAACTCTTGAAAAGCTCAGGTTGGCACAACAAGAGTTCATTCATCCTTAATGTACAAGACAATCAATTAAAAAACAAGCGAACCTGAAGCAACATCTACCTCAACTTGACTACACTGCTCAAAACATAAGAGTTTCCTTTACGAAATAAACAGTTACAGTTTACAAGTTATCATATGGGTTACGACAACAATCCCAAAAAACTATGAATTACAAAAGATATAATCTATATAAGTTCGTTACCAAACAAAGGGGGGGAAATCAATGGTTTCCAGGTTCATACTCAATTCGAACATCCTACTTCTGTATTGTAGCCCTCTTAACCCATCTAACTGAAGAATAAGTTCAGTTTCAGCTGAAAAACATTGAAGACAAATCTCGAGCTTGATTCTTGCTTCTACGTTCGTAACAATTACGAAAAATTATGAATTAAATATTTTACAAACAAACAGGAAGGCGGACCCCCATGGTTTCAAGGTTCATATTCAACTTTGACAATCCAACTTCTGTATATAACCACAAGAATGAGGTCAGTTTCGGCTGGAAAAAAAAAACCTAAAGACAAAAGGTCGAGATTGATCCATGTTTGTTGGTTGTGAACAAACTGAATCAATATCCTAAAACTACTCGATCTCTTATCGAGAGCCGACAAAGATCATTCTTTATGCTCAAGCTGACCTAAAATAAAGAAAGCATGCGTGCAAAGGTCAAACCTTTGCCTACTTACCTATAATTTGTACAATCGCTTGCATCGCATATAAATATTTAACAACCCGACCTTACAGATCTAAACTTCTACAAATAGGAGAAAGACCATAATTTCAATGTTCCAATTCAATTTTGAACAATCCTATGTCTGTACGGTAGCCCTTGACCAACTAACCACAAGAACAAGTTCACTTTCAGTTGTAAAAACCAAGGTTCAAAGTATCGGGATCGGTATCAGACAGTTTGTATGAGTATCGGTATCAGGAGTATCGGTAGTATCGGCGGTATCGAATTTTTTGGGATCGGCTGTATCGGCAATATTATATATATATATATATATATATATATATATATATATATATATATATATATATATATATAAAAGAGTGTACATATATAAACTACAATAGCAGAAGAGAATTATATATATATTGTATATATAATAATACATATAACAACTAGAGTGCATGACACGTGTAAAGAGAAAGAAAGATAGGAGAGAAAAAAATGGTGACAGTGACTTGGGCAAACTGTCCTCTCTCTCCTCTTATCACTGCCACATAGCCACCAATCCATCATGAAGATGTCTTTCTTTTTACCCCATCATGAAGATGTCTCATTTTTGACCCACTGTTGACACTATGACTCGTCTTTAATTTGGCAAAAAATTTCACTCAAAGCATAAATATTTATTAAAATTCCAGTCAAAGCACAAGTTTTGAAATAATTTCAAAGAAAGTACAAAAACGCCCTTGCGAAGGGCATTTTTTTCCAATTAGTTTATGTAACGGCCGTTAACATCTTACCGGAGAAAAAATGAGTAAAAAAAAATTAAAAAAAAGGGAAAATGTCCTTTGGAAGGACGTTTTCTTTGAGGAAAACGCCCTTTCTAAGGACGTTTTACTTTTTTATTATTATTTTTTTGGTTCATTACTGAGCAAAGGAAAAAAGAAAACAAGATTTTGTTGGTTTCCTTCAAGCTGGCACATATCCCTATTGCATACTACTCCCCTACTACATACTACCTATAGGTAGGTATAGCTTTGTAGGATCATCAGATTGTTAGGAGTGAGAAGTCATGTCATGTCATGCCCTTTCCATCTTCATTCAATAAAGGATCAACATAATATCCCAAAGCCATTATGTATGGGGGTCACTATGCATGGAGCCAGACCAAACACTAAGTCCCTCATACTTCAAATCAATAAATAAAGCAATAAACTGTTGAGCAACAAACCAAAAGGGAAAAAATAAAGAAAAAAAAATGCCCTTAGGAAGGGCGTTTTTCTTTTCTTTTTTCCACTTATTTTTTCTCCGGTAAGATGTTAACGGCCGTTACATAAACTATTTTTTTTAAAAACGCCCTTCGCAAGGGCATTTTTGTGTTTTTTTTGAAATTATTTCAAAAATTGTGTTTTGACTGAAATTTTAATAAATATTTATGCTTTGAGTGAAAATTTTCATTAATTTGGCACCATTTCTAATTTCAAGTCAGAAATATTAATCCCCAACATATAAAAACTTGTAGCTACCTACCCTTTTATTTATGCTACTGTTCCCAAACAGTCACCTACGGTTAGTTATCCCTTTCTTTATGTTACTGTTCCTATCCTTTTTATTACTCCGAGAAAGAGGAAATGGTGGAGAGATGTGAGCAGTGAACCATCATATTTTAATTACCATCACTGTTAACAACCCCTTACCATGTAGAAGAGAGAGAAACAAGAAAAAAGAGGAAGAGTACTAGCCGAGCTGAGGCCAACAGGGAGACCCTATCGATGGGAATCAAGGTCAATCTCGTTTTTTCGTACTTTTTTCCTTTTCTTTTTTCTTCTTCTCGATCGAGTCTGACTAAGATTTTTGAACGAATGGGTCGGGTCGGGTTTTGATTTCCTTCGTCCGTTAAATTTTTTTTAAACGACCGCTCTAGTAAAGCAAATTTGCTTTTTTTTTTTGTCGGAGATTCAATTCTTGAAGATTTTTTTTCTGGAAAGTTAGGGTTTTCATCTGTATCAGCCCGTACCAGTCTGTGTCGGGTCTCTATCAGGGCCGTATCGGCCGACACAAACCGGTACCAAAAAATTTAACACATTTCAGCCGATACCGATCATTTACAGTATCGTATCGGCGGTGTCCAAATCCGATCCGATACGGCCGATACGTATCAGTATCGGCCGATACTTTAATCCTTGGTAAAAACCATAAAAACACAAATCGAGATGATCAAGCTACTCAATAACTTATCTAGCCAACAAAGATCAACTAGTTAGGATTGACATAGCCATAAAATATCAAAATCTAGCATGGAAAGGTGAAATTTTGCCTACTGACCTACAATTTTTATGATCGCTTCAATTACGTAAAAATATTCAATAAACCATGTGAAAAATCTAAACTTTTACAAAACCCATATAAATTTATAGGAAAATTCATTAAATTACACCAAATCTCTCGTGGAAAGACTCTTAAACCCTAAGAGTATGTTTGGTAACGGTATTTTCACAGTTTTGGGGTGTTTTTGAACCGACCGTTTATGAAAATCCCTACTTGTTAATTTTTTGAGGTACTGGTTTTGGTCAGCTCAAAAATCTCCCAAAATCGGCGTAATGTAATTTTGGGTGGATGTGTAAAGACTCCAAATCGGTGGGTTTTGAGGGATTTATTATTTTATTCTATTTACATCCTCACTAAAAATATATAATTATACTATATCCTTTTTTTTCTTTCTCATCTGTAGTTCTCTTCTACTTCTTCCAAACTACGGCTACTTTTTTCCAGAAAGTTTTTAAAATATTTCTTTCCTTCTTTCAACCATGTTTTTCTAGTATTTCATATGTTTCTATTATTTTGATCAAATATAGATTGCTACTTCCTGATCGAGGCGTGGACTCGTGGCAGTTTCTGCGCTCGGTATCATTTTGTTTATATGTGGATGAATAGGTAATTTTATTCGTGTAAAAAAACTTTCAGAACCACTCGTTAATGAATTACCAAGTATGAATTGAACTGGTTTAAAAGCCGCTACTTAAAACTACACAAAATCGGACCCCTCATAACCGGTACTCTAAAAATACCTCATAACAGTTACCCCTACAATTGCCAAGCAGACCGTAAAGAGACAAAGCAAGATGCTCAAAATACTAACCGAGCCAGCAAAGATCAAACTTCTAAGCTCAAAATGCCCCAAAAATCAAAAAATGAGCATGAGATGCTCAATTTTTGCCTATTTACCTACCATTTGTACGATCGCTTGCATCACAAATGAATAATCAACAATCTCATGTCCAAAATCTAATTTTTACAAAACCCTGATAAATGTATAGGAATTTTCACTAATTATACCAAATCCCTCACAGAGAACCTATCTAACCAGAAGAACAAGTTCCATTTCAGCTAGAGAAAAAAAATTCAAGATGCTCAAAGCACTTATCAAGCTGGCAAAGATTGAATCTTTAAGCTCAAAATGCCCCAATCAAGAAATCAAGCATGAGGCTCTCAATCTTTTCCATTTACCTACAATTTGTAGGTCACAGATAAATATTCAACAATCCAATGTCCAGAATCTAGAGTTTACAAAACCCTAATGAATCAATACGAGATTTACTATATTATAGCAAAATTTTCACCAAAAACATTCAGTAATCCGTTTGATCCATCATCAATTTCGATTTGATTTCACAATTGCGAAGAAATCAAATTGATTTTATAATTTGGGAATAAAATAACAAGAAATAGGGCCTAGAAGCTGACCTGAAAATGCAAGGAATTGGGGAAAATAAAAGGCAGAGCTTTCAGGATGACTGATCTTTGACGAAAGGCGAAGGCCTTTTTATTCTCATCCTCCACTTGCAGTTCTTCAGACGGAACAGCAAATTCCAAATTTGCCCCAACGCCAAATGAGTCAATTATTGGCCATGGTGCCAAATGACTAAACTGCCCTTCTCTCTCATTTTTCCAGACGAGGATATGAGAATGGCAATTTTGGCTCGAGTTATCAACGCACCTCTTAAGCGATTTGGGTCAGACCTAAACAGGTTCGGATATAACCCAATTAGTAAACAGATTAGGTCCATATTAAGGGTGGTGATCCCCGTTAAGTAAACGGATTAGGTCCAGATTAAGGGTGGTGATCCCCGTTTAGTAAACGGATTAGGTCCGGATTAAGGGTGGTGATCAGTGTGATCTGAATTGACCTGTTTATTACCCCTCCATTTTTAGCTATAACCAATCCGTTGTCCCGAGGATTTCTATCGCATGGTTTAGATGTTCAATTAAAGAAATGGCACTTTTTACCACTCCCGCAGCCACTAAGATATGGTTGGCACCTAGGAAGCACGGACACTGAAAAAAATGACACTCCAAAATAGCATTTTTATGTGCCCGTGTCATGTCGAACACTTATTGGGCACATCACGTACACTCCGAAATAAAATAAGTGGCATGCCTGTGTCGCCTTGTCTGTTCCATGGTGTGTCCTATTCGTGTTCGTGCAGCATAGGTTGGCACATTCGGCATGTTGAGACGGAATTAAGCATGTAATATTCCTTTATTATGCTAGTAGTAAGAATTTTTATGGTTTCTTTCGATATAATTTACATTTGTAGTACTTCTTTTCAAAAAATGTAGACGAATAGACTGATGTTGTTATTTGATAAAATTGACTTTAGTACTTTATTTTTTCAACTTATGGTATTTTGTCGGGCATAAAATCACTTGATTCAGTGTAGTTCCACGAAAAGTTATATGGTTTAGATAAACCCTAGTTCGTTTGACCACTTCTGTATTAGTGCGCAACTCTTGAAAAGCTCACGTTGGCACAATAAGAGCTCATCCAACCTTGTTTAATGTAAAAACTGACCAATTACAAAACAAGAGAACCTAAAGCAACATCTAGCTCAACTTCTCTTCACTGCTCAAAACATAAGAGTTCCATTTACACAAAAGAATTACAGTTTACAACTTATGTTATGGGTTACGACTGGCTGTGATCACAACCCAAAAACTGTGAATTATAATATATATATGTTACAAACAAATGGGAAAAAATCCACGATTTCTAGATTCAGACTCAATTTGAAGTTTGAACAACCACTTCCGTACTTTTTCCCTATTAACCCATCTAACCACAAGAACAAGTTTAGCTTCAGCTGAAAAAAAAACAATAAAGACATATCTCAAGCTTGATTGTTGTTTGTTGATAACAACCACGAAAATTTATAAATAAAATATATAGAAATAGTTTACAAACAAACAAGGATCAAGCGTGAGCTGTGTCTTTAGGATTTCTTTTTCAGCTAAAAGTGAACTTGTTCTTACGGTTATTTGGTTAAGGGCTAAATACAGAAGTTGGATGCTCAAAGTTGAATCTGAACCTTGAAACCAAGACCCTAAAATTACTCGATCCCTTATCGGGACGACAAAGATCTATGTTTTATGCTCAAGCTTCCCCTAAAATAAAGCAAGCATGACCAGTTCAACATTTGCCTACATACCTATAATTCGTATGACCGATTGCATCACATATAAATATTTAACAACCCCACGAAACATATCTAAACTTCTACATAACCCTATTAAATTTAGAAGGCATATATGTAAAACCCATGATTCAATGTTTCGGTTCAAATTCTAACAATCCTATGCCTGTATGGAAGGCCTTGATCAATCTAACCATAACAAGTTCAGTTTCAAAGATCAAATTTTTACGCTCAGAATGCCCAAAATAAAGAAAATGAGCATGAGATGCTCAATCTTTGCATATTTAGCTACAATTTGCACATCAGATAAATATTCAACAATCCCATGTCCAGAATCTAAAGTTTTACAAGACTCTAATAAATTTATAGGAACTTTCACTGACTATACCAAAACTCTCACTGAGAACCTATTTAACCGCAAGAACAAGTCAGCTAGAGAAAAATAAAACCCTAAAAACACAAATCAAGATGCTCAAACCACACATCTAGCCGGCAAAGATCGAATCTTTATGATAATAATGCCCCAAAAGTCAAGAAACAAGCTCAATTGTTTCCATTTTGTACGATCGCATGTTCAAAATCTAAACTTTTACAAAACCCTAATAAATTGACAGCAATTTCACAATATTAAACCGAATCTCTATCGGAAAACCATCAGTAATCGGTCCGATCTGTCATAAATTTCGATTTGATTTCACAATCGAGAAGAAATTGACTTAATTGATTTAATCAAAAAAAATCTAATTGATTTGATCATAAATTTTAGAAGCTGACCTGAAAATGAAAGGAATTGGCAAAAAAAAAAAAATAGAAAGCAGAGCTGGGGATGGCTGGGCTTTCTTCGGAAAGGCGAGGGCCTTTTTATTCTCATCATCCACTTGCAATTCTTCGGAAGGGGAACTTCCAAATTTGCCCCCAACGCCAGATAGGAGTCAATTATTGGCCGTTGGTGCCAAATGACCAAAGTGGTGTCAAATCAATTAATTTTATTTATAATACTAGAGGACATCAAAATCTAACTGATCACAGGCCATCTATTTAGTTATCACGGATTAGTAAAATATTATCAGATTTTGATGTCATTTTAGTATTATTATTGACTAGTATATATGTTGTATGTATTTCATACATTATTATTAGAAAGACTATAACTGTTTTAATTATTCTAATTCATTAAGACCATTTAGAAAAACTAAAAAATAGGTACCTTAATTATTCTAAATTTATTACTATATTAGTATTATTAAATATATTATTTTAAGATTATTTAGGAAAATTAAATGATAGCTTTTGTAATTACTTTGGTGTCCCTATTTATTTTAATGAATCTATATTACTGTATAATGAGAAAAATAGGTTTTACCGTAAAAAAAAATTGTTCCAAAAATATCCTCATCTATATTCACTAATTAAAATTGTTCATTAACTATACTACTATATAATGAGAAAAATATGCTTCATCATGGAAGTTTTTGTTCGAAAAATGCCCTCATCTATATTCACTAATTAAATTTGTTTGTAAAATTTAATATGGGTAGTTATGTAATTACGTATAGAAAAAAAATTAAGGAGATTGTTTGCTCTTTACAAGTATTACAAAATACGTGCAAGGCACGTGCATATATACTAGTAATTTTAATTAGTAAACATATGCAACGATATATTTAGAAAGAAAAGTTTCACGATGAAGCTGAATTTTTCGCATTTATATTAGTATAAATATTTTAAGACTATTTAGGAAGACCAAATGACAGCTCCCGTAATTATCTAGTTGTTCTTGTTAATTTTAATTAATAAACATATGTAAGAATATATTTGGAAAGAAAAGTTTTACGGTTAAGCTGAACTTTTCTTATTATACTGTAGTATAGATATATAGGAGTTGGACTATAAGTTGGAAGTGAGTACATAGGATTAATGTCTATAGAGATGGACTTGATCTGTCAATCTCTCTTCTTTAAGAGAATTAGATTAGATACGTACGTACATAATGTTTTTTTTTTCATGGAGGTGTAGCTTGTTGAATACACCGGGAAATTCCGTAGAGATGGATACGGTTCAAATCCTCCTCTATATGTTGCTCGTCCGTCCGAAGGAAATGACACATCAAAAAAAGAGTTTTTTTTCCAACTTGGAAGATAATGTTGATCCACTTACTATCTATTGTTCTATTCTAAAGTAAGTTTAACTATGGATAAATGTAATTGTTGGGCGATATGATACACTCTTCATCACTGTAAAGTTAGGATAAGAAGGAATATCATCGTCAAGTGGTTGCATAATTGTTTTTGTAGTCGAAAATATGTTTTGAGTAACCCAGGTGAAGTTCCTAGTGGCGGTCGGATGTCGAATAATAGGTTTCTCGAGATAGGACCGACTCAAGGATAAGTCTGACAATACTTCGAATTTGGACAACCTTTCATAAGACAACCTCTAGGTTATTTGGTTTTCTTAGAACTGATCCACCCTAAATATAACTTAAACCTATATCTTTTTAGGGAAAATTTATCAAATGTCCAAAAACCGCAAAAGTTTTATGAAAAATCCACCGCAAAATAACATTTTATCGCGTGCCTAGAATTAGATAAAAATATATAAAAGTGTGTGGAATGACCTTTTTGTCCTTCTAATTTATTGAAAACACCCACAAAATTTACTTTTCAAAAAAAAATGTTTCAATTCTTCCTTTTTTTCCATACGATGCCCACTTTTGAATCTAGGTTTTATCCTCCAAAATTTTCAAACCTTACTTCAAAAACTCGTCAATGACTCTCCATTCGCAATCTTCACACCATGTCACCATTATCAGTTCTCACTTCATCATCATCATCAACATAAACTGGAATCCCAGTTAGAGAAGAGAGAGCTGATGTGAAGAGAATTAAGAGAGTTGCACATAAGCCAAAGGCTGGTAAGCAAAAAGAAGGTATAACTTTAAGTTATGTTCATAAAATACAGGAGAATGGTCATTTTCCGTGTTAAAATTACAGAGAATTACCATTTTCGTGTTTAAAATGACGGAGAATGGCCTTTTTCCGTGTTAAGATGCAGGAAAATAGTCATTCTCCGTGTTAAAATGCAGGAGAATGGCCATTCTCCGTGGTAAAATTACGAAGAATGGCCATTTCCCGTGTTAAAATACAGGAGAATAGCCATTCTCCATGTTAAATGGCGGAGAATGGTCATTCCTCGTGTTAAAATGCAGGAGAATAGTCATTCTCTGTGTTAAAATTACGGAGAATTGCCATTCTTTTTGTTAAATTGACGAAGAATTGTCATTCTCCGTGTTAAAATAATGGAGAATAGTCATTTTTCGTGTTAAAATACAGGAGAATGGTCATTCTCCGTGTTAAAATCACAAAGAATTGTCATTCTCCGTGTTAAAATCATGAAGAATGGCTATTTTCCGTATTAAAATGTAGGAGAATGGTCATTCTTCGTGTTAAAATCATGAAAAATTGCCATTCTCCATGTTAAAATGACGGAGAATAGCTTTTTTTCGTGTTAAAATGCAGGAGAATAGTCATTTTTCGTGTTCTCCGTTGTTAAATCACGGAGAATGACCATTCTTCGTGTTAAAATGCAGGAGAACGATCATTTTTCGTGTTAAAGTTACAGGAAATAGTCATTCTCCGTGTTAAAATGACGGAGAACAGTTGATCATTCTTTGTCATACTATAACGGAGAATGACTATTCTTCGTCATGTGTAAAACTACGAACGATGATGATGATGATGATGATGATGATGAGCGATGATCGGAGTTCGACTGAAGAAAAGTACAGTGAACTACGAACAATCTTTACGATCTCTGCTGAAGATGAGAGCATCAGATCTCTAGTGAAGAAGAAGACGAAAATCATAATCTAAATCTGAGTTTGTGAATTCAAATACATATATATGACTAAATTTGTGCGAAGTGGCAATTATGGTATTATCAAAATGGCAATTTTGTAAATACAGAGCATCTAAAGAGAATCTTGGAATATTTAACGTGAAAATACATAATTTTGGATATTTCATAAAATTCACCCTGCGAGTGGGTTTTTTATAAACACCCACCCCGAAAGTGGGTATTTCAGCAATTTCTACAATTTTTTAATAGAGATGAAGGAAAACTGAAATTAGCTTCGGCGAAGGCAACCCAACCACTCGGCCCGGCTCTGTCTCGAGGTGGACATGATTTGTGATTTTATCTCCCTAAACATGTTCTATGAAGCTCAATTTATAGATATAGTCTTCATGGCTTAGGAAAATAGCAATTTTTCAAGTTCAACAACATAGTAAAATGAATGAATACTTGAGACTTATAATAGTCATTAAAAATAGGCTAAATTATAACTTGATACCCTCAATTATCACTATTTTTTAACTTGATACCCTCAATTTTTATACGTACTAACTTGATATCCTGGGGGGAAATGGACCAAATTGTCCCTTCTCTTCTCCCCCCCAACCCTCTACCCCCCCTTCCCCCCCCCCCCCGCCCTCCCCCTCTCTCCGACTATGGGTGGCAGCGGACGGCGGGCGCGAGCAGGCGACGAGAGCGGCAAGCGGACGCGCTGTAACTCCCTAAACCATTTTGGTAAATTTTTATAGATTTTTATAAAATATTTTTCTTTGGTGAGATATTCTAAATATTTAGTACCGCTTAAAGTTAATTTAGTTTTGGATTTGAAATTAATATTTTGTTAATAATGATGATTATTATTTTAAGATACTTCAAGTTATATTTATATATGATAATTATCAAGTTTAGTGATACTAGTTATTTAAGCTAAGTAATTACTTTCAGTTCTTTACTTAATTTCATAATGTTGATTATTAGTTTAACAAAATTTTGATTGTTATTCTGTTTACTATAGTTTGACTTTAATATCATTTTACCAAGCCTTGACTTCGGCCACTCTTTCTAGTGGGAGAAAGAGTTTAATACTAATTCCTAATTTTTCTGATTGGCTGAAGTAATTATTGTAATTAGTTACTAATTAGTTATTCAGTTAGAGAATTAGTTATTGTCCAGTCCTAAACACCCCCAGATCTGTTACTATTTACAACATTGTCATCTAATATTTTATTATAAATTTTGTCCCATCACTGACACAATGTCAGTGCACACTTTCCCACACATCACTGTTCTGACACATCACAAAATTTTCTACTATGCTGCCATTTGCTTCGGCGATGCGCCACCGCACACCACCGCCAACCGCCGCGAGCCACCGCACTCTCGCCGGAGATCGCCGTCGTCGCTTCGACCACCGCCACTCCAATCGAAGCAGCAGAGCCTCGACTGCCGAGCCTCGAAGACCGTGCACGCCCCATCGGTCCCCGTGCTGTCCCCTCGAGCAGCGAGCCACCTCTTCGAACTCAGTGCAGCAACCTCGGAGTTCGAGTTCCCTTGAGAACGACGCCACTGTCAGGATCTGACGCCACCACGACGACGCCGAGGTTCCTGACGACCGGAGCTCGCCAGATCCGCACCAGGCCGCGACCGAACAACATCGTCCTCGTGAAGATCGACCAACCGGAGTTCTCGATCCACATTCTCAAACTCATCACCACCCCAGATCTACCGTCAGCCGACCGCCAGAGTCAGGTCAGCACGGGAGTCCTCGCCTTACCGCGCGTAGGCCTGTCAATGGTAGCTTATTGGTCGGATATTGGCATTACCATATCCGAACCATTAACTATCGGATATATCTGATAACTATCCGATATCCGATCGGATAAACGTTTTGGCTACCATATCCGTTACCGATAATTTTATCAGATATCGGATAATATCCGAACCAATAAGATTACTAAAAAATATATTAAAAAAAGGAAGATAACACTCAAGAAATTCTCCACACAAGCACAAATAACTAATAATCTCATGCATACATTGCACATATTAGTAATTCTCCACACAACAAGAAATTCTCCACACAAGGCTTATACATAATACATAGTTCAGTACATGTCATACATCATCTTAGTACATAAGCAGTTTGCAGGAGGCTTGTCTTGTTTATAGCCAAAAACAACATGTCTACTAATATTTTGTTATCTGCTGCATCTTTGATACCTAAAAGTCAAGATAACACTCATATTAGGCTAGCTTGGTAATGAATGAAAAGAGACTTGAGAGTAATTAGTATTCAAAGCAGTATTCAAAACTTTAAGTAAATTTGTACATCTAGTTGCTGAAATATTTGTACCAGATAGTAAAATCAACTTGCCAACAATAGTAAAATGCTAGAATATTTTGCAGCAAGCAGAGCAATATAACTAATTGCCCTAAAAAGCAGCAAATTAGTCTTATAACATGTGTATACTTGGAAATATTTTGCAGCAAGCAGAGCAATATACTTGGAAATATTTTGCAGCAAGCAGAGCAATATAAATTAGAATATTTTGCAGCAAGCAGAGCAATATAACTAATTGCCCTCAATAATATCTCATGCTAAAAATAGTTCTATAACTCTGAACCTTTTGTGATGAACAAATATCATGCTAATTTAGGATAACTAAGATCGAATGAACAGAGGTTTGATAAAGCAAGTATTTGAAATGTCAAGAGAGGAAATAAAATTCATGATGTTTTACTTGGAAACATAAAACCAATCTGGAAACATGGGATAAGCATTTATGTACAAAGTTTGAAGTTCACAGTAACAATGAGCATGTTAAGAGGTTGAGCAGGTTTATAACATGTGTATACTTGGGAGATAGAACAAGAGATACATAGAGGTCTTTATACCACTACTCAGGCAGCGTTGCCAGATACTTGAAGATATACCAACTGAGTGTACCCATTGAAAACTAATGCCCCACATAAAGAGCTAGATTTTAAAAAGACTGCAAACTAATTGTGAGAGCCTGGACATACTGCATATAACCACATAACCACATAAAGAGCTGGATTTTAAAAAGACTGCAAACAAAATCATACAACCTGCTGGAGCCTGGACATACTGCATATAACCAAAAAATCATTGTGAGATAGTCTCAGTAACAAGAACTAAGAGATTTAAAAAAATTAAATCATTTTCTAAGAGATATTGTTACCAAAATGACTAGATGACAAAATCAATTTCTAAGAGACTGCATATAACCACATAAAGAGCTGGATTTTAAAAAGACTACAAACAAAATCATACAACCTGCTGGAGCCTGGACATACTGCATATAACCAAAAAATCCATTGTGAGATAGTCTCACTAACAAGAACTAAGAGATTTACAAAAAAATTAAATCAATTTCTAAGAGATTGTCACCAAAATGACTAGATGGCAGATGTAGCATCACAAATCTCTGATCCTTCCTCCAACTAATGACATCATCTAAATTATTGAAGATAAACAAGCTTGGTAAGAGCACTAGCATATAAATTATTGAAGATAAACAAGCTTGGTAAGTAAATAAAAGTTTAATAACATACCTGATAGTGGTGGCAACCAATTCTTCACACAACTTAGTGATTCAACGATGTCGGGAGCCAATGAAGATCGATGTGGAGTAACCACTCTACCACTACAACTAAACGCTGATTCTGATGCAACAGTAGACACTGGAACTGCTAAGAGATCACGAGCCATAGTTGCAAGTATTGGATAAGAAGGTGTCTTCAATTTCCACCAAGCTAATATGTCAAAACTCCTCGGATCATTACCTTTTGAAAATAATGGTTCATCCAAGTACTTATCCAATTCAAGTTTTTCATTTGACTGAGACATATTCTTATGCAAGTTGTCAAATTCAGATTCAAGCTTTGATTTCAATCCAATACTGCCAATAATTCCACTACTAGAAGTAGAAGTACCAACAAAACTATCTTGGCTAAAAATATCAGGGCCAGCTTGCATAGCATATGAAGAGTAAAGTTCCCTCAAAGATGAAAGAACTTGGTTGCTGTAGATTGTAGAATCATTACCATATATCTTACTGAAAGCAAATTGCACAAATTTGAATTTATATCGAGGATCGATTATTGTACCAATGGTCATCATTAAACTACAACTCTTCCAGTATTTATCAAACTTCTCCTTCATATTTTGTGCCATGCTACGAACATAATCATGCGGACTATTTAGCCAATCAAGAATACACACATTCACATCTAAAATACCCTTGAAATATAAATTTGCAGTAGGATACTTAACCCCTGAAAATAGAAGTGTGATATTGTTAAATACCCTTAAACATTCACAGATCACAGCCCCTCTCTCCCATTCTTCTTTGTTAGGCAAAGTTTTATACTCAGAATGTAACTATGCTAAGCGAAATAAGGCAGATTTCACTTCTATTGCACTCTCAAGCATATGAAAAGTTGAATTCCACCAGTTGGCACATCACTTGATACTCTCTTACCAGTCAACTTTGTCTGGACTAATGCAGACTCAAACTTTTGCTTTCGTCCTTGGGAGGATTTGATAAAAGTAACACTTTCTCGAATTTTTTCCACAAGAGAACCCACCACCTTCAAACCATCCTGCATAATGACATTTGAACAAGTATAAGAAAGAATTAACAATGTGAAGAATACAAGAAATAAAACAATGAAACTTTATTTACCTGCACAATGAGATTTAAAACATGCGCACTACAACTCATATGAAACATATCACCATTAAGTAACAAAACCCCTTTGTCATTCATCCATTCTTTAAGATTTCGAATCATAACATCATTATTACTGCATTGTCAACTGCTATTACAAACAACTTGGAGTCAATATTCCATGCTAATGTTGTAGATTTAATGAACTCGCTGAGAATAATTCCGGTATGTGGAGAAAGAATCATACCCATGCTATAATTTTCTTATGCAAGACCCAATCATCGTCTAAAAAATGACATGTCACACAACAATAACCTAAATTTTGATGCTCAGCAGTCCATAAATCGGTTGTGAGACTTACTCTAGATGTATTTCTCTCAAGCATCGCTTGCAATTGCACTCCCATGGCATCATAAACTTTCTTCACATCTGCCCGAATGGTATTTCTTGAATAGAATTTTATTCTAGGGTCTATGGTCTTCACATATTTTTGAAAATAACGATGCTCAGCCATATTAAATGGATAGTTATGAAAAGCAACCATATTTGCAAATGCAATCCGACTTTTGGCAGCATCAAATTTCCAAGTTCCCATTCTTGGAGGTTTTCCACCATGCACTAGTTACAGAAGTTATGAGTCTTTGACTGAGCCGATTTTGAGGCCTCCTACTACAAGTTTTCAGATGATTGCGCAAATGTGTTGTTCCATTCTTGCTAGACCCATCAAATTTTATTTTTGCAATGATGACAAGCTGCTCTAATTTTACCAGCCCCTATATGCTTCTTTTCGAACTCATCCCAGACTTCAGATCTCGTCTTCCTCCTTTTGATTAGACCATCATCTACTTCAACTTCATTTTCACTCTCAATCTCTGCTTCACGTTCAGTATTTGATCCAACCTCAACCTCAACCTCGACACTTGGAGTTGGACTTTGAGACATCATGGATTTTTCAGACGAATTTCTAAAAATTAGAAGTATAAAATCAGAACTTGATTGAACATATTACATATATACAAATTTGACATAAAAAACCTAACAAAATCAGAAGTATAAAATCAGATGTCTAAAGCTTCTCGACATATTTCATACAAATTCATACAAATTTCATTACAAAATTAGAAGTATAAACCCTAACAAAATCAGAACTTGTATAAAATCGTAAGTATTAAAAAACCCTAACATATTTTGTCACGACCCGCACCCGCTAAAAGGGCACGTGACGCGACAACGCCCAGCCCTCACCGAAAAATCGGCGTAGAACGCTGTGGATTTCTCTACTTCTAAACAGTTTATATATATAACAAAACCTGTCGAGAATATGGTCAACTCCGAACGGAGGACAAGCAATGAATATATATATGAGTACTCAATCACGACTCTAAGATAACAAAGTAAAGACTGAAATGAAAAGACAACAAGACGATAAAATAATATATAACCTGTCAAGTCCAACACAAAGAATATACAGTCCAAGTCTCTAATACAGTCCATAGTAATAACAGACTCAAAAGTAGCTGGAGACAAAGTCCAGTATAAAAGACCTACTCTAACTAAGTAATAGGTAGGGTCTCGTCAGGTGGAGCTAAGCCCTGCTGGACCAAGGTCTCCAGGTCTAGGCCCACTACGTCATCCGGACCGTAGTAGGTAGAATAGTCTTCCTCGTCTGCATCTGTAATATTTTCAACATATCCTGTCAGGATGGAACGAGTACAATCTACTAACAACAGTTCACAAGATATGACAAAAGCTATAAGACAGTAAATAGAGAGTATATACAAGAAAATCATGGAATGTACATGCGAGTATCATGGCAAGGTAAGCTGTAAAACTAGAGCTAGAACAAGGCAAGTAAACTGATCATGGCATGTACAAGAATCAAGAATCATATCTCTAGGTGTGTGAGTACTAGCTACAATATGTGGCCGGATTGGGTCTGCACAAGGTTATGATCAGCCAATCCCACATGGAGTGTAGGATTGGTAGCATTCAAGGTCTACAAGAATAAACAAGGTGGATAATGACCACACATCTACACTAGTACTCCCCGTCCCTGACTGGTAGAGTGGATCCAAGCAAGACACGTTATGACACGGGATTCTACGAGAAGGGAGCAAGTCTTCTCGAGAATCGGTGTCCATATACTGCACAAGAACTACAAGGGGGCCTGCACAAGATATACCAAGATAACGAGGAATAACATCTCATGTCGGGATCCATGAATACCAATCCGTGTGACCAATGTGTCGAGAACAAGCATATCCACACTAATTACATGAATCATAACAATCATTATAAATTGGAAAAGTGTTAGAGAATGTACTCGCCTGTAATATGGTATGATATGTCAACCGGAGCAAATGCAGCGTCTCGAGGACCTATAGAGAACAAGACGTATCAATACTCAATCTAGGAAATAAAGTCAAATCAATTTAAATCCTATTAGGTCATTCTAGGTCAAGTCACGTCAAACTAGACTATACGAGGTCAACCTAAGTCATTTTAGGTCTATCTGGGTCATACTGGGTCAATGCAAGTCAAACGGAATCAATCTAGGTCAATTTGAGTCAACGGTTGACTTTTTGGTCAACCGGTCAACTCTGGTCAACCGTGGTCAACTGTGGTCAACCCTAGGTCAACTCTAGGTCACTGGTGACTAACAATTGACTTTTGGTCAACTGTCCAAGTTAGATGGAATTTGGGACCAAATTGGGTAAAGTGTTGACCCATAGTTGACTTTTAGTCCAAAAAGTCAACCGTGGTCAACCGGGTCCAAGACTAGGTTTAGACAGCTAATCCTACTCATTACCAACCTATACAACCCATATCCAAGTCCATCTTGGACTTGGAAACTCAAATCTTGGCCGTGGGCCAATTCCCTATTTTACCCTTTTTAAGGGTAAAATTCTACCCTTGGCGATAATCTAGATAGGGGTGAGCATCGGTTCGGTTCGGTCCGAACCGAACCGAAAAAATTAAAACCGAACTCAAAACCGAACCGACCAAATCAAAACCGAACCGAACCGAATTGGTTCAGAACCGAACCTGAACCGAACCGAATTGGTTCGGTTCGGTTCATCGGTTTTTCGGTTTTATATATATATATATATATATATATATATATATATATATATATATATAAACCGGTTTTAAAGTTCGGTTTTCGGTTCGGTTCGAAAACCGAACCCAAAAACCGAAAACCGAACCGAAAATCCAAAAAAACCGAACCTCTAAACCGACAACCGAACCGTTTAAAAAAAAACCGAACCGAAACCTTATTTCGGTTCGGTTCGGATCGGTTTTCGGTTTTAAACCGAGTTTTGCTCACCCCTAAATCTAGATAGCCTACCTACGCTAGTTATTTTGACCCGATCTCCCTAGGGTAGTAGGGTACTATCCTATAGGTTCGTTATCTACCATAATACCTAGATAAAGTGGACGTCTAGTCCACCTTACGGCCCGTTGCAGAAATCTTGAATATTTCAAGATACGCGCTGATACGGCGCGATACCGGCGCCCTACGACCCCAATTTCCAATCGGAAGCTTACCCGCAAAATCTAAATCACGTAACCTAGGCCTATGTCAAGTTTCATCGCGATCCGATGCTCCGGGCTCAATTTCCCTTTCTAACTCGATTTCTTCTAAAATCCTCTTCTAGATCCTATTCTAATTCCTTTCCTAATCTCTTCTTCTAACTTCTTCTTCCTATTCTCCTTCTTATTTCTAACTTCTAACTTCTTCTAATCCCTTCTTCTTCTAACTTTTTCTTATTCTTTTTCCGTCTTCTCACTTCTTTTCTCTTTTTCCTTCTAACTCTCTTCCTCTTCTTTTCTTCTAACTTCCTATAACTTCTCCTCTTCCTACTTCTTCTCATTCTCTCTATACCTATCCATCTATATATATATATATACCTCTCTATATATATATACATATATAACTATATATAGGGGGGTTTTAAGGGGGTTAAATAGGGGCAAATGGAGGTGACAGGGGGTAAATGGGGGGGGGGGGGGAAACCTGGCAGCACAGCTGCTGCCAGTGGGCTGCTGTTAGCAGCTGGAGCTGCTGCTCCTGCAGCATTTACTGCTGCTGCCACTGCTGTGGCTCTTCATCCTCTTCTTCTCTTCCCTTCTTCACCTCTATACATATATATATATATATATATATATATATATATATATATATATATATATATATATATATATATATCTATATATATATATATATCTATACTCCTATCTATCTATATATCTATCTTTATACCTATATCTATATATATATATATATATATATATATATATATATATATATATATATATATATATATATATATATATATCTATACATAATCTAATATCCATCCCTCTATCTATCTATATATATAAATACACACACACACCCCTATAGATTTATATATATACATAGACACAGACACAAACACACACTCTCACCACCACTCTCACACAAACACACACACACTCTCACAAACACACACTCAAACACCACTACCACCATTCTCACACAAACACCATTCTCTCACACCATCACCACCATTCTCATTCCTCTATACACACACACACTCCCTCTCACACACACTCACACAAGCACACCCACACTCTCTCACACCACCACCACTACTCTCATGACACTACCACCACCATCACCCTTCTCACACAACCACACACACACATATACGAATACACACTCTCACTCCTCTCTTGACACCAATACCACCACTCTCTACATACACACAAATACACATATAATTATATAAATACATACTCATATATACATACACATATATATATATATATACCTATATATATATACCTATATATATATATATATATATATATATATATATATATATATATATATATATATATATACCACTCTAATTAGAAAACCCCCAAATTAATCCTAACCTAGATTTCTAGGGAATCCTACAAAATTTGTGGGCAAGATGTAGAGAATCTTCCCCTCTATAATTATTGTGAAGACAATAAATAGAGAAGAGTGATAAATAGGGAATAAATTACATACCTAAGGTAGGTTTTCTTTAAGGAAGACTTTGGGAAGAAGAAGGAATTTAGAGAGAGAGAGAAAGAGTGACTTAATGAAGAAGAAAGAAGGGGGGGGCTCTTTTCTTGGCCGGCCATGTGGGTAGGGAGGGTTTGTGGGTTTGGGTAGTGATCCAATAACACTCCAAACCCATAGACTTAGGTTTAATTGGTTCGGGTTTGGTTCGGTCTAATTTAATCAACTAATTAAGCTCTAAAATGACTAATTAAGCCATGAAAAATTGGGTTTAAGATTTTTAACCTAATTAGGATGGTATGTGGGCCAAGTCCAGCTAGAATGTGGGTTCCACTAGGGTCCAGGCTACCCGGGTCTCCAAATTGGGTCCGAATTGGATAAAATTCAAACCGACTCAAATAAATCCCAAAAAATCACATAAATCAAATAAAATTCCTAAAAATTATAAAACTTAAAAAATGACAAAAATACCCCTAATTTGAAAACTGGGGGTGACAAATCTACCCTCCTTAAAAAAATTTCTTCCTCGAAATTCAAACGGTCGTACTCTTCTCTAGGTCAAGCACCCAACAATCAAGGTCTACTAAATTTTATCCTAAGTTATATAACATGTAACCCAGGAAGTCAGAACACATGCATGGTTTTAAATCTCTACAGTATCGTGTTATTGCAGTCTTCATTGGGGTTTCCTATTTAATCTAGCATGATCATCACATATGCAAACTAAAGGTACTAAGAAAGCAATCATCAATCAATGGGCGAAAAGAACAGGTAAAAAGAAAAGGCAAGATCCTACCTCCTAGTCCAATGCGTGCAGGATCCTCAACTGCCATCGCAAAAACCCTGTCCTGGCGGGGTATATCCCGCTGCTGGTGGAGGGCGTGATGCGGTGCCATAGGTGGCCTACCCTGTGCTCCTTGAGCTGCACGACGATGGTTCGTAGGACAATCTCTCAACTGATGTCCAGCCTCCCCGTAATAGAGGCACAAGCCCAGCCTCTTCCGGCAGACCTCCCAGATGTGACCGGGCTTCTTGTAGTAGCCGCAAGGAGCCCCATGCTGTGCCTGCCTCTGCTGAGTGTGCTGCACCTGCTGCTGGACAGGTGCTCTGGCCTGCACCTGCGGCTGGTGATGCTGGAACGACTGATGCTGAAGCTGAGGGCGCTTAGCAGGCCCTGCACTGCTACTGGCCCCAGAAAACACATCTCGATCCCTCTTCGGCTTCAAGCCCAACTCCCTCTCTACCTTCCGAGCCTCTGCGTAAACCTCCGCATATGTCGCGTAGAAAGAAGGGATCAGGATCTTGATATCCCATGCCAATCCCTCCCTGAAGTGCTCCGTTCGGATCACCGGGTCACTCACCATATACTCGGCGTATCGGCTCAGCCGGCCGAACTCCGCCGCATACTCCTCTACGGTCATGCTGCCCTGCTGCAGGTTCTGGAACTGCCGCACCAGGCCAATCTTGTCCGTAGGGAAAAAGAACTTCTCTCTGAACAGGGCCCTGAACTCCGCCCAAGTATGGCCCTCTCCTGCAAGAGCCGGCTCGTTCCGGAACCATGTCCGGGCAATATCTAACAACTGCAACCCAACCGCCTCGACCCTCAGGTCGGCTGCCAGGCGGCAGGCCCCCATCTGGCGCTCGGTATCCTCGAGCCAGTCATCAGCATAGATAATGCCCTCAGTTCCCTTGAAATCCCTCGGACCAAGCTTCTTGAAAGCCTGGATATCCCCAATCTTTGGCTGCTGCTGCTGAACCTCCCTCTGTGGAGCCTGACGCTCTACTGCCGCCATAGCCAATCTGTGCGCATCCTCCATACCCTGGCGTATGACCTCTGTCTGCCTCAACTGAGCCTCGTGCTGAGCCTCGTGCTGAGCCCTCTGGGACTCAAGCACCTGGTGGAAGAACGCTAGCATCTGCCCCATATCTGTAGGCAGAGGAGGCAATGGAGGAATAGCTCCCATCATCACCGGAGGAGTCCCCTGCTGAGAAGGAAGAATACCCTCGGCAGCTCCCACTGTAGCCCCTGGCACTACGGGAAGAGCACCCGTAATGGCCCCAGGGGCGGTCATAGAGGTAGCTGGAGGAGTACCTCCAAGAGCCCCAACAGAAGTCCCATCAGCCGGGGAAGTGACCGGAGCCTGTCCGCCAGAGGTGGCTGACCTCTCCGTCTCCCCGTGCTCCTCGCCAGGAGAATGAGTCATAACTATCCTGGAGACAAATTGAAAAGAAGATATCAATATGGCACATGAAGGCAATATCAAAGGAGGACAGCTAGAATGCAGTAAATCGATATCAAAGACGGTAAGCAAGATAAGCAAGAAAAGATCCTACTGTGATTGAGTACTCTTAGCCTATAGCCTATCCTAGATACGTACCGCAGGCTCGTAATAGTACTCTAAGTCGAGCGCCACTACGACATCGCACTAATTGCGACTTCAGGACCTGCATGGGCCACCACTAAAACGTGTCACAACCCGCACCCGCTAAAAGGGCACGTGACGCGACAACGCCCAGCCCTTACCAAAAAATCGGCGTAGAACGCTGTAGATTTCTCTACTTCTAAACAGTTTATATATATAACAAAACCTGTCGAGAATATGGTCAACTCCGAACGGAGGACAAGCAATGAATATATATATGAGTATTCAATCACGACTCTAAGATAACAAAGTAAAGACTGAAATGAAAAGACAACAAGACGATAAAATAATATATAACCTGTCAAGTCCAACACAAAAAATATATACAGTCCAAGTCTCTAATACAGTCCATAGTAATAACAGACTCAAAAGTAGCTGGAGACAAAGTCCAGTGTAAAAGACCTACTCTAACTAAGTAATAGGTAGGGTCTCGTCAGGTGGAGCTAAGCCCTGCTGGACCAAGGTCTCCAGGTCAAGGCCCACTACGTCATCCGGATCGTAGTAGGTAGAATAGTCTCCCTCGTCTGCATCTGTAATATTTTCAACATATCCTGTCAGGATGGAACGAGTACAATCTACTAACAACAGTTCACAAGATATGACAAAAGCTATAAGACAGTAAATAGAGAGTATATACAAGAAAATCATGGAATGTATATGCGAGTATCATGGCAAGGTAAGCTGTAAAACTAGAGCTAGAACAAGGCAAGTAAACTGATCATGGCATGTACAAGAATCAAGAATCATATCTCTAGGTGTGTGAGTACTAGCTACAATATGTGGCCGGATTGGGTCTGCACAAGGTTATGATCAGTCAATCCCACGTGGAGTGTAGGATTGGTAGCATTCAAGGTCTACAAGAATAAACAAGGTGGATAATGACCACACATCTACACTAGTACTCCCCGTCCCCGACTGGTAGAGTGGATCCAAGCAAGACACGTTATGACACGGGATTCTACGAGAAGGGAGCAAGTCTTCTCGAGAATCGGTGTCCATATACTGCACAAGAACTACAAGGGAGCCTGCACAAGATATACCAAGATAACGAGGAATAACATCTCATGTCGGGATCCATGAATACCAATCCGTGTGACCAATGTGTCGAGAACAAGCATATCCACACTAATTACATGAATCATAACAATCATTATAAATTGGAAAAGTTTCAGAGAATGTACTCGCCTGTAATATGGTATGATATGTCAACCGGAGCAAATGCAGCGTCTCGAGGACCTATAGAGAACAAGACGTATCAATACTCAATCTAGGAAATAAAGTCAAATCAATTTAAATCCTATTAGGTCATTCTAGGTCAAGTCACGTCAAACTAGACTATACGAGGTCAACCTAAGTCATTTTAGGTCTATCTGGGTCATACTGGGTCAATGCAAGTCAAACGAAATCAATCTAGGTCAATTTGAGTCAACGGTTGACTTTTTGGTCAACCGGTCAACTCTGGTCAACCGTGGTCAACTGTGGTCAACCCTAGGTCAACTCTAGGTCACTGGTGACTAACAGTTGACTTTTGGTCAACTGTCCAAGTTAGATAGAATTTGGGACCAAATTGGGTAAAGTGTTGACCCATAGTTGACTTTTAGTCCAAAAAGTCAACCGTGGTCAACCGGGTCCAAGACTAGGTTTAGACAGCTAATCCTACTCATTACCAACCTATACAACCCATATCCAAGTCCATCTTGGACTTGGAAACTCAAATCTTGGCCGTGGGCCAATTCCCTATTTTACCCTTTTTAAGGATAAAATTCTACCCTTGGCGATAATCTAGATAGCCTACCTACGCTAGTTATTTTGACCCGATCTCCCTAGGGTAGTAGGGTACTATCCTATAGGTTCGTTATCTACCATAATACCTAGATAAAGTGGACGTCTAGTCCACCTTACGGCCCGTTGCAGAAATCTTGAATATTTCAAGATACGCGCTGATACGGCGCGATACCGGCGCCCTATGACCCCGATTTCCAATCGGAAGCTTACCCGC